>OX608081.1:11461867-11956867 GCA_951509765.1 Sphenella marginata | reverse complement strand
TGTTGTAGAATCGCCTAAGCTTGCATGCCTCGATGTGAATAATGCTGACAACTTTAGGAGCAAATATGCTGCGCACACATGGGAGCAAATATGCTGCGCACACATGGAAGAAGGTGTACGGGAGTTTTGCGATGAACTCCTAAGAAGTTGCAACCTACTACATGCAACAATATGAAATTGCGCCAAGAAGATGCAGCATAGGAACAAAAATATAAAAATTTCTTACTTCAACCCAAAACCTTTCTTTCACTGCCTCTAGCAAGCCGTCTAGCGCTAAGGCAAGTGGTTGTGTGTGTGTGTTTGTTCGAAAGATGGCATAAAGTTTAATCGAATAACTGCAACAGCGGTAACAACTTCAGTCGTTATGACTTTTAAAACTGTCTGCTGCATGGTTGTTGTAGTTTCTCGTTTTATTTTTATTCTTGTTGCTATATTTTTGCAAAACACATTGAAAAGTTATAACATTAAAAACGTATCACTCATAAGGTGGCACATTCTCTTCTCTTCTAAGCGTAGCACCAAACAACAAAACTTTAGTCCCCTACGAAAATAAAAAAAAATTCCACTGTGGCTTCAACAGTTTAAAAATAAATGCCGCAAGCAAAGGTGGTTTTTATGGGCAATGAATTTTCATATGTCAGGTATTTGTGAGGCTAAGTTTCGTCGGCGTAGTTGGTGAGTAAGTTACGAGCAGAGAGGTGTGAATTGTGTGGGTACAACGTAGTGAAAGATAGCTGCAGCAATTTTTATGAATGCAGTTGTAATTAAAAAAAAATTATTTTAAAATATCTTTTACCGCCTTTAGCTTGATTTTATTGCTTTGTTGACGTTAAGCGTAAAATTAGTTCAGTCAATTTCGTAACTGTTATTAACCATAAACCAAAACCCATCCAAGATATCATCACCTAACATTTTCGAAATGGTTTTGTCTTTTTGGGAGCGATTTCGAGTATTTTTTGGGAGCTTTTCCGAACTTCTTACAAAACAGTTTTGAGATCATTTCGGGATCCATTCGTTATCGTTTCGGAATCATTACATAATGATTATCATCAATCAATAGTTTTCTGTACTGTTTCGAAATCACTTTTGTGACGTTTTCGGGATCATATGAGAATTATATTGTAATTGTTTTCCAGCCTTTTGAGACCGGAATTATTTTGGAATTATTTACGGATATATTACTGTTCCCTTTCAAAACTAAGTCTGGATTGTTGTGGCATCTTTTCGGCATCAAGATTATTCGAATTATTCTTTTGGAATATTTCGGAATTTTTTGGATAAATTCCGTTCCGTTACTTCATCAGTCCGGAATCGTTTTTGGTCATCTCGAGATCATTTAGATATTATTTTGGACTTCTATTCTAGCCTTCCAGGAACCACTCTAGGGTCTTTTTCGGAATCGATTTGAGATTTTTTATAGGACCTTTGCCGAGACAAAATAGTGATGTGTCATAATTTCGGTAAGATTTCAAGCTTGTTTCTCAAAACCAAAGCAGGTGTTTTTGGAGATCTTTTCCAAATTTTCGCTATCATGCCGGGACCCTTTTATCATCATTTCAGAATTATTTTCGACCGAGATTGGAATTATTTCTTTGTTGTTTGCGGAACTTTTCCAGGATCATTTTGAAGCTGTTTTTGATGTTTTAAAAAAAAATATTACGAGATGGACCCGAAATTATTATTCAAAAGTCTAAAAATTATCCCGAAATTATAATGAAAAATCCCGAAAAATATGTCAAATGATCCCGAAAAAGTAAGAAATTAGCCAGAAAGAGGTAAAGATGAGAGAAGTCAATCAACTTTTCCCCTGTTCGTGAAGGCTGAAGGCTCAAGTTCGTGCCACTGCTTGAGCGCGATGAGGGAAATTTTACATCATAACTTCAAAGAAAAGGGAGTTTTCACAAGCAGAAGACCCGATAGAAAAAGTTCCAAAGGCGGTTATTTTGAAATTTCAGCTGACTGAAAGTGTTAGGCGGGAGTGATATCGGGTAAAATGAAAGTCCCGCTCAATTAAGCCCGTTTTCTTGTAAATGAAGCTTTCCCACAAACAAAAGATACAGTAGGGTGTCTATGAATGGTATAACTGGACAAAGAATAAGTAATGCACTCTTTTGACGCACAAAGATCACGTCCTGTAAGTGTCTCATAATGGCTATCACTAACACTCATACGCCATGTACACCAACAACTGCCACTTAACATTCATGAAAGTTAAAGGAACGAGCAATTAGCTTTCGTTTAATGTTATGCTTTTGCATTATTCCAGCTTTTACTCTCTGTCTCTCAACGCACACCCACAAACACAACTACGAAGCAATTAATAATCTGAGTTGCAATAATTGTATGACAGCGAATCGACAGCAGCAACAATTTTCATTGTTCAGCCAAATGTCAGCGAATTTGCGCAAAAATAATGTAAATCAATTACTTTAAAAGTATTTGCAATGATTTACAATTACCCTACAGCAGCGCAAGCGTTTTACAGACAGCGTGACAGTATTGTTAATGAGCTTTTTTTTCTCTTGCGCGTTTGTTGTTACTTTGTCATGTCTGCTTTTGTTGTGCTGCTTGTTTACGGTATTTTGTTGTTATTTTTTGTTGTGCATAGATGTCTGCACTGTTGGTATTTTGTTGGCGCATTTGGCAGCATCAACTCGTCGCGCTCTGCACTTAAACTAATTTAATTAATGCGACACAACAAAGCGCAAATGCAAACAAAGACAACAAAAACATTGAAAATAACAACAACAGCAACTAAATAAAATAATATTTCCGTTGCTACTCAAATGCACAGCGGTGCTCTTAGACTGTTCAACTGGTTGCTTTGGACCGGTGGTGCATTTTAACGGTTGATCCTTCAGTCGGTTGGCGGAGTTGTTGACGGAAGCTCACTACATTCGCATGCTTAAAGCTGTCAATGACACACAAATTTTACGGAGGAGAAAGCAAAAACGCTGACAAACCGAAAAGGCGAAGAAGATTTTTCTCTTGAATAATGATTAAAGATTTTAACGTTTATTAATTACATTGTGTTGTACTAAGGTCATCGGTGGATGGTAAATATTATTTTTAATGATTAGTAATGAAAGATTTTTCGAAAAATGTTGCGAGAAGAGTATTATATATGTACATATATCCCGAAGCTAAGCTTCCTTTGTTGAAAAGCTCCATCCAGTCTTGTCTAGGAAAATGCAAATGAAAAGTTGTTTATCGCTTTCATAGAACGTGAATCGATCCCCATATAAACACAACAGATTAGTAGTCCGTCTCTGTAACTCTATTCTATCGATCTTCCGACTATATATAATCGATTTAATGTCATAATGTGGTAACGCTCACTTTTTCTGTTTTTGAACGAAATGAAGTTTTATTGCTTTTTCACTGGCTTTTGAGGTGTGACGTCAATAAAATCTGAAACTTTGTAGATTTCTTACAGAGACGGTGTATATCCAATACTTGGATGTAGCGCCTTATCTGTGTCACCTTGTTTTCAGCTCACGAGCTCGAGTCTTACGCGCGATTGAGTTTCTATATTAAAAAACGCAAGTTTGGTACGATCTTGGATTAGGATTTTGTGAAAGAGTGAAACGTGATAAGAGTCTGATTTGAGATCGTACCTTTTTCAATTTCTATAATACGGCTTTTGCCATTTTTTATTCTTGACCGCCAACTGAATGCTGCGAAGGACGTCGTGCTATAAAAAGTCGTCAAAGATTGAATACCTAGAAAATAAGTACCTCGAGATCCCGGAAAATTATACCTAGGTGCGCATTACATATGCAGCTCGTGTGTATTTTGGGACATTTTTGGAATCATTTTGGGACATTTTTGGGGTATTTTTGGGATAATTTAAGAACATTTTTGAGATCCTTTTGGAACAATTTTGGGATTATTTCGGGACATTTTTGGAATCATTTTGGGAAATTTTTGGAATCATTTCGGGAATCATTTTGGGATCATTTTAGGACATTTTTGGGATCATTTTGGAACAATTTTGTTATATGATCTTAAGATTGTCCCAAATTGTTTTCAAACTGATTCGGAAGTGATCCCGAATCAGTCGCGAAACGGTCACGGAGTGATGCCAAAACAGTCCCGAAATGATCCTAATACATACATATACATATATGTAGATATATTTAGAAAGAGTAATACAGCGCACTTTGCTTTACCCTTTTGGCACATCCACGAGTATGGCGCGTTAAATGAGTTGGCCCGTGACTTCATTGACTACCCCAGGTAACTAAGCTGTAAGATATGTGTATGGCCCTCTACACTCTAACCAAACTTTGTTATTTGGCATCTTTTGCTTTAACCTTAGTAACAGCTTTTCTTTCTGCACTACTTTTACAACTTTTTTAACGCTGCTCTGTTTACGTTTCTCCGCGAAAAATCATTTCAAACATTGCTTCAGTTCATTTTGTTTTGTTTTTATTACGTTTTTTATGTTTACAATTTAGATTACCGAAGCAGGCACAAATTGTTTTATTATTTTTTGTCGTTGTTGTTTTTGTTTTTATAATAAAATCAAACAATAACAATTTTTTCGCTTGCTACTTCACAGTTTTCTTTGTTTGCTCCTTACACTTTCTAGGGATTTTTCTTGTCACTTATTTTAAGTAGTTTCTATTTACGAGTTCTTCTCCTTTCTTTTTTGTTCTTTTTTTTTCTTTGGTTTTAACTTGCAAACTCTTTCATAACGTCAAAGTTTTTGTTGCGAAAGTCCAGTGCATCCATCGCAGGTAATTTAATGACTTTCCACCATTGCCACCGTAACTTTTGCAGTTTCTTTTCACTTAAGATATGAAGAAGTATTCCCAGTGAAATTGGGTATTTTTTATTGTTTTCCATTAAGTTTTAGTTTTTGCTGAAACGGGTACAAAAACAACAATTGCAATATTGCAAATGCCGAGTTGGCAGCTTAAATTTTGGCATCACAATGCAGAGATTCCAAAGCAAGAAAGAACACAATTTTTGAATACTACTGCTATTAGATTAAGTCTAAGATTATATTCGCTTCCAGAAAAGAACGGAATAACCAGCAATTCAATCAGAGATTCCACATTTCAGGTTTCACAAACAGTCTTCTGTAACAGCCATGTGCCTCTTCGGGCTCTTAAGTCTGCAACGATTACATAGAGGCTGGTTGATCAGTACAGACAGTTGAAAATGAGCCCTCTAGATGCCTAGGAAAACAAGATGGCCAAAGGCTGAGAGGGTGGTGCTTTTACTCAGAGTTATCAAGGTACAGCTCTGGCGATATTAATAATAGCAGCGCCTGCAGAATTGTAGAATGTCGACAAGTGTATGACCTTCCTACAATAACAAATTAAATCGTCGACCCTTCAAGTGAATAGATTAGCTGCGGTGCGCAAGTGACAAGATGTCATATCCAAATAACGCATTAGCGCTGATCAACCAGGCGACCTTCGGAAGTGTTGAAAAAAGTGGCGATCACAGTGTGAATCCATCATCAATTTTCTGGTTTAACCGTAGCAGGAAAACCCCCTCACAGTTAATAGGTAGTTCTTGAAACGAATATTGTAATAAGGCGTTACTAAAAAAAAATTCTGATATAATGCGTTCTTCAAGCATATTCTGAAGTGAGGCGTTTTTGAAACAATTTCTAAGAAAGCTGATTTTTTTTTTTTTTGAGTTCGAAAGAACTATTCGGTGTCAAATTTCTAGTTTTCCCCGAATTAGTCGCCATGATTATGTGAAGTGGGAAGCTCAAAATTTTTTGTATCAAACTGCGAGGAACGGCTCCGCTACTGGAAAAGAAAGATAAGAATTTGATAAGCTTACAATTTATTTAACCAAACTTTTTTTATTTAAGGCAGTTGAAAAAGTGTAAAACAAAGCTTAGGTTCGAAAACGGTTTAATACACAAAAAGTATTTGTGTACTGACTTCCAACTTTTGTTTCTCATTTTAATTTTATAAATGCAGTTCTATTCAAAGCGATACCATATAATATCAAAACTTAAAAAAAACTCTCGCACTTCCACGCTGCCGAGTGCAATTTACGATTGCTCAATACATTAAATCCATTTTCCAATTTCTTCTTTTACAATTTTGTAACCTAAGTTTTGCTGTCAGGAAGTTGTTAACCTTTTCACTCCTTCACAGCACTTTGCTTAAACATTTTACCTGGCTGTGCCTGCTTTTGAGCAACACATTGCCAGACAGTAACAGCGTTACCTTTTATTGCCGCAATGTTACAAAACTTTTTGAAAGTTTTCCGTTACAACGAAACGCGCAATTTACTTACATACATACTTACTTACTATAAACTTCCTTCTCATTTCACCTTTTTAGCGTCTAGTTTGTAATTCATTTGTTGTTATTGTTGTAGTTGAACTCAATCGTTGTAATGCAACAACTTTTGACTTTTACCGCACGCTTTCTACAAAATGCATTGCAGCCGCGCGCGCTTGGTGCACATTTGCTGTCAACTTGAGTGCCGTCAACTGCGACAACTAACTTCGTTCCCTCGTTCACCTTTGCATTCCCTTATTCATAGGCTCTGCAGCTGCGGCTATTTAATGTCTGCTATGCTCTCGAGTTGGCGTAACTTGCTTTATAAGCTTAGCAGCAGCGACATTGATGTGATCTAATTTCGTCAAATAAGTAGCTGTAAGTACTTCGCCGCCTCAGGTATACGAGTACTTTAGCTGACAAGTTGCAGTAAATATGCTCATCCGCATTGTTTGTTAGTCTTAATGTTGCAGTTGGAAACTTGTTTCACGCATTACCGACTATAAATCATATGTGACGGAAACAGAAACTACTTCAGATGCAATAATATTGTGCACATTTCACTCACACTAGCGATTTTCAAAAACTTGCATGGTACAGTGGTGCCAAAAGTTATTTTATCTATTTTATCATGAACATGAAATGGTTTTTTAATTTTGTAATTTGAAACGGGTTCCATTTTTTAATTATAGGTACATATATAAATAAGCTCGAGGCCACTAAAAATTTTTCTAAACAACCATAATTTTCGCTTTCGAAAAATTATTAGTTGCCTCGAGCTCGTTCCCAAACAGAATACTTGAAAAATGTAAAGGTCGTAAAAACCAAAAATTGTTGGTAGAAAAAAGCTATAAATAATTTCTCAGAACCATCAAGATCGGTCCAATACAACGCATGGACCCCATGAAATCGATGGTTAGGATAAATAAGTTTTTGGGCTATAACTCTTGCAATTATACAGATAAGAACATAAAATAAATATTCATTTCCTTTAATTTCCCCTTTTATTTTAATTTATTTTATTGTATTGTATTGTATTGTATTTTATTTTATTTTATTTTATTTTATTTTATTTTATTTTATTTTATTTTATTTTATTTTATTTTATTTTACTTTATTTTATTTTATTTCATTTCATTTCATTTCATTTCATTTTATTTCATTTCATTTTATTTTATTTTATTTTATTTTATTTTATTTTATTTTATTTTATTTTATTTTATTTTATTTTATTTTATTTTATTTTAGTTTATTTTATTTTATTTCATTTCATTTTATTTTATTTTATTTTATTTTATTTTATTTTATTTTATTTTATTTTATTTTATTTTATTTTATTTTATTTTATTTTATTTTATTTTATTTTATTTTATTTTATTTTATTTTATTTTATTTTATTTTATTTTATCTTATTTTATTTTATTTTATTTTATTTTATTTTATTTTATTTTATTTTACTTTATTTTATTTTATTTTATTTTATTTTATTTTATTTTATTTTATTTTATTTTATTTTATTTTATTTTATTTTATTTTATTTTATTTTATTTTATTTTATTTTATTTTATTTTATTTTATTTTATTTTATTTTATTTTATTTTATTTTATTTTATTTTATTTTATTTTATTTTATTTTATTTTATTTTATTTTATTTTATTTTATTTTATTTTATTTTATTTTATTTCATTTTATTTTATTTTATTTTCTTTTTTTTTATTTTATTTTATTTTATTTTATTTTATTTTATTTTATTTTATTTTATTTTATTTTATTTTATTTTATTTTATTTTATTTTATTTTATTTTATTTTATTTTATTTTATTTTTATCTAACAGTGTACACACATCTATCTGCCTCCTAATATTCAAACACCAAGCTACTTTCAAGTAAGCATACATTAATAACGAAATTCATTATTTCTAGCCACTCACTTGTATCCACACTTTTCCAACCCTTTACGTAATCCTACCAAAAGTTTCCAACTTTCCCAATGGGCGTATTGCCAGTCAAACTTTTGCCTGCAGTCTGCCAATATTTATATTTATTTAGGTCCATTGCAGCCAACAAATGCTGCCAATTTACTTGTCAAATATACTTGTGCGCTTATTTCGAAAAGCATACTAATGTAAATATAAATAAATATTGCCAAAAGCAGTCAATAAATAAATATTCAACAGTAAAACTTTGTTGCCTCCCACGTCTACGCTGATGTATGTGTGTGTAGAGAATTGTAAATGTGTCTAAGTATACGGAATTTTATTGCACACAAGGGATACAATAAAATTAGCAAACAAGACTGACAATGTTGAGAACATCAATTCAGACGCAATAATAACTGCCTGGGGTACCACGATGGGTTGAAAAATTGCTCGATATTTCAAAGTATTTAAAAGTATACACCTTTATTTTTCTAACACATATGTTGAAACTTTGAAGATATGCACAGAGGAAAGTATTCTATAGAAATAATTGGACTTCATCGGCTGAGTAGAAAAGAGAACAATCTGATAAATTTTTGAGAAACTGAGGACGCAGTTGAAAAACAGTACAACTAAGACTGTGTAGGAAGTGAACTACCCTCCATTTAATAAGTTATCGGCTAGCGAACTATACTCAAAGCTACATCAAATTTGACCTTATAAGTTTAGCAAAATTTTTATATGTCGGTTTATGTTCAGTTTTTTCCAGTGTAATACCTAAATAAATATTTTTAGTTTCCTTACGTAAAAGCATATTAAAAATATTATTAAAGTGGTAAACAAATATTGTGGTAGTCTTCCGTCTTATAATCCCCTGTGACAGTTGCGTAGGATACTTTCATACATAAAGTATTTATAAACTTATTCCGTTTGTCATTTATTGATGTTTACCGAAAACTGATGAAAGAATAAAGCTTAACATAGAACCACATGCCCAAGAGCTAGCACACTCACATGCACGGAGCACACATTTACTTGCAGACAACTAAGTTCGGTACAAACATGTTCAATAAATAGCAAAGTAATCGTACAAGTTGATACAAGCATACATCGAACAGAGCTGATGTGTCTTAAGCAGCAAAATGTTAAACACAAAGTACTTTGTACGACAACAAACACGAAAAGAAATTTTGATACAAATAAGCAGTGACAACAACTGTCCAGCAACATGAGATAAATGACAGCAACGCTGAGAAAGCTACTTTTGGGCAGGACGGACTGTGGGGTAGTTTGAAGAAAGTTGTTTCAAATTAAGATATTTATTGAAATTGAGTTATGAATTTCTTTATTCGATTTTAATAAATACCAATTGGACCCGGACACTGAAAATAGAACAGGAAAAAATGACGCTGAGCTAAACATAAACTGGGAATGAAAGGAACACGAACTGGGAACGAAAGGAACTGACAAAACAAAAATGAAACTGAAAAAAAATGAAACGTAAGGAATTGAAACAGAAAGTGAAACTGAAACTGAACATAAACTATAACCAACTAGAACCAACACCAGTTCCAGTTTTGGTATCGCGACCAAAATTTGTTTCGGCTTCAATTCATACTACTGTTTCGATTGAGGCTTCAGAAAAGTAAATGAACTAATTACGAACTGAAAACTGGAATCGAAAGAAAAAGAAAAGTGGAATCGAGAGAAAAAGGAAACTGGAATCGAAAAAAAAGGAACTGGAATCCAAAGAAAAAGGAACTCGGATCGCAAGAAAAAGGAAAAGAAAGAGAAAACTGGAATCGAAAGAAAAAGAAAAAGAAAGAGAAAACTGGAATCGAAAGAAAAAGAAAAGTGGAATCGAAAGAAAAAGGAAACTGGAATCGAAAGAAAAAGAAAAATAAAAAGAAAAGAGAAAGAAAACTGGAATCGAAAGAAAAATGAACTGGAATCGAAAGAAAAAGAAAAGTGGAATCGAAAGGAAAAGGAAACTGGAATCGAAAAAAAAGGAACTGGAATCAAAAGTCAACGAAACTGGAATCGAAAGAAAGTTGACAGCTATGTATCTATATTCCAAAGCAATGGCATACGCCCTGAAATTCAACTTCTTCAATACTATTTGATTTGAAGACAAGTTTCTTATAACCATCCCACAGTGCTATGAACAATTTTGAAGGTTTGGTTCTGAAGCCTCGCATGTATGAGTGTAAAAATTTGTTTGCAATGAGGAAAACTTTTCAGCAAGACAACCTTTATCACGCACAGCTGGCAGTCGCCTACAAGAAGAACATGAACAACAACAATTAAGAGTTCATCAAAAAACTCAGCCTGACACATGGCAAAGTTACCCTTTTAAGTACCAAAGGACGAGTGTAATTCTTGTACCAGCTAATTTATGTGCATAGTTACTAATTTTTAACTCACTATAAGTACATACATAAATATGTATGTAATAACAAGCATAGCTCTATGTACTTACAAATGTATTCAAATTGGTAGTCGACTGATATTTCAAGCAACTTTGGGATGCAAATTTTTAGTAGTAAAAAGTTGAATACTTGTTAAAACTTAGCATTGAGTGAGTGCTGCTACTGAATATTGCAAACTGTTTAAAGCGTATATGAGCGTATGTGTTGAGATTATTTCGCTTTTGCCAAAAAGTTTTACTCAAGTCCTCTTTTCGGGTGCCAAAATCATATCAAGTGTGCGTTGTATAAAATTTTGAGCTAAGAGCTTGGTTGCCACTGAGGACAGTGACATAGTCAAAGTCATAAAATTAGTTTATCATAAAGTTTATGAACTCGTTTAACTTAGTGGGTAAGTGAAGGAGCCTAAAGTGCGGTTAAGTAGAGAAATAGTGATAGTACTAGGCTCATAAGCTGCGAATTTTTTTATGAATAAAGAATAATTACAAGATCATATTTAAATTTTATTCAGGGCACACTTAACGATTTTATTATTTAAAAATAAAATTAATTATAACCTAAGATAATTAAATAATAGTTCAAATTATTTTCATTTTTAAGGTTTTGCGATACACGTCAGAAATTTCATTCGAAACAGTAGTATGAATTGAAACCGAAACAAAATTTGGTACAGATACCAAAACTTGAACTGGTGACGAAACTTCAGTTTAAGACTAGAACCACAAATGAAATTGGAACGGAAAGAAAAAACGAAATAAATGAAATTAGAACCGAAGAAATTGAAATCATAAAACTTAAACTGGCGGAACAGAAAGAGAATGTAATAGGACCCAAAATACACTGACTCTAGACAACTTAACCTAGAGTAAAGCTGAAACTACCACCAAAAATTTAAGGGAGGTAAAAGCTGCAACCAAGGTTGAAAGCGGAACCAAGTGTGAAAGTGGAACTAAAAAAAACTGATTGTAGAAATAGAAATCGGAACTGCGACTGAAAATCGAAAATAAAGAAAGCTAAACCAAAATAAATATAAACTGGAAACAAAAGAAACTAAGACATAGACTGGAAACGAAAGAGACTGGAACATAGACTGAAACTGTGAGAAGCCAAAATAAGCTGAACCTGGAACTGAATGGAACTGGAACAAACAGAAGCTTAGACTGAAACTACAGAAAGAACCAAAAACTGGAACTGGAAGAAAGAATCTGAAACTGAAAGAATCAAACTGGTAGTGAAATAAACAGAAATTAGAACCGGAAGAAACAAAAGAGAGAACTAAAATGGGATCAAAAGAAAAGGAACGACAAATGTAAAATAACCTGTTAAAACTGCTAACGAGCCCAGAGATACACCTACATATAACCAGATATAGTCGTATGAGCCGAAGCACGAACTGAAATCGGTATTATTGAAAAGTAGGGGCACAAACTACAATTGGATGACACACCTGGAACGGAACTTGATAAGCGATATGAAACAATACCACAAGCGAAACAAGAAATTTTTATTTGACATGGAAGCGATAATGGAACCCGAAACAAGCCTAGAAATGACACCGGAACTTAAGCAGAGTTTGGCTTTAGCTTAAATTAGTAAATATTGTGAAGGGTAGGGTTTTAAAGTAAATATATAAATACTGTTCCAATGGTTATATTTAATAGCTTCTTAAAAATGGTAACGCTCCCAAAAGCCATGCTTTTCAAAATTCAATTGAGGGGTAAACAAAAGCGATATTACTAAAAAAAGCGATGTTAGTCAAAATGGAAAAAAAAATATTTTTTTATTTTTATTCCCTTCCTGGCATATTTCTTTATATTTTTAATTTTCTCATTTTTATGTTATCTCATTCCAACACTTTGACTGCTTTTATTTTAAACCATTACGAAAGTAATATGCGCAATTTCCGCACTGCTCATGAATTTCAATTGGTAGCGCAAAACTTTATGAATTTTCATGCTATTGCAAACTTTTTCCACGCACTTTCTTGTTTTACTTGCAAAAAAGAAAAACTTTTTATGGAATTGGCAATATGCAAATTTGAGTAATTTTATTTTTATTGCTTACAAGCAGTCGCAGGCAACGTTTTTCCGATGAAAAAAAATACTGCTAAATTTTAAGAATAATTTTAAATCTTTTGAAAATCGCTTGTCATCAATGATGTGGCAACTTTTTTAATAAAGATTTAAACAGAAAATAGGAATTATTTAATTTTTTGATCACCGCCGTGGTGTAAAGGTAGGGTGCTTTCAGAATATATATTTACATCCAAGACAAAGACTCAACTGGGACAGGTAATATCAACAAATTTTTGAAACGTTTTTTTCAAAGCAGTATCACCCCCTCAATCCGCCGAGTGAATTTATCTGACATAAATTCTCGTCAGCAAAATATTCATCTGGCAAATAAACCACATTGAGAAGCCACACTCTTGCAGCTAATAAATATAATTTTTACTTTTTTTCCTACCGATAACTTGCTTGCTTCTAACGCTACAGTTGAGCGCATACTTCTTCCTTCCAGCTCCCTTCAGTTACCTTTCTACTACGATATATACGTAAATATTTATGTTTGTACGCACGTAGTTGCTTTCGTTCTATACCAATTTGTTAAACCATAAATTGACGTGACACAAAATATGCTGATCTGTCGATTCAGCAATAACAAGCGCATATAAAATATTATTATTTTCAAATACCAATAATATTTTATCCAAATATATGTATGTATGTATATGAGCCCAACATATTTAAACCCTCCGGAAAAAATTTCACTTGCAAGCCCAATTGCTTCTCGCACACACAGAGACGTTTGAGTAAATTTGTATTTTACTCTTATTTTTACTTACCTGCGTCACCTGACGCACGCACGCATACACACACACACGCAATAAGTATATTCACAACACGTGCTACTCATACCTTCTGCTCGTCTAGAGTCTTACTTATCAAATTTCTACTTGTTTGATGCCTGCAGTTATATTCAATTCACAAGATTTGACACTTACTACTTATTCTATCTGACACACAGCATGACAAACAACATATCTGCATCGATTGCCAAAATTTCCATTCTCACATTGCTTTCGCTGCTAATGTAAGCATACATGGCGTATGAGTAACCTAGCTCAACGTAACGTCTATTTAACTCAAATTCTTATATTACACATACAGCTGTCATTTCAGGTATTATTTTTGAGAAAAAATGTTTAGCCATGTGTATCTATGTAGATATGTTTGTATGCACCCTCAAGCGTTTTCGCAGACATCCAAAAAATGGTTTCTGCTGACGTAGTGCTTGTGAGTTGTGTTTTGTGAGTTATGCGCGCATTTCACTTGCCACTCCATTTATGCCACAAGCAATTTTTGTTAAAATTTCAAAAATGTTGTTACCGCAGTAGCAACAAAAAATAGATGTATTTTGTACAACAACAACATGCACGAAGAATTTAACAAGTAAGTAGGGAAATTGATACGAGTAATGTTTTCTTTTGGTGCCGCTAGCAATGTCTGAGTGTATTTTTTGTAAGCCCAAAATCTAACAAACAAATTAAAAATAATAAGAGGAATATTTTGTAAATATATTTGTATAACACATGTGCATAGATGGAGAATATACTTATACAAGTATCCGTAGGCTAAACTCTCGTTTTCCATAAATATATATTACTCACTTTTCATGCCCATACCGGGAGCTTTACGATTAACTCCAACAGAAGTCATTATCTGTCACAACCTACCCTGAGGGCTAAGTGGATATCTATTCACTACTGTGATAAAAAATCTAGAGATTTAAGTGAATGATATTTGCCAAAGATGATTTGGTCAGAAGATCTCAATAAATCGATTTACTTTATGGCCACACTCCTCTGCTTACCCTTCAGCACAGACTATAGGTGAGTTTTCAACGAACACGGAAATTCTCGATTGACTCACTGCTTACATGCAATGTGCCTAGAAAGAAAACAAGTGAAATCTAGTACAGGTCATAAATTGATGCAATTAACAGTTGTTTAGCCGATTGAAAATCCGGAATTTCATTGAGGTGGCGGATGTTGACTAAGTGTGGTCTGTTCGATCAACGCTAAGGGAAGTCCCCCAACTGTGCCAATTATTGGTAAAACAGTGTACCGAATATTTTAAGCAGGTTCTATCAGACTCTATTTCTGAGCTTGAAGCTGCCTTCAATTAAACGACACTGGGCCAGATACCATGTAGTTTCTACAGAATTTAACCAAGCTGGGCATGTTATTGTTGGTGTTGCTGTTTGTAACTACAACAACATTTGCGAAGGTTTTGGGAAGTGTTGTCGACAATGACAGTCTTTTTCCGGATGTGATCCTGCAACGCGCTGGTACTCTATTTGCGATACATGGATGACTGTTGAGCGAGCAATTTTGTATGACCAGTGAAGACTCCGCGGTCATCTCACACCCTCGGCATCGCATCATATCTGTAGACCATCAAGTTTTAGTAAAGCAATTTTTCACAAATGGAAATTCGACCTTCCAAGTTAATTTTGAACGCTTCCAATCAGTTGAAAAGACAAACTGGAGGACGATGTTATTTAAGCAGTTAAGATACAATTTTCGGACGATTACTTGTTGACGACGGAGAGTAGCTTAGGTTGGGTTATTCAATAACAATCTGTATGTCGACACCGATATGTGCGAACAAATGAAGATGATCCGGTCCACAAGGTATTCTTATCGACAGAAAGGACTAAGTGGAGGCAGAATCGTCTATGAGCTTGAGGATCTTTAACTTAAGATATAAAGAGGATATAAAAGCTAAAGGCAGTGAAAAATTAACCTGATATTCAGTTTTGATCGGAGTCGGCTGAAAACTGCAGAGGAAAATTCAAAACTGCTTCAATACCGTTTCCCCCTTCAAGTTGGCTTATCACTTTCTTAACGATTTATTCAACTTCGATATCTACCTCACACAAAATATGTCCGTTACTCTTCTACACACGCCTTCGCATTACTTTTATATCTTAAACTAGTTGGCTATCAATAAAAACTCAACAGCGATACGCAAAAACTACAACAATTTCACGCGCAACCATTTCCTTGCTATCGCTATTTCCTTTGTTTGCCGCATTCAACGCCCCTCTAATGTTTTTATGTCGGTAGACTTGTCACTTCCGCAATTCAAACCCAACTCATTCTTTCATTCCTTTATCAAGCGCTTTCTATTGATTTGCTAGCAGTTGTTTTTATTGCACTTCGCTTTTGATATTTTCTCTGAACTCTTTTTATAATACCTTTGCGTTCAGAGAATGATACGTATGAGAGTATGAGTGGTATATACATTTCTACTTAGATAGCGTGGAAAAATTTGTGTCATCTTTTATTTTACTTCATCTTTGCATCATTTGTTTTTATTTTTTTGCTACTTCCTTGTTATTGTTTTTTTACGCTCATCGTCAATTGTCTTCTTAAATAAGCGGAAAATACAAAATTTCCGTTGAATTTTCTTGTTGTTTCCATAAAAACACTTGCAGTTAAAGCGAATACTTTCTGTTATTTCTGCATCCGGAATAAGTATTTAGTGTGAAAAGTGCCTTAGAAACTCTAGAGAGATAATAATACGCGGTAGGTAAGGTAAGCTTGTTCGGAGAATATGTATTACCGATATCTGTGGAAACGTTACGTATACGCCGTGGATGATGTTTACTCATATCTGATGTTCTTGGAGATTTGATTTATTTTCTGATGAAAAAAGTGTCACTTGCATTCCGAGCTTAATGGTATGAATATTTTTCCTTGACATTTCAACTGCTATGTAGTCTATTTTCCACTGAATCAAAGTCAGTATTTATATGCATGAGAGAAGTCCTATCACATAAGAAAATTTTCTCATAAGAATAAAACACAATCTTCAGAAAAGCTTTTTGAAAGCTCAAAAAATGAGTCAAAAAATGTTCCACAAACTACGAAAATGAGACAAAAACGACTGCAAAAGAGCTTCAGAAAAGCATTAACAAAAAGCTTCAAAAGTTTCCAAAAATATTTCAAAAACCACCAAAATGAAGTAAAAGCTCAAAAGTCTATAAAAAGCTCCAAAGCCCAGTAAAATGGATAACATATTTTCGCAAAAAGAGTCAAAAAGGGCTGAAAAAGCGCTTTAGAAAAACGCCAGCAAAAAGCTCTAAAAGTGTCAAAAAAGTCCTAAAAACCACCAAAATAGAGAAAAAATCTTTCCAAAGAGTGTCAAAATGGGCTAAAAGAGAGTTTCAGAAAAATGCCAACCAAAGCAAAGGAGTTTCCAAAAAGTTCCAAAAAACACAAAAAGGAGAATAAAGTTCTCCGAAGCAAGTCAAAAACGACTCCAGAAGCCTTCTTGACAATTTTTGGAAGAAAACAAAATATTTTTTGGCTTTCTGCTGCTATTTATTTATTTATTTATTTATATAGATTACTTAACTTTCAAAAATTAGATTTATTTTTATTTCCCCCAACGATATCAAATATAATTTCACTACTATTATTGTGAACACAACTGTATACATATTAATATTTAAGAGCTCAATTCATTAACTGAATTATTAAATTAAACTGCAAATATAAAATAAAATAAAATTATTTTATATTGCTTATTACGTTCTTTTGGCTTTTGGCTTTAGGATATCCTTGTTGAGCACATTTTCTTAATTTGGTATAAACTTACACACTAACATCCGCAAAAATGTCCCACACATGTATATAAGACGCACATTTCCACGCTGCTTTGATTTTACGAGCGACACTTACGTACAGGTGGTGGAATAAATATCAACAACAACAAAATCGCAGTTGTGAGTGCGACCAAGAAAGCTACTCCAAGCTTTATCATACTTGCAGATTTATGCATGAGATTATGAGTATATTAACGCATGTGTGAATTTGGATAAGAAATGTAAGCTTGTTCCGAGAGTAATATACACGTAAGCAATAATAATAAGCAGGGCATATAACACCTAACTTTTATGATGTGTGAATTAGGTTTGAATTGTTCAAAATAGAAGGTGCGACAAACATTTTTTTACGAAGATAAGGCTTTTTATTGTGGCAAGTAATATATTTAATAAATATATATTGTTTTTCGATTTCTTAGGTACTTCAATTGAATATAAGAAAATAATTAGCCCACCGGCTTAACTCTCGAATGAGCGAAATGTCCTCCCAATTTTCCCTACCAAGGCAAAGGTAAAGCGGTTCAATTGATTTAAAAAATACAAGAAAGGAGATTAAAACCTTCATTTGCAGTTTTTCCTATGTTAGAGCTTGATATTGAAGGCCACTTCAGGTGTAAATATAGATGATAGGAAAATCATCTACTTCTCCGGGTTAGGAAGGGGTTGGAATGTAATACGTAAGCTCGGTTAGGTTACTAGGTCTGCAAAATTAATTCTGTGAAGGGTTGCCAACAAACTCTAATTATATTTATTTTTTGCACATACGATATAATTTCGAACACGATTTAAATACAATTTTAAGATAGTTTAAATCTCATTTTCAGGTGCCCTATTTAAAAGATTTCTATAGGCATGTGTTTAGAAAGTTGCCACCTGTTTGAAATCAAAAAAAAATTTAAGAAGTTATACCAATAGGATTAACATCCGAAAGGTGTTTTATATTGTATTTAAAACCGAATATCTCTAGGTAGGTTCAGCCGCTAGAGTTGCCACCCCGTTCCATTATTTTTTTTCAAATCCGATTTTATCACAATTTTTTCCCAAACATCCGATCAATATCCGATGCTATCTCGAAAACTAATTGAACCGTTTGGATAAAATTTTGAATATGCTGCATATCAAGCGCCAATTTTTTTGAAGGTTGCCACATATTTCTTTTTTTTTAAGTAAATGGATACCCATACAAAAAGGTTATTACAATTGGCGGTTATTACAATTTTATTTTAACACAAATTTCTCTAGGTAGAGTTAGCCACTAAGGGTTACCACCTAATCCTTTTATCGGGGCAAGATAGTGTGTCTGAAGAAGATTATTAAATATTCTGTCATCCCAGGACTTCTAGGATCAAAATCCTGGCCACAATTAATTTTCCTAGCTTTTTGAAAAAAGTCCGATAGTAACTTAAAACCCCGGACTTTTATTTTTTCTCATTTTTCTCGCTAGCAATAAAAGTTATCTTTGCCCTTATATTTTTTAAGGACAGAATAAAAGTGCGACCTAAAATCTACTAAACCGTCCATCCTCTTTCATACGATAAGAAATTCATTAAATTTAGATTGGCGATTATTTTTGTCGGGATAAGAATAAAAGTCCAGGAATAACTTTTGTCTTTGGACTTGTATTTTAAAAGTAATAAAAGTCCCCTCCCTGATTTAAACACAAATATCTGGTAGAGTTAGCACCTAGAGTTGCCACCTATTCGCATTGTATAAATTGTTTTTGTAAAACCACTTTTAAAACTCTGCATTTTCGGAGCTCCTATTAGCAAAAATGATGGGATGGTTTAACAGGGTAATGATCAGAGAATTGGGATGGAGACATATCATATCAGTATCAGACTCACAAAGAAAACGTGGGCGTGGCACCTCCCATACCAACTTTAATTCTCAATCTGAATATCTCTAAAATTGTTCATGGTAGGAATCTGGAAGTTGGTATGGAAATTTTCGATATCAATGAAATACACGATAAAACAAATAGTAGTTTTGGGAAAAGTCTCCAGTAGAACATTTATTTTCAGGCTTAATATCTTCAAAGAGAGAGACATGAAAATTAATATAGAGTTTAGCGATATCAATACGATACTTACAGAAAAAATTGGAGTTATGGGAAAAGGGGGCGTGGCACATCCTACACAAACTTTACATATAAGGCTGAATATTTTGAAAATAATTATTAAACTTTTTTTAAGTAAATTTAAGAGACCTTGCGTAGTACGGAAATAAAAACAACACAAAAATCAAACGCATAAAACATGACTTTCTAATGCATTTCAAATTTATTTGAAAACCAAAAATTCTGAATTGCAAATAAACATACAAATTAGCTGCCATGAATGAGAATAGGAACATATCTAGTGTTATAAAGCAACAACTTGCATATTTACAACCTTCAGGTATTAGAGCACACATAACATAAGATAACAATCTGAAGATAAGTTGAACTTTCCCCATCAAAATTCAGTGATGCGACAAGCAGGCAGCCAAGAAAATGTGCGGCAGCGACACAGTGACGTTCAAACAATGCGACAGTGGGACAGACCTTATACGCTACGCATGAAACCTTTCATCTTCGCCTCGAGTAAAGGAAAGTAAACAGTGAGGTAGGCTGCCAAAAAGTTTGCTTTCAACTTCCGTGCGAGCACTTTGTCGATGGGAGAAAGCGGGAGAGACGCGTGCCACCGCAGACGTGGTGCAAGTTGTGCGTTATTTTGTGAGCTTGAGAAACGCACAGACTCACACAGTCAACTTTATATGCCCCCCGCCGTGTTGCTTTACGCAGTTTTCATGCAAATTAAATTTGAATAATCTTCAATGAGCTTAAAAAGAAATGAAGTTGACGACAAAAAATGGAGGGGGCAATAAGTAAGATCCGTCATTATGGTAGGGCAAATAGAAAATGAATTTTATGCGCTACATTGAGTGTTGGTGAAAACATTTGTAAGGGTGAACACGCACAAATACACAGCAGATTTTTTTTTTTTTTTAGTACAATTTGTCTTTGCACTCATTTGTAAACCGGAAGCGGAAACTCGCATACACGCTTATGTCGTGGGGTGTGTGGTATCTACTTGCTAATAAATTCATGCAGAAA
Source organism: Sphenella marginata (assembly GCA_951509765.1). Classification (NCBI taxonomy): domain Eukaryota; kingdom Metazoa; phylum Arthropoda; class Insecta; order Diptera; family Tephritidae; genus Sphenella; species Sphenella marginata. The sequence continues at coordinate 11,936,495 of OX608081.1, read as the reverse complement.
AAAACGAAACAAAAATGGAGCGATGTGTTGGTGTAAATGCGAATTATGAAGTTCGAGCTGCTGCGTGAAATTTAATGTAAATAAAAAGCCAGCGAAGGAGGACCACCAGCAGACAACAAAATCAACTCAGCGCGCTCCACCGCTGTAAGAGCTCGCTACTAAACTTCCGTGCTTTAGCTGCTGTTCGTGCTTTATATCTTAGCTTTGGTAGCACAAAAACTTTTTAAATCTTTGTAACAGGTTTTGAAAATAATTCCACCTGCTAAGATTTTGAAATTTGACAAAAAGTTTCAGGCAAACATTCGAGCAGATTTACGTTTTTGGGGGATGATAAAGTAATTAGAAAGCAGTCACATTAGTTGTAACGGATTACCGGCTTCTAACGAAAATTCTTGTGATTGGAAGTGTAAGGAAGGATGTCTTCGTAAATATGTTCGTTGTTGCAGCTTAAAGCGTCATCAATCTCGTTGTTTGTATGCACGACTCGTAATTTGGGTGCGGATTTAAAATTTATTTTCTTTCTAGATTTGGTGTTATTCTTGTATGTATTCTTTTTGGTTAAAAAATAACATAAAATAAAATAAAATAAAATAAAATAAAATAAAATAAAATAAAATAAAATAAAATAAAATAAAATAAAATAAAATAAAATAAAATAAAATAAAATAAAATAAAATAAAATAAAATAAAATAAAATAAAATAAAATAAAATAAAATAAAATAAAATAAAATAAAATAAAATAAATTAAAATAAAATAAAATAAAATAAAATAAAATAAAATAAAATAAAATAAAATAAAATAAAATAAAATAAAATAAAATAAAATAAAATAAAATAAAATAAAATAAAATAAAATAAAATAAAATAAAATAAAATAAAATAAAATAAAATAAAATAAAATAAAATAATTAAATTAAATTAAATTAAATTAAATTAAATTAAATTAAATTAAATTAAATTAAATTAAATTAAATTAAATTAAATTAAATTAAATTAAATTAAATTAAATTAAATTAAATTAAATTAAATTAAATTAAATTAAATTAAATTAAATTAAATTAAATTAAATTAAATTAAATTAAATTAAATTAAATTAAATTAAATTAAATTAAATTAAATTAAATTAAATTAAATTAAATTAAATTAAATTAAATTAAATTAAATTAAATTAAATTAAATTAAATTAAATTAAATTAAATTAAATTAAATTAAATTAAATTAAATTAAATTAAATTAAATTAAATTAAATTATAATAAATGAAGTGTACATGGTCACCGTAACCATAGTAGTCGGTTCAAATACTAATAGACTGCAACAAAGTAGCTTTGCGCAAATGGCATTTTGATATTACAAAGGTACACTGAGCGCACCGTGTTGTTGCAACTGCATAGCGGTGATAAATTACACCAACACTGCGTTACATTACTCTTGATAAACACAAAAAAAAAACATAAACAAACTCTCGTTTGGGGGCAAAAAGCGAATGCTGCATAAATTTTCGCAAAACATATTCGTAACAGTAGCTGCCCGATGCTACCCACGTGCGTGCAACATGCAACATGCTACAGCCAACAGGAGCAGTTAGTCGCGGGCGGGCAGGCTGCCAGAGTGGCTACTATGCATTTGTTATTAATGTTAATGTCTTCATTTTAATTCATTTGCAAGTACTACATACAACTTTACATACATAAGTGGCTCTAATGGGGCGCCACTGAGTAAGTGTTTACCTCTAGCTTCCACTTTACTAAGATTTGTAGGTTTGCAACAATTGTTTCATACTTTTTTGTGTGCCACTTTAGAGGCTTTCGCTTTTTTTCGTGCTGCCAGACTGCTTGAATTATAGCCACACATAAATTACGCTAATCACTTGAGCTACTCGGAGCGGCACGACTAGACGAGCAACAACAACTATACTCCATAATATTGCAAATAGCTGAAGTTATAACGGCCAAAGCGCCAACGGAGACATTTAGGCGCACTCGAGTTGCGTCTTGCTGTGTAGGGCGATAATGTGTAAGAGGGATTAACTGTAAGCACAGCCCAACCGTTGTTGCTGACGACGCATAAAACTATGCCAATGATAAGCAGGGAATGTGGTGCGCGGTATGCAAGGGGTACACGATTAATTATGCGCTTCATTTGAATTTTGTTGCTGCCACATGGTGCCGATAGGTTGGGACGTGAATAGACGAGGCTCAGTGTGTGATGCAAGAGAAACAGAAATAAGTGAGTTTAAGTCTATGATCAAATGGAGTTTAGGGTTCAATTATTTGGAGCTCAAGAGATTTGGGGCAGGCTTACCAAAAGTTGCTTCATGAACCAACTGGGGAGCTTATAAAATTGCTCATCAGAGTTTAGAATCTTTTCAGGGAAGAAAAAGTTCTTGACTTCACCTACTTTAGGCGACCACAGCTCAGGCAGTGGCTTAGTCCATCGCAAGATGCCTAATGTGATGCTAGATAGACTATATGGCACCCTTTCTTAAAAGTCACCAAGCGAATTTCTTTGTTATTCTAATTTATAAAACTAAATCGAAACAACCATTTCATACTTGACAAGCGGCTAATACCGAGCAGCAACTTTAATTGACTTTCCTAATCCATTTCCATCCTTTTCACACTTTTTTGTTCTGCTGAATTTTGTCAAATCAATTTCGCTTTGGAATTTCTAATTTTAAAATCGCTGCTCACGCTGCTTCACATTTTGCAGTTTTTCAATTTCCTTTAAAAATAAATCCGTTATTTCAACTAACACTAATCAACACAAATGCCACTGAATTTGTTGGAGCGCGCAAATACTTATCAGTCTGTCAGTGCTGAGCATGTTCATTGAGACAGCTGCTGATTCAACCATCAACAACATTTAATCCGCACCAACTCAATCATTAACAACACCAGCTGGTTCAAAATAGCAGCAAACAAACACAACTACATGCATACATATCTGGTAAATAGAGATGTGTAATAGTGTAAAAGAGATGACTAATAATATCGATAGTGTGATCGATAAATAGTGTAAATCTCGATAAAAGTTCCAATTAATGATTTTTACTTTAAAGGAATACAAGCATACAAGATAACATTTTGGAACGAAAATTGGCTGATAAAAAAGCATGGGAGTAGAATTTGCTGCTTATAAAAAATTTAAATTTGAATTCAGTTTTCAAAATTTAAAAATATTGTTTTTCCATTTTAATGTGGCCTATCTAGTTTTAAAAAAAAATATTATTGATTTAATGGGTATTTCCGAAAGAAAAAGTTATGTCAAAGGTGTTCTAGGCAGAAGTAAAATATATGTACATACATATAAAAAATATAAAAAAAATGAAATGCTTTTTTTTTTGGAAAAAATGCTAAAAACACACTGAACACTTTTAACGATTTTGGACCAAAAAAACTTGTGCGTTAAAACATTAATTTATTTATTTTGAGATCAACTAGACCTTGAGGTATTAATTAAATTTTTTTTTATATTTTTATTTTTTATCATTAATCTTCATTAACGCTTTATTAATATTTTTAAGCAAGGCCTTTTTTTAATTAAAAGATAATATTAAAATTATTTTTTAAACATACGCAATTGTTTTCTGATGACGATGCCAGATTCAGATCGAAATATCGACAAATAAATTCAGATATATAAAAAAAATATTGTGTTTTAATTGTGCTCAACAAAAACTTAATAAACAATTATTTCAATGAAAATTCTCTATTTTTATACAATGCATATTTTACCTAAATGTTAGAATTTGATTTCAACCAACCCTAATATCCAATGACTCGTTTTTTTGGAACAACCTAGGCACTTTTTAAATGCTCTCTCTCTCTCACGCGAAATAATATCTTCGTTTCTCTCTTCCTTGCTCATTCTATTATTTATGTTCCTGCACCATTTCACTTCTTATTGATTTCACTCAATATCTGCCTTTTTTTTTGTTACATTCAGTCTGCTCTCTCGCTCTCTGCTTTTTATAGCTGTCTCTTTTTGCTTACATCATTCTACCTCTTCGCATCTCTCGAGATACTTTCCATTTATTTTGACCTGCAGGTCAACTCCCAGTTTCCTATATGTAGTTTCGCCTATTTCTTCAATTTGGTCTTTGCCTTTTTCACTTCATTTACTAAACCACGTCTGTGTTTTACTCGCTGTTTTCAGTAACATCTCCCTTGCTCTCTTTATTTCCTCTCCTTTTTCTCTCTCTCTCTCTCTATCACATTTTTCAAGCAGACCAAAACTATGTCGTCTTTGTATAATTATGCACTAAATAATCCGGAAAACACTTCCTTCTCCTCTTTCCGTCTTTTTCCTCCTCCTACCTCTGCTTTTTCCAACCTTTCCTGTTCCCATACCTAGATATTCTTCTACTTCTTTGCCATTATTTTTCAATTGTACTACCAAGTGTCCTCCGCCTTCTACATCCTTTTCCCCCTCGTCTAGTCAAAATAAAGCTATCGGTACTACCGATAATGGCATCGATAACCTGGTACCATGCAACTCATTCTCAACAGCTACCCATTCATTCACATCTTTTGATGCTTTATTATCTACCCGTCAACCGCTTGCCAACTTTTCCAAATGAGTTCGCGTCGTCATTTGCAAGTCCTATTGATTTTGCATTATTGACACAAATCTTCGACTTCATTCAACTCACTCAATACTTGCGGCTTATGAGTACTTATTTGCTACAAATGAGCATACAAACTTACGAATATTGTTGTTTGTGTTCAAGTATTAAGATACTCGATGATAGTTTTAGTAGCGCATGGCATGTGCAACATTTGTAATCGTCTCAGATTAGTTTGTATTATCGACACTTACCTGAAAATAAACGAAAAAGAAAATAGGATTTAATATTTATATTGATTTGTAGTGGTTTCTATTGGAATTAATATCTTAATATACATACATACATATGTATGTATATATATGGAGTTATTAATTGAAATACAGTTTTCATGGAAAAGATTTAAAAAAAGTCAGCAGATTGTAAATCAACTACTAGCACTATGGCTATATTAGCAGTACTTAAATAGCCATAGCAATAAAGATAAAGACAAGTAGGCAGGAGCATATGACTAGGGGGAAAGAGATGACAATACTATAGAATATTTAATAACATTTGAGACGGCAGTAGTGATAAGTATCTACACAAAAAATTTAAAAATAAACTTTAAGTATTCTGCCGATCCCTAAATTTGGGGCGTTGCCGATGCTGATGCCCATTCCTTAACAAAAGTACTTTAAGATATACATATCGTCGCTCTGGGTATTAAAATTGCAAAATCACAGACAGAATTGGCAAAATCGATGCCAACTTTCTCAGCCGATAATCGGCAATTCTGATGCCAATTAATCTGCCCGACATATTTTGGTTACTGTTTTACCGACTTTTAGCAATCTGCTTTATCAGCCTTATTAATAAAAGTAATGTCAAATGGAGATATGCATCTTTAAAAGACGCTTAACCATCTTGTCTACCAGCTGCCATTAAAATTAGCTGTAAGAAAAAACAAAAATTTCTCTATCATGCAACATAATTTAATCAAGATGTTTATTGAAGAAAAGAAAGGAAGAAACAGCGTGCCAAAAAATTAACAATTTATCATTAATTTTACTTATAAATAAATGAGAAAACAAAAAATAAATGAATGAATTTAATAAAGCATCCTGCAGACGTAATCAAGTTGGCGATCGAATAATCAGACAAACAATTGAGTTATGGCGTTGTGAATGGCAGTAAAGCGAGGTTATGAAAAGATGGCTGCTATGGTAGATGCAAGCAGTTCGGAGTAAGAAAAGTAGCACGCATGTAGCATGGGTTTGAATGGGCGAGTCCACGCAACAATTTTAGTTTTGGGCACACTTTGGTCGTAGATGTGGAGTCTGTAACATATCAAAACAAGCTCGGGACCTATTTTAATATCAAAACAAGTATAATCATGGTTTTTAAAACTAGAGAACCACCCTCTATGACATATTAAGAAGAGGGAGCGAGACCTACTGAACAAGGTAGAATCTCCTTAGAGACCAGTTCAAAATTATTTTTCACTGCCAAATCCATTTATTATACGCATTATGTACCATGAAGTCATACAACAAATATTTTATTTTCTTTCTTTCCTTTCAAAACATCAAGAAATCTCGTACATATTCTGAACAGCTTTATATTTTCTTTGTTATTTTTATGTCAGTACCGTCTTCATGAATGAATTTTATTAAAAAGGAGCAAACAACAATTCACTTGAACTCAATCAACGATAAGAACAAAGAAATTGTGATGGTCAAGGATGTATGTATGTATATTAACAGAAAGGAATCTTATGAAACGGCATTCCTTGTGACTTGAACGTTGAAGTAGTTCAAGTGCGAGTAAAGTTATGTGATGTACCCTGTAGGAATGACTCAACTACATTACCACAAAAGGGTGATGGTTTTACTTTGAGTTTTTAACGATCAAAGGATGCTCCTGACAAATTTTTATGATATCAAAGAGTTAAAATCAATGCCTAGTAGTAACTCGCAGCCACTTTTTTTGGCACCTCTATGCCTTCGAGAACGTATTCAGGTCCCTCACAAAGTTTACCCCGGAACACGTTCATCTAAAACCCCATATAAGCGAAGCTTAGGATAACTAAACAACTCACGCGAAAAATTAACACTTTGATGGCTACATTCCAGCCCTAAGAAAGGACTCATATACTATGTGGGCTACTAACCTATTAAGCGAATTGATTCAGCAAAGATAAATTCTGGGTTGGACCACTAGTATTAGAAGTATGGGCTCAATTCAACAAGTCAAGAGTATCATGAGGAGATATAGGATATGTAGAGCAAGTATTTGGCATGATGGAGTTGAGTCTAGACGGGTAAGACGTTAGCCTATTACAGCATCCAACACGAAGTTGTGATTGCATGACTTTAGTCTACCTCAGCGGGGCACTTCAGCTATTTCTGGTGGTTGCATATCAATTACGGGATTCACAGGCCGAGTATAAGGGATTAGTGCACCGACTCATAGTGGAGGTCGTTTAGAGCTGGCTACGCAGATCAAGGCGATATTTCCTTGTGACTCCAAAAAACGACAATTTGGATGACTATGTGTGTGACATTGAAACCTGCCAAATAAATGGTTCCTTATGCTCACGAAGAATTAGCATTTTAGTCTCCTGATGGAGGTGAGATAAGAAGATGGCATACAAATAGATCCCGTGGCGGTGTTTTGGTCGTCTTGCAACTTCAGTTGGTGTTAGTAAGAACATATCGGCCCAGCTTAATCAATAGCCGGTCGGTCAATAGCCTTACATATATGTAGCAAGCAAGGTTTCTTTATCTTTACCCCAAGTGCTGTCGGCAAAGGACTTGGGGTTCGAATTACAGCTATGTACCTTTGAGGCATTGACAGTGGGTAAAACTAACCAATTTCGTGGACGCTTAACTCTTACCTCATCGCCGCTTTCCATAAAAGATTCGCCGTTGATTTGGCCGGAGATAGGAGCAAGTTTCGTTTCTGGAAGAAGCCGGAAAGGCCTCGGAGATAAAAACTTATCCTTGCAAAGAGTTTATTAATGGATGGACCCTAACCCCCAATCGTACATTCGATTCCACTCTGGTGGAGGAGGAAGCCTCGAAATTTAAAAAACGTTAAGTAATGCTGGAATAATAAACTCCAATTTATAAAAGTTAATACACAAAATTTTTTTTTTTCTATAAAAACTAGTATCCCACCCTTGGTCGTACGCCAGTTCCGCGCTTGCCGCTCGCTGCATTATTTATGACCAAAAAAATATTTTACCAACTATCAGACGAGTGATAAGTTTAAGCCGCCTCATTTGCGCTAACTACTACTCTGACGGCACAACATAAAAGTCACAGCCGGGCTGGATGTATGGCGGCCACTGCTATTCCCAGCTTTAATTCATTAACGTATTATGCGACTGTTCTGTTTTTATACCTAGTAGTGCTTCGCACACAAGGTATATTAACTTCATTCGCCTAACGGTAGTATGTAACGGCATAAACGAATCGAGATAGATATTGACTTATATATATCAAAATGTTCAGGAGGAAAAGAGAAATTGATTGAGCCATGTCCGTCCGTCCGTCCGTCCGTCCGTCCGTCTGTAAACACGATAACTTGAGTAAATCTTGAGATATCTCAATGAAACTTGGTATGCAGGTTCCTTTTTACTTATCTCTGAACGCTATTGAAAATAGGCAAAATCGGTTAAAAGCCACGCCCACTTTCTATATATATAATATTTTCGAAAATACAAAAAGAGTGATTATTCAGTACATAATACACCTATAAGGATAAAATTTGGTGTGTACCTTAGCGTTAAGGCAAAAAATAAATTTCTGAAGAAATTTTTAAAAAAGGGCGTGGCACCGCCCACTTTTGATTAAGTCAAATTTGGAAATATTATTAATCATAAATCAAAAACCGCTCAAGATAGGCAAATAAAATTCAGCACACATATTTCTATTAGTACAGGCAATATTTCGAAAAAAAATTAGCGAAATCGGATTAGGTCCAGGCACAATTTTATACGAAAGATTTTGAAAAGGATCATGGATATATTGAATATGCTATAACTTTGCTTAAACTAGCTGTATATCATTTCTATTTCACCCCTAAAGTGTTCGTGGGCAAAGAAAGTCGAAAGCACCAAATTTTTGGAAAATGGGCGTGGCCCCGCCCCTTTATGGGGGATTATTCCACAAAACTTTCCATGCCATAACTCCGGTAAAAATTGACTTATTGAAACGATATTTATAGAAAGTGTTCAACATATAAAGCTAACTCTTTGCTGAAAAAATTAACAAAATCGGTGAATGGACACGCCCACTTTTTGAACACAGTTCCAAAAAATTTCTTCGTAAAATTAAAATCGCGATATTTCCTTAATTGTATAAGTTATATAAATAAGATTTTACACACATAACAAGCTTTTTCAGCAAAACAGAACTGTATAAAAATTTTGTGGATTTTGGTGAAGTAGGCGTGGCGCCGCCCACTTTTTAGCATAAAAGGTCAGCTATTTTCAAAAGCAATTGCTTGAAATTTCAGGAAGGTATTTCAATGAAAGTTAGTGAGATGCTTCCGAATAGTATATAGTATACTCCTGCCAAAAATTACGCAAATCGGATAGCAAACACGCAAAATATACGGACAAGTAGTTAACACCCTACTGCCTTTTTTTAATTAATTTTTTTTATTTTCATACCTTTCATGAACATGGGGAAAGCTATTTATATTTTGTTATTTAGTGATAGTTTAATTTACCACTTACAATAGAAATGTTTTTATCGAAAACAATCAGTTGCCTTTATAACAAATTTTCAGGTATGTATTAAAATAGACCTGAGTAAATTAGGATACCAAAACAGATCACTACTAGGTATTTAATGTTCGGTTACACCCGAACTTAGACTTCCTTACTAGTTGTTTTTACATACATACAAATAGCCATATGAATTAAATGAGTTTCTTCTTTCTTGTTGTTTACATGCCTCTATAATCTCATACTTTTTGTTGCTGCTGCTGCCGTTTTATTATGCACAACGCACAAGCAGGACCAGCTCAACTTCCAACGGTGGTTGATGCTTCATTTATTATTTTATTAAAGCAGCCATGTCCAGCTCAGAGGAGAATGAGAAAATTTATGACTGTCACCGTCCACCTACTGACTACATGCTACATACCATGTAGTCGTTACAGCAACAACAAAAACAACTCACAAATAATGTCGCGAAAATCACATAAAAATTTCGTATGCTGAGGCCGGCCGAAAGCTACCTAGTTTGTTTTTGTTTTCGGTTTTGTTTTTTTTTTTTGTTGACCGCAACTCGACTAGGTGGCAACTTCATTATTCATTTCAACTCTCCCGGCAGAATGTGTCAGGATTTAAGTTGTCGCAGACGCACGTCTTCCTACGCATCATCGGCTATCAAGCGCGCGCCAGTCCATCAGGCAGGAGTTCACCACGAGTGCTTCGTGTGCCAGTGTTTGTAAGGTGTGAACACTTTTCAATTTTCCGCCAATTTTTCTCAACAAATTTTTCCAATTTTCGACGCAGACAAGTTGACATTTTTCATTTTTATTCGCATATTTCTTGGAGCCATTTCTCTTAGCTAAGCACTTTATTTTGTGATAAATAACAAAAACTCGTTGTTGTTGGTGTTGTATGTTGCAAGTTGCATGCAGCGCAGGCGCTGTGCAACCGTGATTTGTTATGTAGCTTATTTAGCGCATTACAATGAAAAAGTTGATATTTATGCAAATGGAAATATATGCGTACAGTGTTGTGCGAAAAAAATGCAGCGCAATGTATCTATAAGCATGTTTTTTAGGGTGCCGTTAAGACGAAACTTTAACATAGTCCTCTTATGAGTGAGTTGTTTGAGTTTGGTCTCCTTTAGAAGTCACAGTCCTTTCCAAATACTCTCAAAATCTGTCAAGTGTATCTCTCTCGAGAGCAATGAGGCTCCCATTATTCGCCATCTATCAAGAAAAAGCATTTCTCGCCAGTAAGTCTTATCAGAGCTATCTTCCTAAAACTTTTGCTCAGTATTCTACAGGTTTACCTAGAACTGAAATTGGCCTGAAGTATGTAATGGGAAATGTATGGGACATTACTTCAAAGGTCATGTTTTAAAACAAATAAATATTTTTGAGAAACGTCTATTTAATATAGATACATACATACTATATGGTATATGTAACAACAAAAATTAGGTTTTTTTTAATTTTTAAGTGGCTGCATATTTGAAAAAAAAATATATATTTGAAAACGCTTAGCCTTTGAAGTGTTTTCTTAGCTTTAAACTAAATTTTTATCAAAAAAAATTAGGTTTCAGTGTAATATAAAATTATAACAGTATATATTTCCAAAAGTTATTTTAAATACCTTTTTTATGGTATAAATTTATTTGAAATCGGTTAAAATTCTCCGTAGTAATCACAGCTTAAAATTTGCAATAGGTACAAATATTTTAATACCTTGCCACGCCCACAAATTTTAATAAATGCAATATCTAAAATTGGGGTTGTGTTGTCAAAGATAAAATGTATCTCTATACAAAACTTTTTACAAAATCTATGGGAATTGATTTAATGTACATAAATATATACATACATACATCAGTTGTGATATGAAATCCATCATATATCATGTTGCTAATTAATTGCACAACACTGTCTGGTTTTAGTAGCACCAACCTCTTTACTTCCCAGGCGACCGTTACATTACAAAAATTTTTAAACTCCATCGAACTCGCGTTAAAACAACATTTCTAGTTTAAATATTTTATTGCATTCCACAAGGTTTCCCCCGCATTCAACCAAAAGCTTTATATCTTGGTTTGTCGTTTTTTGATGTTTCCACTTTTTTTGTTCATAAAATTGTTGTTGGTGCGCTGTGGTATGCATGCAGCACGCAATTGCGTGACAAAATTGACACAAACACAAAGCATTCAAAATCAGCAGCACACAAAACCAACACCTAAAGTCAAATGCAACAGAAACAATAACAAATCATAATAAATAGTGTGAATACATAAATAAAGTGAAATAAATCGCGCGAATTGAGTAGCAGTGAATATGTTTTATTGTGATACAGAAAAAAAAAAACAAGAACAACAACAGGTTTTAGGGTGCAGCAAGAGACTAAGCTTGTTAGCAGACCAAAAAGCCAAAAAAGTAGCAGCAGTTATAAAGCTGCCTGAAAAGAGATCTGACTCGTGACCAATTCAAGAGCAAACTAACGTTATCAGAAAGACCCGAATACACTAGCAAATGTTACTCATCTACATACATATATACATAATCGGAACACTGGATCGGCACGGGATTTCGCTGGTGAAATAGCTTGAGAATATAAATAACTGCTCCACAGCTTTTATATTCACTTACTGCCTTACTTAAAATTGGATTCCCTATTTTTTGTATCTACAAGCTGTTTAGGGCACTAGGAGCGCTTATATTTGCATCGTAGGTAATCGGACAGAAATGCCTTCAATTGCTGGGGTTGAGAACCAGTCGCCAAGATTGCGTTTATCTAGTCAAGGTGTCAAAAATATTGACACTATAATCGAGGCATCCATAATCTTCGTACTCTTCCAAAACGAATTGACTCTTGTTCCCTTTCAACCGAACCGTACATTATGAGATCCAGGATAATATCCTACTTTAAACCATGATTTTGGAAATCAGATGAAATGTCCCGTACATATTTGTAAACTCTTACAACAAATTATGAATCTTTTCCAAATAGAGATAAGCTGAGCCTATATAAGAAATTGAATATACATATGTATATGTATCAGGTATGAAGGTATTCGAAGGTCACATCACAATCATTAGATCATCACACAACGTAAAGCAAACTGACTTTTATTTTACAGAGCTTCGAAAAAAATGTGTTTCCACATGAGTTGGTTTAAGTAATCAACTAGTACCTCATACATATATCACGGGCGCATTGTGATTTATTTCTCATCTCATTGTCTTTAGCACAAATGAGCGTCGTATTGAATAGCTTTGAATTGCATTGGCTGTCATGAAGCGTGCGCCAGCTGTCAAATTTAATTGCAACCAAGTTAACACCCAACATGCAAGCTTGCGGCACGCAGCAGCGTAAAACTGCATACAAAACGTTTTTATGTACTACAAAATACGAAAATATATGTATGTATGTATGTATGACATGTAAAAAAATGTAAATGAACGTGTGCAACCGCGTTAATGCACAGATGCTGGGAACAATTGTTGTCAACAGATAAGCGAACAGACACAACCCGCAATCGTATTGAACGCAAGTGAATACAGTTGAATAAGCAAAAGAATGCAGTTGTTGTTTCACATGCAGTGTATGCACATTGGGGTGTGACGAAATAGTTGGTAGATAAATTCTTATAATCACTTAAGTTGCGGGGAAAGCAATTTTGTCGAGAAAATAAATAATAAAATAAAAGAAAATAAAATAAAATAAAATAAAATGAAATAAAATAAAATAAATAAAATAAAATAAAATAAAATAGAATAAAATAAAATAAAATAAAATAAAATAAAATAAAATAAAATAAAATAAAATAAAATAAAGTAAAATAAAATAAAATAAAATAAAATAAAATAAAATAAAATAAAATAAAATAAAATAAAATTAAATAAAATAAAATAAAATAAAATAAAATAAAATAAAATAAAATAAAATAAAATAAAATGAAATGAAATGAAATGAAATGAAATGAAATAAAATAAAATAAAATAAAATAAAATAAAATAAAATAAAATAAAATAAAATAAAATAAAATAAAATAAAATAAAATAAAATAAAATAAAATAAAATAAAATAAAATAAAATAAAATAAAATAAAATAAAATAAAATAAAATAAAATAAAATAAAATAAAATAAAATAAAATAAAATAAAATAAAATAAAATAAAATAAAATAAAATAAAATAAAGTAAAATAAAATAAAATAAAATAAAATAAAATAAAATAAAATAAAATAAAATAAAATAAAATAAAATAAAATAAAATAAAATAAAGTAAAATAAAATAAAATAAAATAAAATAAAATAATATAAAATAAAATAAAATAAAATAAAATAAAATAAAATAAAATAAAATAAAATAAAATAAAATAAAATAAAATAAAACAAAATAAAATAAAATAAAATAAAATACAATAAAATAAAATACGCAAGTGAATACGAGACCAGTTAACAATAATTCTAAGCGAATTAATAAAATAAAATAAAATAAAATAAAAAATTTAATTTTTTTCTGCCGTCTCATTACTTTGCCAAAGAACCTTACAAATATTTACAGCAACTCCTATTTAAAGAATTTAATTTTGAATTCTAAAGAAAAAAAAATTGATCATCAAAGTTTTAATGCATAATTACTAGTATTATAGCATAACATACTGGCAAAAAAATGTATTTAGAAATTATAAAAATTAAAATGTAGCTCACCAATGGGTTAAGGCATGGCGTTTAAAGGGTTAAAACGCTTAAAATCAACTACTTAAGCATATGTAAAACTAAAATTGATGTCGTCAATGGGTTCACGTATGGCCGCTCATATGTTATATTTTTAAATATTTACCAATTAAGTGCAGCACAACCCATTCAAACCTAACAAAAAATCATTCATAATATCGTTATAAAAATAAAAATGTGGATAACGAGTGGGTTAATGCATGACCGTAACTGTTTTTCGAATTTTTGATGCTGACTTTTGGTTTCTAAAAAATGATTTCTGAAAATAATTTCCCTAAAAATTGTATTTCTGAAATTTTTCTGTCTGAATTTAGGGGGGGCACCCTCTTTTTCTCTAGAATATTAGAATGAAATATTAGCCTCAAAAAAAACTTAAAATTTTCTTAAAATATATTTTGTTATGCTTTTCGGCCCACCTTAATGTACCTACATTATGGGAACATATGCAAATGCCACCATTTGAATAACTCAAAGGTGTGGGTGTTATTCCTCCGTTGCGACCGCCACCTTCACTGTCTTATTAACATTATCGTCCCATGAATGAATGATCGACTAGGCAACTGAATGAATGAATGAATGTTGCAATATTGTGACAACTTGCCCCGAGCGAAGCAACACAATCCTAAACAGCTGGGAAGAAGTATTTTACTCTCGCATTTGTCACAGACACATTGCATGTAAAAAGTATTTAGGTTGCCTTTGTGAGCGCTTGCAGCGATTAATTGTCGAATCGATTTTTTGAAGCAGCTGGGTGTGTCTAATGCGATAATTGCTAATTACAAAACAAGAAAAGCTTAACGCATTCCAAAGCATGGTCGTGTGCGTGTGTGTGCGCATGTGTGAGTGTGGACTGAACGGTCGAATTAACAAAGTGTTAGCGTAACAAGCAAATATAATGAAATAACAAATAAACAAAATGAATATTTGTCAAAAACAAATTTGCGCAATTAACGATTTGATTAGAATTTAATTAATGGTTGTGTTGTCTACTCCAACTCTTAGAGATCTTATAACAAATGCACACGTCGTTAAAAGTATTAGAGACAATTGAGATAAGCTACAATGAAAAATGAGTAACTACAAGTCTCCTCTAAAATGTAGTTGTTGTTGTAGCAGAAATATTTCAAACTGCTACCTCGAGATGTAAAAATTTAGAATTTTTTGTAGATAATTGAAAGGTTTGGAATTTATTACAAAAAAGTTTTAAAAATTGTGTAAACCAATGAATAGTTTGAAATTAAGGCTTAATTTAATTTTTTTAATTTTAGCCGTGTAAAGTCAACAAATGACGAGATTTTCGGCTCCTAAAAAAGGTTGGGGTTACGGGGTTGACATCTCCAGTATGAATGAACTAGCTTTCGGAATTTCTGCTGTGAAATTTTGAGTTTTCTGTAGCCCACATGTTTCAGCAAATTAAGTTTTGACCTGATTCTACTAAAACTTATAAAATAAGATATTAAAACACCTTCAACGGAATCTGACAAGAAATTGTAATATGTGAGATTATGCAAATTATTGTAGAATACCGACTGTGTAAGTAGGTGAACTGGTGTTCTGAGAAAAAACAAACGAATTAAACAAATTTTCTATATTTATAAACTTGAATTCACGGTAGCAGAAAAACTCACTGAACAAACGAGATAAAAATTCAATTCAGCCGACAAACTAACCAATCGTCAAGTCAATACGATAATCAACGTTATGACATGACAAGGTAAATTTGACAGCAGGTAGTTCGAGCGCACAGATCAACCTGCCAGACAAGCAAGCCGTGCAAAACGCGGCACATAAAACACGCTGCTAATTACTGTATTGAAATGTTGCTTGACTTTGGTTTATTTACGATTTTTTTATTTTTTTTTTTGTGTAAAAACTTTTCAATGAACGAAATTTCCTGCAACGCACAACAAATGAAAATGCCCAAAAAAACAGTAACAATGATTCAATGCTTTTGTTTTCCTTTGTTGTTTTAATTTATACTGCTTTCATAATGGTATGAACGATGTTATCATGTAAACAAAAGGTGATCTCGTTTGTGATGTGAGTAAAACAGAGTTTTTGACTTTTATTTGTTTACTGATTTAATTTTACTTTTTTTTTTTTTTCAATTTTATTTTCCCACAAATTTTGCATATCACTCTGTAATATTTTAAGCTCCATTATATGCCTTTAAATTAATTTAATTAATGCATGCTGGTGCGCCTTTTTTGTGTGACGTTTTATGACTTTATAGCAGTGAACGGCAAATACTTTCCTGAGAATCGAAGTTGACAATTCAACAGGAAGACTCAACTAATTCAAAATTATCTTCAGTTTGACATCATTTATGTATATCTCAATTAGTATAATTTATCGAAAGCGTTTTGACTCCCCCTCTTGCTACTCTGCTATTTATTTGAATAAAGTAAACATTCACGACCCTTCAGTCTTCACTTTTGCCTATCACTGCCAAAAATATATCCATTCACAAACACTTCTTTTTTATTATGTCGTTGCATATCATCGACACGTCTGGCCATACTGCACTCCATGATATGTCATAAATTTGTCAGAAATTGACATTATTATGACAGTTGGGCGTGCGCAAAAAAAGCAGCAAAAAACCAAAATGTATTATTAAATTTAATTGTTGGGCCGAGCTGTGCCTTTAGTCATGCTTGGAAAGTGATTAAAAAACTTATTGCAATAAAGCTTGTGAGAGAAAAAATTTATGTTGAAGTTTTTATACAATCAACTCAAAAACCAGAAGTGTTAATGTTGATAAACTTAAACATCATCAGGCAGAGTCAGCAATGGGGAAAGAATCAAAGTTATCTCTCGCTTTAACCCCAATAACCCCCAATATGACTTTATGATAGCCAAAAAGGATTACTTGCCCCTTCGTGACGCTTCCTTAAATTGGAAATTATTCTTTAGAGGTGGATGCCCACCGAATAGTCCATCTTTCTAATATCCAAGAGCAGTGGTGAGTTCTACGGGATACATATTCACCGGTGCACATTCACCATCGCCGTTCACGGACTACACTGGTAAGCTGCAGGAATACACCTATTATAACTAACTTACTACCGATCCGCAGGTATCTGTCTACCAACAGGTCAGCGGTAACCTGACATTAACCACTTATACTCCCGAATAAGCCAACTGCCGTGCTCCGGAGATCGGTAACTTATGGCTATATTAATTTCTTCTAACAAGCACAAACTTTTGAAAGCAATGAACTCTGAAATTACTAAAAGAATTTAAATCAAATTTGGTATCGAATCAGAAAATAGAATACTTTTAATTTCATTAAATTGAATGGGCGTGGCATCACTAAGCCGATAAATTATTTTGATACTACATATCCTTCGAAATATTCATGCTACAAAGTTAAAGTGAGTAACTAAATGAGATTCATCGTCAACATATCCCAAAAAATTGCTGATAGCAGAAAAGGGGGCGTGGTACCTCCCATACAAATCTTATTTTTTCATTTAAATATTCATGCAAGCACTTTTTTTTAGAACAATAAAAGAGTTGCATGAGTTTAATCTCTTACACCTTATGGAAGATGTGGGATATGGGAAAAGAACTCACCTGCTATAAGTTCTAAAACGGACCAAAGCTTGGATTGCTAGTACAGTCCTTTTGCAAGCTCAACCATTGTTTTGAATATCTCAAGTATGCTGTGCATAGTGACAGCCTCGCTTGTTAATTTCAATCAGTGTTCGGACTTCTAAAGTGGAAGATTTGCTAAATTTAATTTCAAAATCAAGATTCTTCTGAATCTTGAATTCTAGTACTGAACCATATTTTTTTAAGAATGGCGGAATTGTAGTTTCCTCCACAACGCTTGGAATTTTTACGCGGTTTCCTGTATCCAGTACGCTTTTTGACAGTTCTGCCACTTAAAAAAAATGTCAAGTCCGCACACTGGTGTCAATGAATAAAGTAAATTGCATTTCAATGCATTCAAACAGATAGCAACAATTGGCCAATAAACAATTCAATTAATTAAATTGATGCTAAATTGAATTCAATTTCAAAAGAGACTGCAACAATCACCACACCAATAACAACAACAAGAACAAGAAGAAAACCGTGCATAAGCGACAATATTAAACCAAGCATTTTGCGGTGTCGTTGGAACAGAAGAACAACTACGACTACTATAAAAGCGTTCAAGCGCAGGATCAGTAAATAAAACAATTTGATAAAGAAATTGAATTGGTTTGAAGAAGTGAAGTAGCGAAATTCAAAAGGAAGTAGTGAAGTAGTGAAGTAGTGAAGCAAATAAAATAAACTTTTCATTGCATAGGCCTCATCACAACTCTGTCGATCTAAGAGCCGGTTCCAAACTGCATGTGGCATGGACAGATCCAAAGTGCTTTGCAAGTTCAACAAGGAAGAAACACAATCAGTGAACGATTAAAATAAAACAAACAATCACACTTGAAGCGAGTGGAGTGCAACAAAATAAATAAAAATTAAAAAATAAAAGGAGGCATAAATACAAGTTCAATGCAAAAAAGCTGCTTATCATTACAATCGTCGGGTACTCGTACACAATTAGTTTGCGAATTTTGAAAATAAAAATATTTAGGTATCGAAAGATATGGAAGATAAAGAAATGGGTATATTTACATGTAGTTATATAAAGTTCTATTTATAGCATATTTTTACTTATTGCAATACATTTGCCTGGAGTAGCGATGTGGATTTAAACGGGTCGAAAATATTCGGATTTTTTTGATTTTGTTCGGGATTGGAAATATGTTACTACAACTAATATGTTTAGTTTATTTAAAAAAATTATTTTTATTGTATTATTTCAAGTAACCTGAGCCTTCTTGGCAATTAACAAAAAATGTGGATACGACTGTTACTTTCGTAATTTTTTCATTTAACGGATTTCATTCTCATGTCAATTTTAAATTAATCCCAGTACAATTGGGAGGTTTTTCACCCGAAGACTTTCCAAGTAAAGGAGTAGTACGGCATTCCCGATAGTACTTACGTTCACTTCCAGTTGTATAGAAAGCTGTAATAAATTAATTGCTTAGTCGTCTTGCTAACGAGGCACACCATTGCTTGCTTCGTTTCAAACTACTCGTTTCCCAAATGTATGGGTGGTCTCCCTCTTAGTCAAAATTGCAAGTCGGTGAGAACAACTACTGGGAAGGAAATTATCCATTGATTCGCATAACTTGACCTACGAACTTAAATTAGCAACTCATAACTCAAGGTTTGATAAGGACAAGTTGCGAAAATGCCTGAGGAAAATTCAATAGCAGTGCATCTAGTTTACTTTCCTTTTATACCAAATTCTGTGCAGAGTGAGAGATCGCCAGGCTTCTCGTTATCATTTATTATTATTATACCTGCCATGGGAGTCCATAAGTTTGTGGAGAAGCTTGATCTAAACCTCATCCGAGTAAAAAACTTAAGCAAAAAGACATTATTAAATTAAGATATTGTCATTTGAAGTTCGCCCAAACCCTATAAAACCGCTCTAGAAAAACCATCGAATAATCATGTTCAATTTTAGTAGAACTGTTTAAAGGTAGGCGAATATACACTTCTTCAATTTATAATTTAACTAAAAAACTGGCCTTTGACTCTCCCAAAATATTGACTAAAAAAGCTCTTAATATAACTTTATCTCATTTGCATATGTACATATGTACGTCCAAACTTGACTAACAATCCAACAAATATCTCACCAAATATTGTCTTATGAAAGGAACGCAATTGCAATTCACAACAGTGCAATAACTCATCCAATTTCGCTGACTGTTTCATATGTCTCATTGCCAAACGTTACAAACATGTTCATATATAACAAAAATGTATTTTTAGCACTGTTAGCTCGCTAATGTTGCCTTGGCCCGCTAACAACATGTTGCTCACGCAGCCGCAGCAGCAGTAACAGCGACTGACCCTCTTATCGCCATCAAACAGCTGCAATTTTAATTCACTTTATTTGCTTTTGAATCGTTTATTGCGTAAATATTTGAGTTGATTTAGCTTCGCTTCGAGCGTACCACCCCCTCCTATGCCGTATGCATGCACGCCAATGCAACTTTTACTTTTGTAATTTTTAATGTTTCTGCTTCGCTCTTTGGCACACACCACGCAATGCCGGTTTTATTTACATGAAAATGCGAGCTCACGTAATTTGTGCTGGGATTTTCCTTTTTATTTCTATTTTGGGAATATATTTTTGATGAATGTTTGTTTACTCGACGCTGAATTTTTTTTCGGTAGGGTTTTGTTAGTTCCCCCTTTTTTAAGTTTTTTAATACCAAATGCTCTCTTAGTAAATATCAAATTTTTGCTAAAACACATTCAATATACATTAGACTGGTTAAAAAAAAATAAAAATCAAGAATAGTGAAGGTGAAGATCAAGATTGCGATAAGATGGGAATGGAGTTGGAGATCAAGATAAATCGGGGAATGGGGTCGGAGATCACGAAAGAGATGGGGATTTATATTAAGAGCAAGATATAAATCGTGATGGAGAATGAGAACTACATAGCTAAAGATGTCGAACAAAATGAAGATAAAGAAGACAAAAATAAAGATGAAGTCGAGGGAACTTAAAGATGAAGCAGGATTGAAGTGATGGTGGTAATAAAGATGAAGATGGAAATGGAGAAAAAGTTTTCTACAAAGATGAAAAAAATTAAGAAGGTTAAGATGAAACTACAGGTGAGGGAAAATATAACGTAATATAAATGATGATGAATAATGCAGTCAAAAATAAAAAAAAGGGGATGGAAAGTGAAATGAAGATGAATTTGATGATGAAAAAATAAAGATATAAA
This sequence comes from Sphenella marginata, assembly GCA_951509765.1. Classification (NCBI taxonomy): domain Eukaryota; kingdom Metazoa; phylum Arthropoda; class Insecta; order Diptera; family Tephritidae; genus Sphenella; species Sphenella marginata. The sequence goes on along the minus strand of OX608081.1, from coordinate 11,915,677 downwards.
AATATAAGGATATAGAATAAGAAGAAAAAGTAAATGATGCTGAAACCGAAGATAAAGATAAGGGTAGAGATGGTGAAGAAGATACAGATAAAGATAGAGATGACGAGGAAGATGAAGATGGATATGAAGATGAAGATGAAGATGAAGATGAAGATGAAGATGAAGATAAAGATGAAGATGAAGATGAAGATGAAAGGTGAAGGTGAAGATGAAGATGAAGATGAAGATGAAGATGAAGATGAAGATGAAGATGAAGATGAAGATGAAGTTGAAGATGAAGATGAAGATGAAGATGAAGATGAAGATGAAGATGAAGATGAAGATGAAGATGAAGATGAAGATGAAGATGAAGATGAAGATGAAGATGAGGATGAAGATGAAGATGAAGATGAAGATGAAGATGAAGATGAAGATGAAGATGAAGATGAAGATGAAGATGAAGATGAAGATGAAGATGAAGATGAAGATGAAGATGAAGATGGAGATGAAGAAGGTATAGAATAGACTTAAGGTAAAGATAAATTTAAGGATGAAGATGGTGAGGATATATGAAGACGTTAGTGGAAGAAGGGGCTATGTCGCACTTTGAGTGAAACGAGAAAATCAACTTTAAAGTTTAGCAAAATTATTTGAAGTTCTATCAAAACTGTTAAAATGAACTTGCATGAAAATTATGTAAATCAGTGTAAGACGGTGTATATTTTCATATCAAGGGAGAAACAAAACACATAAATTTACACATAAACTTGTTACATAGCACCTTCTTCCACAATTCGTATTTGAAACTTGTGTACATAGCCCCTTCATCCATGATTTATTTTCTTAAATTTTCATGATAGCGGTTATCTGATAAGCCAGAAATCTTTATATGCATAAAGACTATCCACCAATGCAAGAAATAGAGTTTGAGTGGTTTTGCGACATAGCCCCTTCTTCCACTAACGTCTTCATATATGAATGTTGGTAGTCTCTAAAAGATCAGTTTCTGACTCTTTAGAACATGGGATAAAAGAGTTGGCTATGTAAAATGCAGTAACACCTTAAGTCGCAATCACCTTCAATCCTCGGGACTAAAAACAAATTAATTTCATATATGGGTGTTTCCATGAGAAGGTCAACCACGACTGAAAAAATTATATGACCAGAAAATGGGTTTTAAGACGAATTATTAAGGGAAAAGGAATTGAATTTTTATAAAATGGAAGTATTTACAGCTTGTTGGTATCTTAAAACTCATAAACGGAAGAGTAAAACTGAGATTTTCTTCAACTCAGTTTTCGCAAATTGAATCAACTATTTTCTCTTCCGAATTACTTAAATTAAGAGATTTGAAGTAGTGCAAATACATTTTAAAATTAAATTAACAATGCCAACTACTTACAAAAATGAGAAAAAGAGAAGTTTGAACTCGAATAACGGTATTTTTTTAATTTACTTTTGATAGTATACCTTTGTCGCGTACGTTATGCAAAAACATTATTTGTCTATATCATTTGTGTATTGACAGTCGCAAGTAATAGAGATTACAACTCCAAATCAAGAGATCTTTTAGTTAAATATATTCGCTGAAATTTTCTTTTGAATCGAAGTAATAAAAATTGTATTACCCTTTAAAGTTTGTCGCATACGTTATTTTAAGTATGAATATTTTATTGTAATACATTAAAATCGACGTTAAAAGCAATTTTTTCAATACCATTATCCTGAATACATAGGTGCAGTTTAAAAATAAGTTTATTTTAACAAGCATCCCTTATTTTGTAAATAAATTTAGCTGCAAATATTTTGGATGGAATTTCTTTGCCACCTCGCATGGCAAAGGCGCTGTGGATGGAATAGGTGTTGTTATAAAGAGAAAGGTGTGGCAAATAGTAAAAGCTAATAATATAATTTTACCAGATGCTTTTTCATTTTATAAATACGCTTGTGAATATATCGATATATTCGTCGACAGTCAACATACATATAAATACTGCTCGAACGGCATACTCCTTACGAGAAAATATTAGAGTTTATGTAAATATATAAAGAATGTATATCAACAAATACATATGTTATGAATTCGATTTTATTTTCATTATCATATAGTTTTTATAATAAGAATACATTTTTATTTTGTTTCCTAATTAAAGTGTAAATTTCAAACAAAAAACATTTTATCAGGAACCGAAAATAATTGTTATTTTTTTCTTTCAGAATTCACATTATCATCAGATTTATTTTATTTTAGTCATCGTAACCAATATAAATGAGAGATTTATTTTTTTGGCTACAAATAACCCTTATCGCAAGTAATAAATTTTTTGGTTATCGGTGACCCACTCGACAGCAAACTATTTTTGCTGAATAGTGGTAAATTTTTCCTCGAGGAACTTGCAGACATTGGTCATGCCACTCCAGCAACTCAAGTTGTTTTATATTGTTTGAATTTTTTTGCTACCGATAACCAAAAAATTATGTTACTTACAATAATGGTTATTGTTAACCAAAAAAATGTTTCTCTCATTTATAATGGTTATGTTGACCAATATAAAATATGTCTTACGGTAATGGTTAATTATAACCAATATTTGAATACATCAGTATTAATGGTTAAATGGGACCTTTTTATCATATTTCTTATAACAGTTACGTCCCTGCATTTTATTATTAATATACTAGAAAAATTGTCGCGTACGTTATGTCACGTACGTTATTTAGTTTTTTTTTTAAATAATAATATAAAGAGACGATTTCTCTTTAAATATGAGAGGATTGTAAAGGTGCATTATTTAGCTTAGGTTACGAATATTCAAAGAAATTAAGAACTGGCTTGATTCGCAGACTTTCGCATATATGTATGTGCACAATATAAGCACTTCCGTTTTTGTCGCGTAAGTTATCACCTCATTTTGAACGGATATTTTAGACACCAAAGCTTTCAGGGCGACCAATTTTTTTCCAAACATACTTCTTTTTAATTGCAACGTAACTGTATTTTTATTTTCCCGAAAACTCGTTTTATGTGAGATTTATATTACTCCAAAAGTGTACGAATGTCGCATACGGCTGCATGGAAACACCCATATGAAAGTTGAATCTTAAAAAAAAAATTACGGAAGATTCCAAAGTACTTTCACTATCCTAAGATCTTCTTTCTAAACCAAAAAACAAGTCCTTTTAATGAAAAAGAAAAAATGTTATTGTTATAGTCAGTCTAATATGAAACCTTTATTCTAATTAAGTACTTGCTTGCTGAGTAAAAATGTAGTCGATGTGCAAATATTGTATTTGTTGTTAACAATTCTTAATTAATGAGATTAACAGTTTAAGTAAACAAGCAAATCTGAGTGCGAATATACTTACTTCTTATATACATATATACATACGTATATATTTGAAGCAGTTGTATCAACGTTTTTGCTTTATACAAATAACTTTAGTATACACTTCCAAGGTTTACTACAGGGCAACATATAAATTTTAGATAAAGCAGGTTAGAAATTATCAAAATTTAAGACAAATGCGCTTGAGCTAAAAATTTAATTATTTCACTCGGGCAAATATTCCCTCAAACGATAAAACGATTCGATGTAAGATGCGACTTCAATGAAGGGAGTGTAGATTGGTCGGCTACTCTGCTCGAAATATGTGTCAGCACAACTCATAGAAATGAAAATCCCATTTAGAACCAGAGATCATTTATATTAATCTCGGAGTACTCCCTTGTGAGTATGGGATTACGCCCTATATATTACCATATCATTTTTTATGCTAAATTTTGAGATGTTTAAGGAAAAACTCCCTTTCACATCTCAAAGAAACTATAATGGAGTTGTTGCTATTTATTACTGTTTTATAAATCACAATCGAGTAATGAGGGGTTGTGGAGAATTTTTGGAAACTTCTTAGGAGATTAATGTGGGAAATATTTCAAATCCTTCATAAACGACCGATAAAATATCTTAGAAATATCAAAAAGCTTTCTTTGGAAGCAAACATAGGTCGCCCTTATTGTTCCGATATTATCTAGTAAAAGTGGAGCACAGAGTGTAGGAATCTTTGTTGTTGTGGGTAGATCTCGCTTCAATTTCTACTGGGTATGGTATATATTAAAAGTTGGCTGTCATCCTTTGTCAAACTGATTGCAAAGAAAACCCGGGTTTATCCCATTTTCAATATCATTTCAGACATTAACGATAAATTGCGAAAGATAGAAGTCAGTGATTTTTGTCTTTTGGTTTCTTTTATGTGTTAATTTTCATTTAAAATTATGTAATAAATGGCATACTTATCTCTATTGAGTTGGGTTTTCTAATATAATATGGTTTGCAATACTGGGTCAAATGTGTATCTTACCTGTAAAGAAAAAAAGAAATAAATAAATATTTAGTTAAAATCATTGTTCAGGACTTTTTCTGACTACTTGTGGAATTTAATAAAAGGATGTTTCTTTCAATATTTTTATTTTATTTTTACAAAACAATTCAGTTTTAATAGTTTTCCTACTATGCTTTAACTCATTTGTAATTTTATTCAATTTAATTTCATGTCGACACCTATTTTTTAGCTCAAGCCTTCACATTGGTTTAGTTGCTCCGATTACCTTTTTTAAGTTATACAAGACACATCTCTGTTTGCGCACATTTTTTTTATAATATTTTTATTTTTTTTATATTTCCAACTTCATTATTCGAGTGCACTGAAACGTAAACCGTCACTGCTGTAGCTCAAAGGGAATTTAAGTGCCGCGAGGTGTTTTGCAAATTGTTGCGCTTTTTACGCTTAACAACGTGCTTTCATGCGCTCATTCGCTCCCTCATTCATTGGTTCATTCATTCAGTTATTCCATTCATTGGAGTGCATTGCCCAGCGAGCTGATGCTTTGTGTGAATGATAAGTGTGTGTTTGTGTGTGAGGGTGTGTGTGGCTCCCTAGCGTTTTGATGGTAAATGGCGAAACATAACCACATCCGAAGGCATCGGTGTGAAACAATTTGCAATGATACTACATTTTTCAGATAAAAAAGTTTTGGTGTGTTCCTTTAGCTGCCTGAGAAATATCGTGCACATTTGCTTAAGCATGAAATATCTTTAATTATTGGAACCGAACTTCCAGTCTTATAAGGAAACCAAAAATTTTTATTTTTCACTCCTTTTGCCTGTTCAAATTTGACAATATTCCATTGAGCAGTTTTTACAAAGTGGACTTACTTTGGGTCCAGCATACTATTTGGGCGATATTGGGTGTTCCACGCAAGACAAAGAGAACACAATGTCTATTTACCTTGCTTTGACGGCATTGACTTATTCTATATCTTTTCAATGTACATATTCGTAGAGATATAATCTTTTTTTTTGTAGTTTCTTTTATGCGTTTCTCTTCATGTCATTTTCGCGCTTTAGATGATCGCCTCATGGCACAGACTGTCAACTAACGCTCATCATAACCGCAAAACTATTAATTGTGATACTGGCACTTTTTTGTTTGAAAATTCTTTTAAAGATTTTTTTAATATATTTGAAGATGATGGCGAGCAGGCGCCTGTGCTGAGTATCTGTATGAAGGGAACCGGACATTACCATGCAACCTGCCAGCAGCTGCAAGTTAGTAACGCAAAATAGCTTTGAAAATTTTCTACCTCTGGCAGTACTGAAAAAAAATTTACCAAAAAATAAAGTGGAAAAGGAAATTTCGTATGATACAAAAATGATATACCCAGTTGTGTATATTAACAAAATAGTGAACTTTAACTGACAATTCACTCTGCTTGGTTAGGTGAACTCTTGAGCTTAAATGACAGCTGAGTAAGCTTTAAAACAAGAACGCGTAATGGCTCTGTAACAAAAGTGTTTGGAAAGTCATTAAAAAAGTGTAAGCTATCAAACAAAAAACAAAACACAACAAAGTGAGTCCCGAAGCTGCTTAAGGGATTAGGATATAGCCGAGGTAAGAGGCGCCTGAGCTAGTACCTCATTCCTATCCTATTTAGCCAATCACGTCCCATTTGAGCAGGGCTAAATAGAGCTAAAACAACAATAATGAGCTTTTGTACTCTCTATGTAAGGCGGTATGTGAGAAAGCTCATTAAAGCTCTCACTCTCCAGTGTTGTTTTGGAAATGGTTGATTTAAATAAAGTCAGCACAACATTTCAACAGAACGAAATTAATCTCTTGAAGTTTAAACAAAACTAAAAAGTAATGTAAAAGTTATTCCTTAGGGTTCTGGTTATATTAGCCGTTAAAAGCCACTGGCGAGAGCACAACTGGGTATACAAATGTACAATCTTTGCACAAAAAAAAACAAAAACAAAGCAATGAAATGGCGAAAATGTAAAATAACCAGCAAGAAAATGCAACAACAACCATTATATTTAGAAAAGTCTTTAAATAAAAAAGTCACATTGAATTTTAGCAGCGATGATTTGCTTAGCACCAGGCAGCTGCTGGAGAAGTGTGGGCGCGGCGGTGGGGGGATTACAAGCGAGAGAGAATGTCAAATTGTGCGCCACATGAATTTTTCTTATTCCCCTCAGCTGGTTGCTTCCTGTGATGCCATGCATATAACCCACTGCTAAAGTTTTACTCAAACGTCGTCTCCCCAAGCCCCCCCCCCCCCCCCGTGTACCTGTTGTGCACGCTTTACCATTTTTCGTTCGTCCGTTCGCTCGTTTTGCGCCACTAATGAGTTTCCGGCATTTTGTTATTACTATTGCAGCCACTATCTGGCTACTATTATTATTGTTTTCTTTTGCTAGTTTTTGTTGTTGTAATAGTTGGTTGACACAGCATGTGCAGGCGTTGACGTTGCGTGTTGCACGAGTAGCATGCAAAAGCAAAAATTGTGAATACCATCACTGTTATCTGCGTGGCTGCGCGCGCAATCTGAGAGCATCATCATCACACTTTCGCGCCTCACCGATGCTTTCCTCAACTAAAATGGCTTACAAGGCTAGTTGTCTTCTTGCTAGTTATTGTTTTTTTTTTTTGTTGTTTTATTTGCTATGCCACATAAAATGAAAAGCCAAGTAGCGCACATCATGTGGCAAGTTAGTCTGCCACGCCACTATTGCCCTTTCTAGCACAAACACGCATTCTCATTTATACCAAATCGTAGAGGCGTGCAGTGGAAATTTCGAAGAAGGGATAGAGAAAATAGTAATATTGATGAGCAGTTTCGAGAGTTTCACATTTCAACTCATTCGAAAAATTCTATGAATCATTATCTAGAGGCGATTGCGCCTTTATCGCTTTCCAAATAATGTTTCTTAGGCACTCCCTGTCCAGATTCCTAGCTAGTTCAGGATACGTTATCATACGCTGCAGTTCGCAGACTATTTTAAAGATATTGATTATCAACTTATACGCGTTTCAATGTCACCTAGATTAACGGTTCAATTACTGTATGGTGACATGTTGAAAAGAAGCTTCTTTTTTGGATCTTCGTGATCGCATTGAAGACGTCACACTTTGCTTTGCATCTCAATACTATTTTAGGAATCTTTTTGAAGACATTTAATTTCATGAATTCCAGGATCCACCCCAATCTTTCAAGTTTTTCAAAGGAAATGAATCGCTTCTGGTCATTTCCTGTTTTCTGGCTTTGATGGAAGTAACTAGAGCTTCTAATGGCAATCAACGCAGGGGTCTAGCCAAGTAAGTAAGCTCATCCTCCTATGGCAACAAGAGTTGAATGAACTATTTTCTACATCTTCCAGATCCACACAACTTAGGTTTATCCTTTTTCTAGACCGTCTCAATTAGTTTTGTGGAGTTAATATTGAAAAAATGTTCTTTCGTTCAGTCTAGTGCGACAGAGCTAGAATGGAAGCATTGTCTACAAAATTTAGTAATTTTTACCTGAAATCTCCACTCATTGAGGTAGACCAAATTTAGAGCCTTTAGGCGGCTAAACACCGAGTCATAAGTAAACGTACACCCGTCTGCTTTGCGATTGATAGTTTCGATCTTCGTTTTCCTGTTAGGAAATCTCGGCGTTCATTATTTTTGAGACGGAATACTCACACTAGTCAGAGTCGAAAGGCTCGTCGAAACCTTCAACCTAAAGAGGTTAAACTTGTTGCCTACTCTTAGGAAGGTGACCAAATTCTAGGCATCTTGAGAACTTACTGATCCACAATTCTTTATCGTTGAAGAACATTCTCTCTAATGAAACCTTCTAACCACCGACACCCCTCTTCCACATACCGCACCACACCTCTGCTGCACACATACACCTACAGTATAAAATATACTTCCTGCTTTTCCCCTTTTTTGCTACACACTGGATAATTCCTTGTGCAAACTAATACCTATCTAAATAGTTTTCACCATTGCTCTACGATAAAATGCCGCTTGTGCGCTCTAATTAAATGCTATTCTCAACAATCTAACACGCCAACAATAGCTTCTATTTATGGCTAAGTGCGTTGGTTGTGTCTGAATGGAGGTTGGAGCCCTTTTCTGTTGTGCTTTTGAATTAGAAAGTATGTATGGCGTGTATTTAATATTACAACAAATGCACTATTAACAGTAATTTAAGCTTAGCAACATGAGCTTAAAAGATTTAACCTCTTTAGTATTACTATAAATATGATTATTAGCAGCAACCATAACAAATTGTGGTAACGTTCAAGTTTAGAGTGCATTTACGTAAAAGAAAAAAGTATTTTATATTGACTGTATTGTTATTGTAGTTACATATGTATTGAAGTTATATTAAACATTGGTCTACTGCCGAAAGTTTTTTGGGTGAATGAAGAAGAAGGAATAGCTCTAGTTATGCAGAGAAGATTTACCCATGCTCGCTTGTAAGCTTGTCTGTCTCTTTAGTCGAATTTGCAACAAGTTCCTTAAATTTTGGAAAAAGCATTGATATTTGGAAGCACTTTGAAACAGATTGATGATTTTCGAATGTCTATTCGGGGACGCAATTATCTCAACCATGGACAAAAATGAATTGAAAATCAAAATATGTACTGAACGGGCGAAGGACTGAACTAAGCGAAGAGAACTAGTTCCTTAAGTCATTTAATTGAATGAAATCGCCTGGCTGCCGAAATAATGACTGAAAATGTTGTCATGCGGGACAAAATTTTGCATGAGCGAGTGGGTAACCAGATAGCTTCCATAACGCAAGCCTACTTCTAGAACACTTTCATTCCAAACGTGAACATTAAAATGTTTTTTGGCATTCTCATTCGCGAATAAGAACGGATAAAAAATCGCATCGTTCACCAACGTTGACGCAAGCGAAACATTCGGGTATGCATTCGCGACTCAAAGTTAAATATAAAAAATGCACAAAAGAGAGCTTTGTTGGATATAATCGGGGGCATTCATTTAATATGGAACGAGGTACTGTTAGCATAAAAATGATTCAGAAAGCGAACGTTAATATTTGCAAACATCCCTAGTATCCCAGACATATGTATATATGTATGTATTTCGTACATAACGTACATACCAGCCGTCACTTCAACTTCATATCTCAATATCATATGCGCACACACCTGCCTGACATTAATTCATTAATTTTTGCATTTAGTTATGCATTACTTATTGCATGAAAAATAGCTTTTATTATTAACAAAATTAATTTCATATGCCACCCACTAAAAACTGTTATAGCATTTAAGTTGCAACAACAACAACAAAAGTCTACAACGCCTGAAGCAATTTAACGCGCTTCGACTGCCAAAGCTAAGTCAACAAGTTGCAGACACCAAACAGGACGCGACAAACAAACAAACAAAATTCGCAAACTTACATATATACATAGATACATACATATATATGTACATATCAACTCGTATATATTTGTAACTCAAAGCATATAAAAGCCAGCTAACAGGCTGTGTGCAGACTGGCAGACAAACAAATCAGCTGACAAGCGTTGGCGACTTGCTGACTGTTGCATGCAACTGCCAACAGCACACAATATTTGGCGCTAAATAAAATGCTACGAAATTATTATTTTGAGCTTGTTTTGGTTTTGCATGGTTTCATTGTTGTTGTTTTTTTTTTTTTTGTTTTTTGTAATTTCTGTTGGTTTTGAGTTTTGCGGGGTGAAAATCCGTTTGAAAAGCTGCATTGCAGTTGTGGTTAGTTGTGTGGAGTGAAGTGCATTGGAGTATGTGGCCGCAGATTACATGTCAAATAACCAAAAAAAAATTTCTTTTAAACCTGCCATTAAAACTAATTGGCAGAAAAATATTTTTAAGATTTATGATAACCTCTTGACATAATCATGTTATTATTTAGCAGCTCAGTGCAGTGGTTAAAAAGTGCTTTGGGTGAGGCCATCATTTGTACGGTCAGAACTGCGAGGTTGATGCTTTAAAGTTGGTCACAAAAAAACAAAACAATTCCTAAGCCTCACTGAATGTACATATGTGAGTGTGTTGTAAATAAAAATGTTTTCAAGGATTATTCGGCTATTTTCTCGAGCTTTCGTAGCGCTTACTTGAGAAGCCGAACGTTCCCATAAAGGCCCACTAAGGCAGAGGGAAACGGAAAGCCTAAGACTAACTAATTGTTATTGCGTTTACGGCCTGCACTTTTAAAACATTCATGACTATAAATGAGCGCAGAATGATGATTTTATTTTCTTGATGACAAAAAACAAAAAAATTAAAGACACCAGAACTTCACAATCGACCTCTATGAAACGATTTTGTGAAACCCAAATATCATCTAAATGCTAGAATATCCAAGAGTTACCAAACCAAAAGAACTATCGTTGCCAGCTGATGTTATTGTTGTAACATTACTTCGCACAGCTGACCCCACAAGTTCACATTGGTTTTATCAAAGTTATTTCATGGAGAATACAAAGATGGGAGTCTCCAAATGCGGGGCATATGTACGTTTTGTGCGCCAGGACTTGAATGGGTCAACACATCACCCCGAAGAAAGTTGAGCCAGAGTATAGCGTGGAGAGTGAGTTCTTCAAGAAAGTTCGACAAGTCCCGTGAATAATTCTGCTGGCCTTTCGACACCCCGTCTTGCATATTCCTAAATTACTAACTGGATTTTATCTAGAAATCCCATTTTAGAGGAATACATACATCAGAATAATTAGCTCTTTGGTTAGAAAGGGTTACTAGCGAGGCCTAATTCTATAGCTGAGGAATTTAGATGTTCAACTGATGTGAAAATACGTAATGATTTGTGAAGAAGAATACGAATGACATATGATGTCGTTGGACTGCCTGTTTCTAGTCACATTATCTGTTGTAGTAGCTATTGCTGAACCCTGCAAGTGAAGTACTTGTGATGCAAAGCTTTTCAACAAATATTCAAGATGTGATATTGGTCGATGTTTTCTTGATATGATATTCATTAGTTCATTAGGCTCCATTTTGTATACAGATTTTAGACAAAAGCAACATGGGATCAAATATTTTGTGGTTTGGGAAAGCGAGTGTAGTGGTGTCACTTTTTCAGGCCCTGAGTACTTTTTCCTTGTTCTAAAGGGTTAAAAGCTAGGTTATTTTATACCGCTGCACCTTAAAAGTCTGTTTCTCTCATTGAAAGGATTCTGCTCTCTTGTAAGATATTATTTAAAAGAAGAAACATAGAATAGAAAACATTTTTTTATATTGAGTAGGTAGCTGGAAGGTCGTTCCGCAGTTGAGTGACATACTAAGGCCAAGAGAAAGGGATCATTGCAGTAATATGAAGAGTGTTTTTTGCTCTTATTGAAACAAACAGAATGACTTGTAAAGGTCCGCATATCCTTTCAATTAACCTCCGAAAAAAGCTACTGCTATCTGACACAAATATACGAAGAAGTCTCTCTAATAATCTTCTGTAGAGAGCGAAGAACACAGAAAGAGTTTCGAAAGCTAACGAAAATATACCAAGAGCCCTTCATATCTGTCTATCACTGAAGTCAGAAATATTCCTTTCTTCCGTGTCATCAGCAGTAGAGTTCAAAACTGCCATAGTAGCAGACGGTGCAGTGAAATAACGCCCAAGGAAATAACGCCCATGGACGTTATTTCCCATTCAAAAAGGAAATAACGCCCATGGGCCTTATTTCCTTTTTAAATGGAAATATCGCCCATCTGCAAAAAGGAAATAAGGCCCATGGGCGTAATTTCCTTTTTGAGTGGGAAATAACGCCCATGGGCGTTATTTCCTTGGGCGTTATTTCACTGCACCGTAGCAGACAAACACCCACATATAAAACTCCCACACTTGTACTGCAGCATAGGAGTAATGCTTGCTGAAAATCGTATACTAAAGCTGAAGGTAGAAAGTATCTTCTGGAATGATTTAATGGAAAGCAGCTTCGCCTTTTAAGAAAGCTGCATAAGACAACCCATTTCTCTTTCAATATTAGAAGACGCTGTTTGACCTCAAAAACCATTCGAAGGCAAAAGTAAAATGATAGTACATTTAAATTCAATAAAGAATGGGTATTTTTGTCTGGAATTCGATTTTAATAGCGCCTTTCTAAAAACGAAATACCCAACATTTGCATGAGCTAAAAGAAGGACCAATTAAGCATTTCACAACCTCAGGCGAACTTCATCCGTCACTTACTAATTGCTTTATAATTGCTAACACTTTCCAAAAAATAGTGAAATACATAGCAATAACAATTTGTAAAAACAGCATCATATTGCTCACTTAGCCGGCATGCGACGCACCCACCGCACCACCACTCCACCACTAATAGCGCTTGCCCCAAAGGGACCAAACAAAATGCTTTGCTTTAGACTCTTGCAATGGATTAAAATATTCAGTCAACAACTAACGCGCCAGCTATTTTTGACAGCTGAAAACTTCATTCACTTAGATGTTGTTTTTGTTGTACACAAAGAGCTGTTTTTGTTTTTTAGGGAAATTGTAACATTGTCTTTAGGTTTTCCTGTTGCAGCTGCGCCACTGAACTCCAAACTAACAGCCCAAGGCGCTGGCTGTTTAAGCATTTCCCCAATTCCTTTTCAATGAATTTTCGTTAGCTTGAGTTTGAGGGCAAAAATATATTTCTCACTGTCTGACTAGTACGTTCAACGTCGAGTGATGTGTTGCACGAATAATGCAGCAGACGGCAACAACAACCACAACGCATCACAATTTGTTGTACATCTTGCCTTGAGGCATAATTCATCAACATCAGCAGCCGACAGTCACAGCTTCAAATTTATCTGTTAGTACATTAGTATTTTCTGAAATTTTCACAAAAACAACTACTACTTTTTCAAGTTCACAGCCAAATTGAAGCTTTAACATCAACAACAAACAGCAATGAGTGTTCATCAGTGTCTCAGGTTGATGGGATTATGGATTTCAAAGTGTTGTATCTACTGCTTCTTGCACTGCTGCCACATTCTCCTAAACCTCACTCCTCTCGCTCTCTCGACGCTGTTGGTTACCGGCACATAAAACATTGTGCTCAGCATGCAGCTGACATATGCCTCGAGGGTATAGCATATACCAAATGCCAAGCTTCTCAGCTATCCAACACCCGTTGCTAGCTCCATTACTCCACTATCGTAGCTCCATACTCTGATTGCCGGTAAAACATATTAAACCTGCAGGCAAGTACATTGAGCAAAGCACAGATGGAGAGAATAGCTGCCGGACAGATAAATAGTAAAACAGAAAAATCATGTCGACAAATGCAATATGGGAAAATATTCAATTTGATTAAATTGAATGAATGGGAGTTGCTATAAGTTACACGTGGAGTTCACCTCAACAGGGTAGCTTCTGAATGGGGGAAGTACATTTTGTAGTGGGAATGGATTTGTGTTAGAGATGGGAGCTGGATTGAAAATTTCGTGCCGATGTTACTTATAAAGAAATTAAAATGTTAAGCTTTGCCTTTCCAACTTGAGGACAAAAATAGTAGAAGCAAATATTTGATCGTTTATTGAGCTGGTTGTAAAGCGAACAATAAATTAGTGCGATGCACTTTTCTGGACTCCAGAAGGTCACCGAAATATGTCCAGCTGTTATATGATTGTATTAGAAACCGATCGAAAGAGTGTTTTTTAGGCACAGGTTAGAGAAAGAAAGGTGAGTTGGTGCTGTAAATAAAAAATCTGGGATCAGTTTCGATCAACCTAAAACATACTTTGGTGTACTTCGTACTATCGAAAAGGGCGAATGGTGATGGTGCTATCATCCCGGTGTACTAACCCATGACTGCCCTTGAGAGCCCATAAAAGTCTCACTTCAAAACAAACACCACCCTAATTACGAAGTCTAACGAGGAAGCATTACTCAATTCCGATTAAGAGTATGAAGGGTACTACCACCCTAAGTGCAGAAATAGTATACAGATCTACAACAGAAATCACTGAGGGTATCAACCAAAGTACCCAGGGACAAGTCCTTTCTGCTACCACGAAAATTTAAATACCAGAGGCTTTGTACTGACAATAAAAATCTAGAGCGGAGACGCTCCCAACGGCTCCCAAGATATCGCACAATATAGGAGCTGAAATGCGGAGCCTTTTATATTGAGTTTCAAGCCACTCGCGGTGATTTCTTACTCATTTCATACTGTGTGAAACTCATACCTCAGACTAACGTCTACATAGGTACCTAAAAGCCTTGAGGCGCTAATAGATGAAATAAATGAACTGAAAAATAATAAAAAACCGAACACGCTTGAATAGCTTCCACGAATGTAAAGAGAAGGGTTTCCTCTGGTCCTCATTACTAGTCATACTTTTTTCTCTAGATCGCTTGCATAATTATAACTCCACGAAAAAGGAAAGCACAGCTGCAAAAAAACAATCCACAAGATAACAAAACCACTCGTGGCATGCAACAGCCTGGTAATTAAAACAGTTATATGCAGTTAGTTGTAGTTGTAGTTGTGTCAACAAACCTGCATTAGCTCACCGACAAACGGCAAAGACTAATTAAAAATTTAACCGAAATATGTGGCAAAACATAACAAAAACAAAAGCTCGTTGAAACCGACAAATCCGGGAGAGCGTGAGTTCACACTAAACAATTAGTCAGCAGCAGTTTGTGGTTGTTGAAGAGCGTGGAGAGCGTGGAGACCGTTGAGACATTGAAAAAATTTAATGAAGAAAAATGTGATTTGCTCAGCTGGCAAGGGCGAATTAAATTAAAAATTCAACTAAAAATATTTAAGCCACAAAGCAAATGAAATCAAAACACAACAATTGCAGTAAACAACAACAACAAGACGCCAATGAAATCATAAACACTTTGTTCTCATTAAGTCTCACAGCAAATGTTGCAACAAAGGGTTGTAAGTGTGAATCGCCACACGCCAGCACATTTGCTTATGCTCGCGCCCTTATGCAGATTCTCCAGACAGAGCGAAGAGCACAGCACGCATCGTCCCAAGACGTCTCTCTGTTTTGGCTGCTGACAAATTATGATTTATGCGTCTTTGTGCCTCGCTGTCTGTTGCTAGTCCTTTTACTTTTTCTGTTTGAATGCTAATAAAAAATGTGCACACACATGCACATGCACATGTGCGATAGCTCATATTTAACAGTTATCATAAATCTGCATTTTCGAATCAACGGGGAATGACTTTCAAAAAAAGTGAATGTCTTGGTTCGAAAAAACAAAAATATTTTGCAAAATACACTTGAGAATTTATTTGAGACGGAATTATTGCTGTCGCCTCCTTCTCATGTACACTTTTAGGATCAAGAGTTTGGTTGTTATCGCAGTTGTGCTGTGGTGTCAACAGCTGGTCGTGTATGTTAATGAGTTGATAGGGGGGTAATTATTGAGTGCATGCCTTTCGAACTCAATAATACTTGCTTATGTGCACTACTGAACAGAACGTGGTGAACTGTAGAGAACTTCATGTTCCGGGACCTTATAGTCTCCGCTTGAACAGATGGGCCATAAAGAAAACTCTCGAAAATCTAGCTGCATTAGATCATTCAAGGCATATGTCACTATATTCCCACTTGCTCCAAATTGTAGCTCTGAACAACGAGTTAACTGTTAGGTTCCAGGGAAGTGAGAAGGAAGAGAACATCACACCTTCAGGTATACTCCTTGTGGCATGGCGTGTCATACAAACATCCCTCAGAGAAGAAATTAATGTCCTTCTCTTTAGTAGTTGAGCGGTTAGTCCCACCAGAGACCCATCTACAGCCGGATTTGTTAAGGCGATGTTTACAGTGGCTGGGCTAATATTACTGAAGGCTCCTTCAAGATCGATGAAAGCTACCAGACAGTAATCTTTCTTATACAATAATGCTTATATGGTGGAGACTAGGGTATAAAGCGCAGTCTCCATAGATTTATTTCAAAGCTACGCGTTTGATAGCTAGCGATGAGGTTACTGATTATCCTCGTTAAGGCGTTGATGTGAAAGGACAAAGGATTTATCTGTTTGAAGTCCATCCGTGCGTAATGAGAGGCATATAAGAAGATCGTATAAATATGGCACAGCCAATTAACTGATGTCTACAGAGTTCACGGGCTGAATCTGATATCTATTAATAGATATAGATGATTAAAATCGCCTCGTATTCACTAGACTCTGCGTTGTCACCGCTTTGAAGCAATCGTTGCGGTCACAAGTTATTGATTTCCCTACAGGGAACGTTCCATTTCTTAAAGTAGTTATATGTGTGTCCGCTTATGTTATGGTATCAACCACCATTGTTGGCTAAATTCAAAACTCAATCAATTCTGCCCCGCTAAGAGTCACAACGCAAAAGTGACTGCCTCTATGGAATAAGCAAAAAAAAACAAAAAAACGGTTCAATGTAATCACAAATAGAAGAACCAAATAATCAAAACAAAAAATTGAAAAATTTCATTTATTTCAAATTAAATTTTCCAAAAGCTCAACATACATAGTCACATATGACATGGGCCGCATGCAAAATGCGCATAAACAAACTCGAGAAAAACAATAACAGGAAATTTCAAAAACAGCAAACAATCCCAATTGAGTTGGATAACAAAAACCAAATAAATGTGAAGTGAGGAAATGAAGGTAATAACAACGAAATAAGTAAGAGGGGTAATAACACATTCACCATGCTGGACCACAAGCCTTTTACAACTCGTAGTAAGTACTTATAGTAAGGGAAGATGGTAAAGAGAGCAGCGAGCCGGATGCTCAGCCGACTGAATGGCCTGTGTTGCTGATTGATCTAAAACTTAAGGAAAGGGAAATGAAAGAGGAAAATAAAAGCAGTGAGGCTATGAAGTGCATGTACGCTCACATGCGAGACTAAGTGAAAGAGATTGGTTAAAGAAGGGTCGCAAAATGCTATTGTTGAAGGACAGTGCTTTACAGCTGACCAAGAGCTGGTTAGGCAGGCGAGGATTATAACACGAAACGGAGTATGGGCAAGATACTGGAGCACACAAACTGGAAAACAAACTCAGAGTTTTTTGAAGAACGTTCTAATTTCTAATAGCGGAATGGACATGAAAGAATAATTGATATCCAAAGAGATCTGGAAGTTCCAGATCTGTTACTTTATTGTTGGATGATTCGCGAAATAAAACACACCTCATATAACATATAATTTCGCTAAAAAAATTTCCTCCTCAGAACCGGATCCAAAGAGACAAATAGAAACTAAATTTTGGCCAGACCTGTTAAATCTGGATCAAAATTAAAAATCAATTATATTAAACTGCTCTATTAATTTAATTGATTAATTTTGGTAATCGAAAAATTTTTAGAATAATTAATCAAAAATTTTAATCAAAATAAAATTTTAATTAATCATAGGATTAAATTTCAAAACAAAATAAATTCACATTAATCGCATAATTTAATCCTAATCGATTAATTATTCTAAAAATGTTCGATTATCATAATTAATCAATTATTACAAAAATAAAAAAAAAAACCTCATTTGATTATCAATGATTAAGATTAATAATCATTATTTAACAGGTCTGATTTAGACTAGTTAGCAAAAGTAAGTTGAGTAACCAACACAAGGTATGTATGTATATTGAGTTTGAATTTTTGAAATTAACTTCATAGTCGGTGGGTGTAAAGATTTCATTGAGATTGAAATTTGAGGTTCCTCTAGAGTAGGTCGACATTTTGTAGCCGGATGTTGTAGTATCTATAATTTGTGTAATATCTACTTTATTAAACAGCTTATTGTAGCATAATTATTAGGGGTTCGGACGGTTTGGGCACAGTTTTCGGAAGTTTTTTTTTTTTTTTTTTGAGGATACAATTTGAAGATCTGTTTTTTACCCTTTAAAGCATTTTGGTGCCGAAAAAATAAAAAAATTATCCCTAGAAAATATACCGAAAACGTCTGGAAAGCATCCCTGAAAATCCCGATTGACATCAGTTTACAAACAGATGTATTCCCTACAAGGTGTATGTATGTATGTGTGGGTGTTTATGCGCCTGATCGAAAGTATTTAAGTACCAAAATAACAACAAATAAACAAATGAATAACTACAACTGGTTGTAATAACAAAAACAAAGGCAAAACAAAAAACAAAACAAATTGTAGGTATCCTTGATACCGGCACAAACGGTCCGGTCCACTAGCATATTGCAACTGTAAATGAATCAGAGTGAAGCATACTTTTAGGAGAAGGGACACAAACCGAGAACACTAACACAGTGGTCATATGTAATATGTATGTATGTATGTATGTCTTACAATGGACAAAGTTATTGGATGTAACAGCGGCAACGCGAAAAGCGAAGTAGAGAAAGTTAATGGAACAGAGCTCGTTGCTCTCATACATAAAAATACGACTACATGGAAACAAAACATTAATGAAATGAAACAAAGCACAACTTCTGTAACAGCAAACAGCCAACAACTCAATACATATCAATCCACACAGCTAAAAAAAAAACAACAATAAACAGCAAAAAACTTTGAAGTGGCCCTTCGGCTAATAATGCAACAATGCGCTTTCATATGTATTTTGTAAAAACAAAAACAAAAGTTGGGCTGGACTGAGTACATATGTAGATTTAAACAGTAAAAAGGCTGTAATGCTAGAGCATTATTGTATAAAAATATCTTTTCCCTCAACTAGGGTCATCTGAATTGGAACTAGACACTTTCCCGAACATTAGATCTCCCATCCTCTGGCTCTATTTCAGCAGAGAGAGTTTTTATATATGATGAATATCATATCAAAACCGATATGCATAGAAACCCACCCCCTCGCACACGGCTACATTTTAACTCTTCAAACTCAACCTCGTCTTTAGAAATAGCATTTTCGAAAAATTGTGGGCGTGGCACAGTATTGAAATATTTGTAAAATGACACTAAAGCTACTTTTAAGCTATAATTACTGGGGAACGGCTAGCCGATTTCAAAAAGCTTTATACCATTTGAAAGGTTCTGAAATAAACTTTCGAAACTATACAATGTAAAAATTTTAAATTACCCTGAAAAAGTTTTTTTTTGTTAAAATTTAAACTTTAAGCTGTTAAATCAAATGACAAGAGTTTTTTAAAAAATTATTTTTTTTTAGAAAGGTCTACTTGATATAAGTACATAAATACTAAAATATTGACATTTTGTTTCTTTTAAAAATGGTTCAAAAATGCATTTACTTATAAAATCATTTTAGTTTTTAGATATGTTATATACTATGTACTATGAATGTGCATACATATATGTATGTATAAACTATAACTTAAAAAAAAATTTTTAGTATTTAAAAAAAAATAATTTTTTTAGGTTTTTTTTGAATTTTTTTTTTTTAGTTTTAATTAAGATTAAATTTTTTAAACATTTTTTTTGAATTTTTTTTGAATTTTTTTTTTTGCTTTAATTAAGATTAAATTTTGTATACACTTTTTTTTAAATTTGTTTTTATATATATTTTTTAATATATTTTTTTAAATTTTTTTAAATTTTTTTAAATTTTTTTAAATTTTTTTACCTTGCCCTTTAAAATATTTTTGATTTAAAAAATTATATTTTTATCAAAAAAAAAAATTTTTTTTTGGGTTTTTTTCCGAAAGCATAACGAACCCACTAAATGCATTACCTTTTCCTACTGGGTAGTACCGTTCATTGTAATGAAAAAAGTTCTCCCAACCACACCCATACATAAATAAGTATATTTCATCCCTGTATGTACATACATATGTATGTATGTTCGATGAGTGAATTGGTTTTTCTGGTTGCTGAATGAATAGTCGTCAAAGGTATTTAACAAAATAATTGTCACAGGAATTCCTGCAGTTAAAAAAGTTGACCTTTACGGGAATAGTTGAAGTGGTCACCTGACCGTCTAGTAGTTTATGAAGCAACGGAGGACAATTTCCGTTTACATTACGGTTACAATGAAGCAATTCAAAAGTTGTCTTTTTTTTTATTTACTACAGCGAAAGTTGGTGAATGGTTCTCTGGAAGTATTGAGTACAGTGAATGCATGGCAACATTGGTTTAATGGAACCGGTGAATGACAGTCTACAGAATATCTCAATATCCGGGTTTTTGTGCGGTATGGTTAAGAGTAGAACTCCCTTTGAAGCTTTTATATCACTAGATCTGACACTCTAGAATAACGACAAAACCACTAGCAACATAATATAAGGGCATTGAATTCAACTGGACTCTAAGTCAGAAAAGCGCCCTTAAGGAGTCGGGATCACGATGAAATCTTTTCGGAAACGTATTGGTATTGGTTGACGACTTTTTCGGTCCGATTTCGAAACTGTTCCCAGAAAAGTCGAGACAAAATGACGGAATTGTTTTAAGAACAATTCCGAAATGATCCCGAAATTATGCTGAAAACAGTTCCAAAGTGGTCCCGAACACATCAAGACTTTGGTCACGAAAATTTTATAAAGATACCGAAAATAGTCTCGAAATAATTCTAGAATTGCCCCCAAAACTGTTAAAGTTAATCCGACATTAACCCAAAACAGTCTGTTTAGTCAAAGGTACTGAGTTAACTCACGTCAGCGAATAATTTTTCCCTTTGAAGTCAGTTATCAATATGCAATTTAGATGAAATGAAAAAGGATTGCCACTAAACTGTCATTATTTAAAAAAAAAAAATGTGGGCGTATCTTCAAAATTTGTTTTTCTCTAGGCAATTTACGAATTGCGACACGAATTCATTCTTTATTCAAGATATGGGCATCCACATCCAGAGGCTTAACCGCCAAAATCAGAATTTTCGAAAAAAAGAAAGCATCAGAATTCTTCCAAGCACTTTGAAACTGCAATTGCGCGCACTGAATACCTCAAAGTCGTAAACAATCAATTACAGAGACCAACTCTTCACGTCTGTGAAAGCTGCGGAAAAGCTACCACAACTTTAATTAAAATTCAAATGCAGCAAAATTTTCGTTAATTATGCAAGCTCGAATGCACACAAATGCAAAACAATTGGATTTCAATGCAGCAATAGAAAGAGACGCCGGAAAAGAGGGGAGTGAAACAGATGGATGCAACCAACTGCAATGACCATACGTTTGTGGCACGTTCATCATTCATACTTCACAGCTTGCATAGACAAATGAAAAGCACGCAGACGAAACGTAAATCTCCGTTCTTCATACGTCCAACAACCGGACACAATATGAGTTTTGTGGCATCTGTCTGTGTGTCAACAATTCAATTAACGTGTTGTTGATGCATTCGTGGCATGCAGCAAGCAACTAGCAAAACGATTGGAATAGAGCAACGGGGCAACTCAACTACATACATACTCACATACATATCTATGTATTTACGGTATTGTGTGAAATGGCATTTGAATGTATAAGAACGCCCGCTGCTACACACATACCTTTGTTGGTGTGTATGTATGTATGCTTTTATGAATGCGCATGTGGCATGCAAACTTTTGTTGAGTGGCATGTTGCAAGGCGCTTTTAACCAATAAACATAGGTAGGTGGCAAGGCAAGTGTGCCGCTTTACTCACGCTGACACAGATCGATGCATGTTGTTATCGGATTTTTATTTTTTTTTTTTAGTTTTTGTTTTAAGTTTTTTTTTCACTTCGCCGGTAATTTAATGAGAATTTAATTGTGTGTCAGTCGCATGTGCGTGTGCAATGTGATGTCTGCATTATTCGAGTTGTGTGTGTCCATTGTTCTGCTGCGTATGTACATACATATGTACATACATTTGTTGGTATTTTTGCTGATGGAATGCATTTCGTAGCATGCTTCTAGGCGTCATAGCGCGTTCACAGCGCACGAATGCCATAAAACAATGCGTAAACGCTTGCTATGTGGTGAGGGTGCTAAAGTGGAATGTTATCAGAAATTATATAGCTTCATTTCAAATACAACTAACCAAACACTCTTCATTTTGTTTTCAAATTTGATTTGTATTTTAATCGGGTAATTGGCATCTAATTAAAATTTTACAAAAATATCTGAACTATAAAATATTGAGCAATATAATCTGACCCACCCAAAATAGATGAAAATTTTATCTGAAAAAAAATGTCTAGCTAGCTGTTCTGGGACACAGAATAATATAGTTTTTTCCATACAGTGGTGGCTTGTAAAGGCATAAAGTTAATGATAAAAAGTTACTTAAAGACAAGCTGAAAAGAGAAGGATATAAAAGTGCTTCCTAAAATTGATTTAGCAGATCGTCCTATTGACGATTTTGGGAAAAGGGCCGTGGCACCATCCACATATGTATGAGTGCACACATTTTAAAACATCTTTCCTAATAATTTCAGAACCGTTCATGCTTACATAACTTGGTAAAAGACAGACTATTATTTTAAAACATACACCTATATAACTTGGAACTTTCACTCTCTCATATAGTACAACAGAGGAAAAAGAGAAAGAGCACACTAAGTTGTAAAAAGCACATGCGTATGTGTTTCGTGGAAATTTAGGAACGTTTTGAAAGCTTTTTGTGGTAATTAGTTAAGAGAACTTTAAACAAATTAACAGAAAATCACATTAGCCCTAATTAACATCTGGTAGCCTAAACTAAAATAATTTCTATACATCAGAAATTAAGTTAGAGTGAAAATTGCCAGCTATAATTAGCACCTGATATTTCACACACACCCCTTCCACCGCCATTCTTATAAATTTATTTACTATCATGCCCAAATAACTTTCAAACTATCATGTAAACAATATTGAATTAAACGAAATGTAATGTAATTAACTTGACCCATTTATGAACATTATTTTAAGTGGC
The DNA here is from genome assembly GCA_951509765.1 of Sphenella marginata. NCBI lineage: Eukaryota > Metazoa > Arthropoda > Insecta > Diptera > Tephritidae > Sphenella > Sphenella marginata. Next base: position 11,892,573 of record OX608081.1, on the reverse strand, counting down.
AATGACAGTGGCAAGCCAGTAAATGTGTCATTCTTAATTAGAAAGCCAAAGCGAGTGTTCGGAGCAAATTGAGTAAAGTTCTAAACAGAGAAACTTTGCTGAATTGAGTTAAACTACTACAACAGACATACACGTTATTAATAGAGCAAAAGAATACGCAGAGTAAAAGCGGAAAGTAAATAGTCAGATATACTCTCTTTGGTCAAATAATGCAGTGATTGCTAGTAATTTTACAAATATGTAGCAGCAGCTATAAGAAAAAAATATTTATACCGCGTAGAGAAAATAAAAGATAAGGGGGAAAAAAATAAAATAAAATTTACAAAAATAAAATAAAAGAAAATAAAATAAATTAAAATAAAAGACAATAAAATAAAAGAAAATAAAATAAAATAAAAGAAAATAAAATAAAGTAAAATAAATTAAATTAAATTAAATTAAATTAAATTAAATTAAATTAAATTAAATTAAATTAAATTAAATTAAATTAAATTAAATTAAATTAAATTAAATTAAATTAAATTAAATTAAATTAAATTAAATTAAATTAAATTAAATTAAATTAAATTAAATTAAATTAAATTATATTAAATTAAATTAAATTAAATTAAATTAAATTAAATTAAATTAAATTAAATTAAATTAAATTAAATTAAATTAAATTAAATTAAATTAAATTAAATTAAATTAAATTAAATTAAATTAAATTAAATTAAATTAAATTAAATTAAATTAAATTAAATTAAATTAAATTATATTAAATTAAATTAAATTAAATTAAATTAAATTAAATTAAATTAAATTAAATTAAATTAAATTAAATTAAATTAAATTAAATTAAATTAAATTAAATTAAATTAAATTAAATTAAATTAAATTAAATTAAATTAAATTAAATTAAATTAAATTAAATTAAATTAAATTAAATTAAATTAAATTAAATTAAATTAAATTAAATTAAATTAAATTAAATTAAATTAAATTAAATTAAATTAAATTAAATTAAATTAAATTAAATTAAATTAAATTAAATTAAATTAAATTAAATTAAATTAAATTAAATTAAATTAAATTAAATTAAATTAAATTAAATTAAATTAAATTAAATTAAATTAAATTAAATTAAATTAAATTAAATTAAATTAAATTAAATTAAATTAAATTAAATTAAATTAAATTAAATTAAATTAAATTAAATTAAATTAAATTAAGTTAAATTAAGTTAAATTAAATTAAATTAAATTAAATTAAATTAAATTAAATTTAATTAAATAAAATAAAATAAAATAAAATAAAATAAAATAAAATAAAATAAAATAAAATAAAATAAAATAAAATAAAATAAAATAAAATAAAATAAAATAAAATAAAATAAAATAAAATAAAATTAAATTAAATAAATTAAAATAAAATAAAATAAAATAAAATAAAATAAAATAAAATCAGTTTAAGTCTGGTATAAAAGTTTCTTTCAATTTTGCAGGTAGCGATCTATGCACCTGAATATTCTGAATTTCGAACTATCAATTCTTTCCCACTAAAGGTGCTTAAAGCTTTTCTCCTTTGTTACCTCTACAAAGACAACTACTTACTCTAGTAACAAAAAAGACAGAGTAAACACTCATAAAGTACAAATATCATTGCTAGGAGCACTAACAACATTAGCTACTAAATGACATTACAACTGACAACGTTAGAGTGCTTGTGCTCGCTTCCAAAACCGATGGCATCAATAAAGCTCATGCAAGCAACATCGAAGTGAAGCCAATAAGACATTGAAAAAAAACGCTTATAAATACATCCACTAATGTTACTACTATTTTATGTGCCCTTGCATAATGTATGAAGAGTAAATAAACAGCAACAACAGCAACCAAAATACACGATAGCAACAACAACAACTATGTAGGGTATAGTACATTTGTTAATGTAGCATTAACAAAGTTAAGTGTTGTTAGAGCAAATTTCCAAGTGCTCGTTGGTAGGTAAATAAATAGAATATAGATGTGTATTGATACATTAGGGATGATGTTAAGAGAGTGAGATGAGCTGGAATTAGAATCGGTATCGGATGTTTATAACACGTATTCGGAATGTGAAACTTTAAGCGAAGGTCGGAAATATGTGACCGTTGAATGTACTTCGAAAGTTGTATATGTACTATTTTTTCATCGTGGATATAGACAAAGAACTCACAAGAGGGTTTACGGAGACAGGCATCAAATTCGCGCATATTTACAATGAGAACGCGCTCGCTGTCAATTTTGCATACTTGCTGAAAAAAATATTCTATACATCCCTAATGTGAGTACACATCTACAAATATAAATATAAGAGTAGGAGTACAACATCGACTTAATTCTTCTCCGACAAATAAATATGTATGAATAAAAGTAAGTAAGCCAGTCGACTGTGAGAAATCAAAGCATAGCTCAAGGCGCACTAAACATAGCAAATGACAAAAAGAAAATGAAGGCAGATATCCACATACATACATACATGCATACAAACACAAATATTTTTCATCTATTTATAAAACCTTATACATATGTTTCTATGTTAAAAATAACTGGCAAGACTAAGCGCTGATATGAGGGCTACACTCACTAATGAACCTCTATAGCATGGGCAAGGATGTGGAGCAAACCTTTGCTGGAGCTACGACTAATTGAGGGTAATGTGATGTAGTTGGAGGGCAAATCATAACAAGCAGAGTGGGGGGAGAGACTCCTAGCATACACACAGACTTGCTGTCATACCAATGCCACTTAAAGTCGTGATGAAAAGTAAATATTTTGCGTTGAAAATAGTGTAATTGGCACTTAAAGTAGAGCATTTTGAGCATTTTGCAAGAGCTCTAAATTGAGGTAAGTAAATAATGAATGGCTTGCTACGGATTTTGTTTTTATATATTTTTCTAATAGTGCGCAAAACTAATTACTAAAAAGTACTGTGTTTTTTGAGCTGAGAGCACTTTAGTGACATACTTGGTGGTATTTAGTGAAATATTAAAACAACAACAAAGGAGGAGTTGCTAGCGAAGCAAATTGCTGTGGTCTATTACCCTAAGGACGTCTTGATCTAAAAAAGTTTGCCACGAAAAATCAGCTGATGGCTGAGAGAGATTCTTGTAACACTAGAAGGTAAGCTTATAATGCCAGGGCTTTGAGTTTTAGTCTCGCACTGGTTTCTTTAAGTGGAAGAAGGAGCTTTTCGATCCTATGCCATCTATTCTAATCATAGTAAGCTTTTTCTTGGCTTCACACAGCTTTGAGGACTTTAAGCCTGCATTTATGTATATATGTTCTCATTTGTAGTGAACTACTCTTAATTTTCAGCTACCAGGATCTTCTTGGAGTGCTTTTGTTGCTGCACAATTCTGGGTAGGGACTTTGTCGTTATTGTTGTAGCGACAGTGTAGTGCTTTATCTACCGCTTCTTGCCACGTTTGCTTTTTCCGTAGCCGCCTATCTTTAAATTTCTACTTTCAGTATTCTACCATGAGTACTTCCAGAGATATGGAATACGGACATCCCGCAGACCCATTCAGACTTTGAAACAAGCAATTCACTACACTCTCTATGATTCTTGCGGACCCTGTATCCAAGTGGGGCTTCATTCCTGCCTATGCGTACTATTATACTCTGCACTAAGGAACCTGAAAAAATATTTTATATTCATTTTTTTTTTTTTCATTTCATGTTGACCAAAACGAACGGGTTGGCAAGTACAAACATTATTAAGTCTTAGCTTAAAATTTAAAAATATTTAGGTTAAAAATCTTTTCTTAAATCGCAAACATTCCAGTTGAGCAAAATCAATTTAAATTCCAAACGTCGTTTTGCTGACAACTAAGGCAATTTCCTTTCAACAAATTCACAGATGTAGTTACAACAACAACAACGAAAACTAGACTGATTGTTGTTGTTTCTTAGAGAGATGCTGCCAATGCTGCAAATGCTATTGGCGGTTTACCGCTGATGTTGTTGTTGTACTTGTTGTAGACGCTAGCTGGCGTACTCCTCGTTTTTCTTCTTTTTTTTTTTGTAACTCTTGTTGTTGCTGTTGCTGTGCATGTAAATGATACTCAAACGTACAACGTACTTGACTTGACTTGCTGCAGTTCAACGGAGAGAATGGTATGACGATGAAGGTGACGACAGCGTTGCAGACGGCAACGCAAATGCAGCAAAGCCACCGCAACGGAGTTGGTGGGCCCCCAATGACAAAAAAATTTAAAAAAAAAAACCTAACGTAGAAGTACTTATGAAGTGTATAAATGTTTGTATGTTGGATATGGTTGACAGTGCAACGCGCTAACTAGACGTATTTATTACACGTCGAGCTCGTCAACGCCGCTGATATGACGGCTGGCAAATATTAAATTTGCTACATGTGGTATATGTTCGCATTTGATATGAATTGACAAACGTAGTTGCCAGATGATTATATTTTTTTTTTTAATTTAGTCTGTGAATAGAGCACTAGAGATATCTTTATCTGGTTGCCACTAATTGAAAAAAAATATAAAAGAAATCAAATTGGGACATACCCATGGGTATGGGTATCAAATGAAAAGTATTTTATCTGTGTCATTAAAAATAATTCCAGCTATTGTTACTACCTAGAGTTGCCACCTAATACTTTCCCAAATATTTCGTTTTTATTTGCTGCTATCCCGAAAACATTCTGAACCATTTGGAGGATCTTTTGAAGACACGTTCATTTATACAGATCTCTTACTTAAGCGCTACCACTTAGGATGCTTTACAGGGTTGCCACATATAGTTAGGGTTACCACCTTTCATTTGATTTTTAATCTTATTATATTTACTCTATTGTATATAATTTATAACAAACACCATTTCATATACTTTTATGAAGCTTTTTATCAAGGTTATATACTGCCATTTTATATGGTTGCCACCTGCATAAAAATAGAAAAATTACTCAAATACGAAACCATGGGTATCAAACTAAAGGTATTCTAAGTCATATTTCTTCCAAAATATTTCCAGTTATTTTTACCATCTAGAGTTGCCACCTTACCCTGTAATTTTTTGTTAAATATGCACTACTAACTAGTGAACGCTCTGAAATATCTGGATGTCGTTTGGCAGATAGGTAATATGCTACATTTCCAGATCTCTTACTTAAGCGCTGCCACTTGGGATGCTTTACAGGGTTGCCACCTATATGAAATTTAAATAAATTATTCAAATATGAGTACATGGGTCTCAAACGAAAGGTATATTACGTCGTGTTGCGTCAAAAATATTTTCAGGTATTGTTACCACTTAGGGTTGCCACTTAATTGCATTAAATATTTTTGAAGTGCGCTAGAACGACCTATAACATCTTGTAAAGATGTTGTAGTTAGGTAATATGCTACATTTCAAGCTACCTTACCTAGGTGCTACCACTAAGGCTGTTTTTACAGGGTTGCCACCTGCATAACATTTTTTTTAAATGAAATTTGCATAAATATTAAAACTTGCAAGCTCTTACGAAGATACTAGTTCCCTCTTTTCTGTACCAGCCCTATAATCACATGTGCACTCAAAGCTCTAATCCACCACACTCGCTGCCAACACAATAACAACAAGCATACTAGAATTTCCAGTGACAGCTTCTTTGGTGGCATGACTAGATAACCATTGCAGCATCTGCTGCCAAAAGCCTGCAGCTCATGTTTGTATTTGTTTTACTTTTCTCGTTTCATATCATAAGTGCACATGTTTCTCTTGTTTTTATCCATTTTCCCCCTCTTTATTTAGAACTTTTTTCTTTCTTTTTTTTTTATTTGTAATATAATATTTTAAATTAACCTGTAGCTAAAATGCAATCACACAATCAGCGTTTGCTTGGCTAACCTGTGATCTCATTCCGATCTTCTTCACCCCATCGTTAACCGTCGGCAAATTCGTATCCACTCAGCCTTGCCACACCCATCTATGTGTGTTCCTACTCCTTGGTAGCAATGATTGCATTGCTGGCTGCTTGTTGAGCTGTTAGCCTTGTGGCGTTTTTTGGCTGCTGCAACTTCATCGAGTTGCTTACGTTGCAAGCAGCCAGTTCATTTTCTTGGCAAGAAGAAGTCTCCAAAATGTTGTGCAGCAGCTGGAGCTATATATGTGCTGCATTGTTTTGGCTGTGCGCCAAAATGTTGATGTGTATGTGTGTAGCCCCTTCCAGTAAATCAAAGAATACACTGGTCAGTACAGATACTAGTATCGAAGTAGTCCAAAAAATGAGAAAGAGAAACTTCAATTTAGTTCCTAGGACTCATAGCTTCTGTTCACTCTTATCTGGTTCTCAATATTTAAGCTCTGTTCGAATACAACCAACAGGTACAGATATGAATTTAATCCCACCTGACTCTTTTCTTTCTTACTTTAAATGGCGCCTAACTGTTATAGCGATTTCGACCTTCCAGCATGACTTGCCAGTCCTTTCTTTTTTCTGCCAACTGGCGTCAATTGAAAAAACCACGAGATCAAAAATTGGTATCCTCTTCATCCTTTCATCGAAGAGGTAATCGCCCTATCCCTATACTTCCTACGACAGGGCGGCGGCATTTCCTTTTATTCGCACAACATGGCCTAGCCAACAAACCCAATGAGCTATGTAAATGTCCGAAAATATCTTGTCATTAAATGTTCTTCCAAACCTTAGCCAACGCGTATGGGTCCACATATCTTTCGAAGAACCTTTCTCTCGAATACCAGCAGAGCTTTCTCAATATATTTGGACAGTGATTGATCTGCTCCTTACAAGAATCTCGACTTCAACTAGCGCTTGAGATGTAGTTCGCGCCTAGTTCGTTTGGTTGTATGGATGCTATCGGATTATGTGCAAGTAACATAGTAAGAACGCCTTCAGGTGGTCCTTCAAATGCTAGCATTGCATTGTTGTTATTGCTGTTGTTGCACATATCTATACGTATTTACATTATTTAAGTATCATCATTGTTGTCGTACTTTGCTGTGGGTGGTATTACACATCGCACACTGTGGTTGTTGTTGTAGCTTCTGTTTTGCTGCATTCTCGTATTTACAAGTATTTTCATTTCCTACAGGCAAAAAGCTTCTTGTTTAACTAATTCAACACAACCAACCGCCTTTCGTGTAGCTCCTTCACTCTTTGTTCTGTATAGCTTCTGGTTGCTCATTCGTCGTTGCTCACCGCCACTGCACCATTTCACCATTTCACCAACGTAATCAGCTTTCTTTGCAACTCGGTAACCAAAAGCCTTATTTAATGCCATTAGTGCCAGCAACACCACACATTTTTTTTCTTTTTTTTTTTGTTTTCATTGATTCCATTTTATCTTAATTTTTCGTTTCTTTCTATTCCCACATGTGTGTTTTTATTATAGTTAGTTAGTCTAAAGTGCAATATCAGCAAATTCCTTTGTTGCAATTTACTCTTTGGGTTCAATGTCTGTATTGGTTGGATTGGCAAATTAAACTCACAAAAATTCCCGCATCAACTTTAAATTTTTAGTTTTTCAGACCAAATATTTTGATGCGGTTGTAGGTCCATTAATCAACACAAAAAATAAGCTTAAATAATTGAAGAGGAAAAGAAAGTTCTCATTGAACCGGATAGTCATTATTTGGTTTCATCTAACTCAGCCCTAATGTGCTTTAAGAACTGTAGAATACCACACTGAAAACTTCCTCCGCAGTTCCATGAGCCCCAGACTTAATAGAAAAGGTAATCCACTGGCAATATATTGGAGCTAGTAACTCGAAGACTGAATCGGAACCATACCCAATGTGGTTCTTCTGCTAGGTTATCGCCTAGATTGGCACCACAATCTGCTTGAAAAGGCCTAAGAGAGAAGGTTAGGGGGCTGAAAAGTTTATGAAACACGTAGCTCACTTTGAAATGCTCCTTAGTGGCTTCTGTTGGTTGTAACGATATCAAACAGCTGGGATTGTTTTTTGAAATAGAAGGAATCAGACGATAACCACTCCACTTCTTTTTCAATTTAGAAAATTTCTAAAAACGTATAAAATGAGGAAATTCATTAAAAAAGCAATAACAATTTTCATACTTCTACTGTCAATAAACGATTTCAAGAAAGTTTTTAAAAAGAGGCGTGCCACCACCATCATGTGAGTAATTAAGAAAGCCCTTATTAACTTCAGAGTAACGAAAACTGTTCGAATATTGAAAATTATTACGAGATGATGGGATATATATTTTTTTGGTGACAAAATAAGAGAAATCTGGTTACGCCCACGCCCACTTTTTTATAAAAGTTGACTGAATATGAAAGACAGAACATAAAAAATGTTAGGTGATATTAATTTTATTATTGCCAAAGCGTTTTTGTTTTTTTCAAAAAGCTTAGAAAATATATTTGTTTATAAAACTTAGAGCTGCCAGACTAATTAATCTATTTAAAGAACCGCTAGCAGTGTGTATTAATTAGATCTGGTACATTAGTTAACTTGACAGATTAGGTGGTAAGCTTTTGTGGTATAATTTTTTTCGTAATACGGATTAACATATTTTTTATCACTACCCATATTGTATGATCCATATTGATGGATTTTTAAATTTACTCAAATCCATCAATATGGCATGCTACACAGTCAATTACAATTGCGATACATGGACTTCCTCAGTAAGTATTGACCGTGTACCACCTGATTATGATTGTTTTTTTTTTTTTGTAATTTCGAAAATGGATGGCAACTCAGTATGTATGTATAAAAAATTGTATGGATATGTATAAATTCGTTGATAAGTATGAACAAAAAAATAAAATAAAAATAAAAAAATCGATTTTTTTTTAATAATTCCAGACTAGAGTGGTAAATCTTGAACGGTAGCATGCTAGTTATGTTCCAAAAGTTAATCTCAATTCAGGTCGTTTTAGAGAAAGTAACGGATATTACGATTGATTTTCGTTGTCGGTTATGCAGGAGGTTGTTATCGATTTTCGTCACTTTTTTAAATCGAAAAAAACCAATGCAGAAAAGAGTAGCACACAAAATTATTAAAATTATTCTAAGAAATGTTATCTCTGCTTCTTCTTTTTATATGAATGTACTTACTACTTATCAAAAAAAAAAAAAAACAAAGTAATAACTATATTTTAAATACCATGTAAGAGGTATATCCAGAGCTATAAAAACATGTTGTTCACCAAATGACCCATCTTTGGGCTTAACTTTTCCACTTCATATCAGCTCTCTCTATTCAAATATACCATTTTAGCTGTCAAATAAACAAATTAATACAACGGAAGCAGAAACGCATTCAAATGTAATCAAATTTGTGGCTGAAGCAAAATGGAATAAATAAAATTAAAAAACGAATAAAAGCAGCAAACCAATCGAAAACCCACAAACTGAAACAATCGAGGTAAGCAAAATGGGCAAAAACGGCAGGAAGGCAACGAATGCCAGCAGCAATTCCATTTCAGGTAACTTCCGTAGTTAGCAAAATGCGTGAACTCGCAGGCGAAATGCTAAATTTGTGTGTTTGGACGATTGTGTGGCCTGCACAAATTTTGTGGATTTTTAATTTCAAAATCATTTGAGGCAAAAATTTATTTTCATTCTAATTCTCTCTCGTTTTTTTTTCTTATTTTTGGTTGGTTTTTTGGCGCTTTTCATTTGTTTATGATTACTTCATTCGCGTTTTTCTTGTGCTCGCTTTTAGCGCCGGCAATGCATACGAAAATTTGTTAAAACGCCGTAAAATGTTGAATTTTGTGTGCTACTTTGATGATTTTTATACCCAGTTGTAATAACAATGTTCAAGTTTTCGAAACTTTTTTTCATCCGACAGACGAACCATAGATACTTTTTATACAATTCGGATAAGCTGGATTCAATAGAGTTAACTGTTTTGTAAAATTCGCGAAAAAATTTAATTTTTTTCTTGAGCCCTAAAGGAAAAAAAATAGTTTTGTTTAGCTAACTTCACAAAACGGTTAACACCATTGAATGCAGCGTATCCAAATTATATGGAAATATCTCATACCATTAATCAAAAGGCCAAAAATCACCGTCGGCAATATCAGCTGGGTATAAAATGTTTGACTTCACTCTGACTCTTCTGTTTTTCTGCCCACATCAACTACGCAAGGGGGTAGGAGATTTGCCAGCGCCAAAGCTGTCCAAAACAGAACGCGGAAAATTCAAATAGCCAGAGGTGACGAACTCACAAATTTAGTTGGAATGATAAAATTTGAACAGAATATTAGGAAAAAAATTTTTTTTTTTTCTTATTTAGTTCTTCTAACCCCTACTACCTTTTAAAATGCAAATACAAATACAACTGCTAAGGCAATGGAAAAACTTAGTCAACTCTGTTTCCACTTCAAATTTCTTTTGAAGCTTTCGTTTTAAAGTACCCAGATTTATTGATTTTTTCTTTTTTATTTTTCGGTGCCCTTAAGTGAGTACTCGTGTTTAAGGAAAGTGTGTTATATATGTATAACTTCAGCCTCCACATCTTATTTCCACTTTAATTAAAGCTTAACGTGTTCAGTTAAATGGAAATTATTGTATTATTTTTGACAGTTAAGTAAAATAATTGTCACATTTAATGAAGTTTGTGGTGGTTGTAGCTACTTGACGAAAGCGAGTTCTCGCTCTGTTTAAACATTTCGAGGCAGTTGAAGTCATGGGCGTCGAATGAGGAAGGAATAGGTTGTTGGTAGTTTGATGATATTACAACATTTTGAATGCTTATTTTAGCACAGCGGGAATAGCCAAGATGAGTTTTGTGTTCGTCGTACCTAACGTACTCGTATTTAGAATGAATGTAAAGAGAGGCTTTAAGTTGTGACCAAGTGAAAAAAAACAAAACAGTAGAAAAGCTGATGGCTCATTACTCTATGTGGAGGAGACTTAAACTGTTACATAACCAAGAGCGAAGTGAGAGTCACACCAACTATCTAGCCATGGTAAGACTACGAAAATTCGCTATGAAGATGAATTTTTGCTGAAAACCCTTCCGTGTCGGAAATATACTGACAAACCAGTAATGCTCTTTTGAAACAATTTTTCATACCTGTCCGAGGACTCTAACCTTGTTTTGCAAGAACTGAATGCAAGCCCTATTGATTTAATTGGATTTCATGAAAGAAGTGCTGGGCCTGATGAATCTCTACGAACAGAGCTATACTATAGTTTTTTGCAGCCATAAATGAAGAACGTAAAGGTCCTCTCCTTAAAGTGATAAATTAGCTATAGCAGAACAAAGTTCGAACAGCAGAACTCAATCCTCAATGGGCTGGAGAAAGAGGCGAAGCTACGATTATAATGCAGTAGTTACCTGCAATGGAAAGTATTTGCTATAAGCTAGAGAAGAATCGACGCATCAACGTCGCGACTGCACTATTAACAAATAGACTTTTGAAACTGCCAAACACTTCAGCAGTTCATTTGTAAATCAGGGTACGCAGAGGGAGTAATGCCAGAGTAGGTTAACGACGTAGAATTAGTTTCGCCATGCTAAAAAAAGGTTATTAGATGGCGAACTTCACTCTCTGTGGGGTATCATGTAGTGTTTCGAAAGAACATGGAAGGAAATTTTTAATTGAAAGTAATAAAATTGGAACGTGTGGAAAGGAAACCTCCCCACCAAGTTGAAGAAAGCAGTTGAGATTACTTAGCTCCCCTTGGCGTTTAAAATTTACTACAAATAGCTTCGATGATGTATCGCTTCAATCAACAAATGATTTATAATCTTAATTAAGTGGGATATTGGTACCTTTATTATTATTTTTTTCATTAATTTAATGGATGTTGGTATGAGTATATATCGATTTCGTTATTCTGTGCCAAACTCAACCTACGTAAACAAAGTATTTCTCGCGTGATAGCATTGACCTTATTTGTATTTAGAATATTCTCCAAAGCAATTTCAATGAGATTTAATACTTGAAAAACATTAAAGTTATTAATACAAAGCCTTTTATGTTGTCAACAAATATGCTGTAACCTTTCCCTAGTTATACCTTTCACCCGCTATCAAGCGTTCGTACTCATTACATCAAAATATTGTCGTCACGACTTGATCAAATCCAATACATATGCAATATTGCTGTTTGTTTAGGCCCATAGTCTTTGAAGATTTGTGTGGGTCAAATTTTATACAAAGCTTTTAATTTATTTTAATATAAACAATTTTGGCGTATGCGCTTTATAATACCGAGTATTTGCTTTTGTTCACTTTTGTGAATTTCTTATTTTGGTTTCATTAAAAATGTTATTATTTCATTCTCTTTTTGATTTTTGTATACAAAGATGTTCAGCATTGAGAATCTTTGTTCATAAATCTTATTTGTAGGATAAACCACCACTTGATGAAATAATTTATTTAATACGAGAGGAGAATATGTACTTACTTTTACACAAATGTGTATATCGAAATATTATATTTTAAATGGAGAGCATTGACAACTTACCTGAAAATAGAAAAGAAAGAAAAATATTTAATGTTTAAATAAGTAGAAGCATAATAAAATTATAAGTCAAGAATATATAACATTATCTTATTACACAATTAAATATTTCAATCTAAATGTTTAACTTTTTGAACTATATGTGCAGTTGTGTTCAATATAATATTACTGAAATTAAATTGCATATCGGTGGATGAAATAAAAATAAAAAGAAGCTGAGTTTAAATAATTTGCATTTAAAATATAGCAACTTCTGTACAACAATTTTTATTTTTTTTTTTGGATCAAAGAGAGTTTTGAACAGTCTTCTAGCATAAGAATAAGAGTTCTGAAAATTCAGCGAAGTTCTCTGATTCGGATGCGGGATGCGGTAAAGTTGTTGTTAGAAGAGTCTCTATCATGAAAATTTCATGAAAATTGGTTTGAGAACTTTAATAGAACCATTCATCCCATGCATTTGGGAGAGCCAGAGAATAATAATGAGATGGCGAGAGGAGACAGTACGAATGATGGGGAAAAGAAAATGTACCGCTAAGCAGAGGGAGTGTACAATTTTACAAATATAGTCAAGTCCATTTGGCGTCGAACTACGATTACCTGGTCTTTTAGCACAACATTAAATTAATTTAAACAAAATTAAATTGAGTCAAATGAAACGAGCGGTATTTTTGCTTTTTTAATATACCTTCTTTGTTTCCTCTATCTACATACATACATACTATTATCAATTTTTTCACCTGATTTTCTTTTAAGCTTCGTCGCGCTTAATTTATGCAAATTTCGATTGAAATGCAAATTCCATGAAAATAATTAACAATTTTAATTATGCGCATTCAAGTGCTGTTACTGATGGGCCAAAAAAGTCACAACAAAAGAGCAGCATCAAACAATGAGATTTTTCAACAGCAGTTCATTATGTTTGAAAACAATAAAATTGATGATGGAGACATACAAGTACATACCTATAGACAATTTAATGTGAAAGAATTTTTGCCCGCAATACTTCATGCTAATAAACTACTGATTGAATGATGGAGTGGCCAGGTGACTGATCTGTATAGGCAATCGAGCTATTTGAATTATATGTAGACTTATGTGTACATTTTAATTAAAAGTAGAAACGCACCTTTGATACATGTTCTCTTAAAATGAAGCCATAAAATAATAGTGAGGCTTCCAGATATGGTCTCAAGCCTAGAGATTTTACTCAAAACAAGAGTGTTGCATAGCGATTCATTTCAATTTAAAGCTATGCTGGTACTCTTAGATAATCGCAATATAATTGCGCAATTACCAAAACGTTTGTAATATTTCTTTGTAATTTTTTTCCACTTTTGTAATACCCGCTTGCTGTTCAATGCTATTGAAATTAAACCTCTATTAACTTAAAAATAAACTGTAATTGGTTTTAGCCCACGGCAATGCATTGAGTGACTAAGGATATAATTACTTACAAACTCATCAACAAATTCAAATGCTCACATTAAATCGGAATATTGAATTTTACAACAAATACTTTGGAAAATCATTTTACTTATTTAGTAATTTTCATTCGAATATGATTTATAGCATTGTTAATTAACTCAACTGAAATCACTTAAAATCACCAATACATATACATCAATTTGTTTTCAAGTGTTAATAAGCAACTTAATTGATTTTGTAATCCATAATATTAAAATAGGTTAGTATTTATTAGGGATGTGAATAATGGGATGCCAAAAATACCGAAATTTCCTGTTAGTTTCGGGATTGGTATCTTTTCACGAATAAAATGGCATTTAGCGAGAGAAATTGTTTTAAAACATACAATTTTTTTAATATATACACATATTAGACTGGACAAAAATAAAATTTTCACAAAATTAAATTGATAATATTTTGGAAAGATGAAACTTGAAACACAGTACATGATCTAAAGAAGATGAAATTTATTCAGGAAATATTCCACTACAGTGAAACTTAAAACCAGAGACTTTGTGCTAGTAGCGAGTAACGAGAACGTATAACGACACGGTGCAAAACAATACTTCATTTTAACAAAACTTGTAACGATTTTCTGGAAATGGTTTCGGAAAAAAAACGGGAAAATGCCCGCAAAAAGATGATCATAAGGACGAAATTGTAACCAAAACGCGAGATATAAAAACGAGTGACGCTGCTTTTGTAACAAACCTGTAACGGAACTTTAATTTAAACGAACAGTCACTTGTAACGAAGCCTCTGTAACAAACCTGTAACGGAACTTTAAGCTAAACTAACAGTAAGTGCATCTCAGGAATATTACTAGAATTCTGAGGTTAATATATAACAATAGGTTCCGCTCACGAGAATCTTTACACTAAACAATAATTTGTATACAGAAACGTTTCGTTACGATTTCGTTACTACCTTGGCGTTACAGGTTCGTTTAAAAGTTTCGTGCCAGCCATTCGTTTTGTTGCCTAGCTTCTCGATATCTTTCTGCTACTCATTGTGAGCTGTTTCATTCATATTCTGTAACAATAAGAGCGTTTTGGTTTTACATGAGACTTCGTTACAAGTCTCTACTTAGAATATATTTCAGAATTCAGTGGATAACGAGACAAGATATTTAGAAAGTAAATACACCACTGAACCTAAATATTAAGTAAAGCCTCAATCTTTCAAACTATCACATTATATCTATTATCCGAACACTTCCAATTAGTTGCCAGATGAGACCCCGAAAATCTTAAAATCACATAATTTCAAAAAAGCTTACATCACTAGTACATTTACACTTACAGACATACACATATATATTTAGTAATTTAAGTGAAACGCTTTGACTGCTCACTAACGGTTCATAAATGCCAATTAATTTGCCACCAACACTTGACACCACTTTTTTGCATCAATAATCAACTTGCATTACAAACATCCATATATCAATTAACTAGTAAAATACCTGCAATTATATTATAGAATATTCATAGCATATAATTTAATGTAAATTCATGATTGAAATAGTTGTTGATTAAGCGCATTCCAATAGCTCGTGGTTTTTCTCATTTACATATTTCATAACGGTAGCTATTAGGCGCACACAAATATACAAATAGCTTGGACAAGCGGGACAACATTTTGCTACTTGTTTTTTTTTTTTTTTTTTAGAAAATATGAATATAATTAAAACAAGTAGCCACCTACATTTTGACCAATCTCCTTGAACTCATTCACACACATATTTTCAAATCTCTATTAAAGGCGCTTAATTTAAGTAAGATCTCAAATTAATCTACGCTTAAGTATCTGACAGCTGTCAATTTATTAAGCCGTTACACAAAAATATTTGCATATACATATGTAGCCACATAGATGCAGACAGACATTTATTACGTGCATTGGAGTGGCCGATTTTCGAAAGACGGTTTACTACGAACTTTAAGACCAAACTGAGCCGACTCACGACTTAACAGTAACAGCTCTAGCTTTTAATGAATAAAGGAGGAGGCGCCAAGTACCATTTCTTGGTGAATGGGAAGGCAGGCAGGCCGATATCTTGAAGCATCAAGCTTTATCTTAACCTAGATCTGAGACAGATCTCCGGAAGACTGAGTCATTATCTGTTGTTCCCCAATTGGCCTCTATGTAACAGAAGTAAGTTTCTCACACACTGGGCAGCTGAACTCCCAACCTGATGGAATATGCCAAGATAAGAAATATCATTAATAAAAATTCACCCAGGCAAATTTCGGGAGCGGTTTACATCTTTTCCATGCTCACGGTGGGATTGGAAGCATTTCAGTTCAGCACTTCCTTGACTATCCTCTCGTTTGCTTCAACTGACACTTCTTTTTCCTTTCTCCAACAAAATCAAGCATCATCGTTATTTCCATTCACAACAAATAATTAACGAAGTACTCCGCTGCCGTCGCATGCCATAAAAACTGTTGTTGCTCCTCTCGCCAATGCGGAAGAAATTTCACAATAAAACGAATGATGTTGTTGATAGCAACGTTAGCGTAAGAAATATTTTGTTTATGTCAAAATCAACTACAAAATCCCACAAAACAAAAACAAAAACTCTAGTCACGAAATGCTAGTTCAATATGCACTTACGATTAAGTACTTAGAATGGCAGCAAAAACAAATTGCATTGGCAACATTAATGCCATTGCCGGCTCGTAAAATTGAAACCGTTTAAAAATGTTTATGCTATAAATTAAATAGTTTTACCGCACAAAATTACAACTATCACAAGCACACACACACACACACACAGACAAATACTATGGATATCACTCGATAGAGCTTTTCTAAATAATTTGCATCGCATGTCTCCGTAGTTTTGGATCTAAACACTTTGGCTCTTTGGCACTTCCTTATCCAAACAAATAAAAAAAATTCAATATTTACGCTCGTTGCTGCCATTACTCTTTCCCTTTTAGGCTTTCTTTAGCTTGCAACTGTTGTTTTTATAGTTTCAAAAGCGTTGATCTTTTGCAGAACTCTTTGCTGCTTGGCTAAGAGTGCTTGCAACATGCAACAATGTGTGGCAGCAACTTGGGTGGCCCACCCGCTGTGCGCATGTGGCACGTCACATGAGAATTGTGTGGCTTATTTTATGGTATTTAATTGATTTTTGATGAAGCGTCTAGAGGACCAGAGAGTGTATTTTTTTCTTAGGCGCTTGCAATAATTTTCTCAAATCTAACATTGGAGGTTGGGGTCCATTTTCACCTCCATCACACTCATAGCTGGAGTAGGTCTTTCGAGAACCGCAATTAACATAGCCGAAGACACAAGAAAAAAGAAAAAAAAAAAAAAAAAGTAAAGTAGTTAAAACAACAACAACAACAAGACACAAGAACTTTTATTAAATACATTTTTTTACCTTTTCTCATATTTTATTACATTTCATTTCATTTCAGTTTATTTTATTTTATTTTACTTTATTTTATTTTATTTTATTTTATTTTATTTTATTTTATTTTATTTTATTTTATTTTATTTTATTTTATTTTATTTTATTTTATTTTATTTTATTCTATTTTATTTTATTTTATTTTATTCTATTTTATTTTATTTTATTTTATTTTATTTTATTTTATTTTATTTTATTTTATTTTATTTTATTTTATTTCATTTCATTTCATTTCATTTTATTTTATTTTAGTTTATTTTATTTTATTTTATTTTATTTTATTTGCTTTTTTATTTTTTTTTTGTTGTATTGTATTTGCCATGTGTGTAAAATTTTTCAGACCATTCTACTTAAAAAATATATTCGCTTTACAGCTAAATTTCCATGCATTAACGCCAAAACTTCATTGCATCCATTCAAAGTGCTTATCGAACCAAATATTTATACGCTTTATCTTTACTACCCATATTACCCGCCTCATCTCCAGTCGCACCATTCAACAGCTTCCTTCATCAACTTAATTTGTTTGACAGCAACACCCGCTAACTACATACATACATACAAATAGCTGGACTCGAGTTAATATCTGGTTATAAATACATTTATATGTAGCTACCCTGCAGTCAAATCGACTGATTGCTCTAGCTCAAAATTTGTAATACTTGCAAGATTGGCTTGGAACCAGGCAATTCTATTCTTCACGACTATGCCAATATAGGAAATTTCAACCGCTTCCTTGCCACAGCGATCTAAGTATGCAAGTCCCTCTAGGGATATGAGATTGGAAATTTTTTAGAATCAATCTATGAAGTCAATAAAGGCTCTCAAGATTTACATTTATAACTTAGGTTTGGCCTAGTTCCAGTTCAGTCTGATATATCCACTCTTGAACTAGTACTTTTAGGGACTAATCAAGCGATTCACTACTCCACACATTTGCTTTAAATAAGCTCAAAAGCCACATGGACCACTACTTAGCCGACCATTACCCCTTCCGCTCATCACACTACGCTTAAGTATCTCATTTCGTTGGCGTTTAATTTTTCGAGTTTCGGTTATTTATGCATTTATTCTGCTTGTTTTTTCAATTCTTTTGGCTTAAAATTTTTTGTGGTGTGATTAATTCCACATTCATTGAAGTTGCTGTATTTTTAATTAGCTGCATTTTTCGTCATTATTTACGTGTTGGCTTTTGTTCATGTCTTTTATATGTATATGTACCTAGGTACATTCATATGTACATATGTATGAATTTATGTGTTAAATATATGTACATTTTCGGTTGCTGTTGCAATTATTCAGATACAAAGTTGTGGATGGCCTCTGTCGTTGTTGCTGTGATCTCCTTCGCTTATAGCAGCTTCCATGTCTATTTGTATTTATTTCAGCAGTTGTTTTTGCTTTTTTCTTTTTATTCTTGGTAGCTGTTGACATACATAATTAATTTGGGTTTAAAGCAGAAACGGAGAGGTATACAATTTGTGTGAAGGGAGTGCTTTATCCAGTATGTGGTTTAAGAGATGACTTCAGGCCTTGTTAATGAATGTAAATAATCTTTGAAATTTTGATCACTTCGTGGCTGTATGTTTTTGAGTATCTACTTTTGTTGGAAAACCAAAATAATATTCGGTAAACTTCAACGTGATAGAGTTTTAATTTGATAAAAACTATCACAAAATCTGTAAACATCATACTTGTACCTACCTATGTTCAAAGCTTTTTATGGAGTTTCCAATTTATTAATATATTTTATTTTTGTTTATTTTTTTTATTTTTATTTCATTTTATTTTATTTTATTTTATTTTATTTTATTTTATTTTATTTTATTTTATTTTATTTTATTTTATTTTATTTTATTTTATTTTATTTTATTTTATTTTATTTTATTTTATTTTATTTTATTTTATTTTATTTTATTTTATTTTATTTTATTTTATTTTATTTTATTTTATTTTATTTTATTTTACTTTATTTTATTTTATTTTATTTTATTTTATTTTATTTTATTTTATTTTATTTTATTTTATTTTATTTTATTTTATTTTATTTTATTTTATTTTATTTTATTTTATTTTATTTTATTTTAATTTATTTTATTTTGTTTTATTTTATTTTATTTTATTTTATTTTATTTTATTTTATTTTATTTTATTTTATTTTATTTTATTTTATTTTATTTTATTTCATTTTATTTTATTTTATTTTATTTTATTTTATTTTATTTTATTTTATTTTATTTTATTTTATTTTATTTTAATTTATTTTATTTTGTTTTATTTTATTTTATTTTATTTTATTTTATTTTATTTTATTTTATTTTATTTTATTTTATTTTATTTTATTTTATTTTATTTTATTTTATTTTATTTTATTTTATTTTATTTTATTTTATTTTATTTTATTTTATTTTAATTTATTTTATTTTGTTTTATTTTATTTTATTTTATTTTATTTTATTTTATTTTATTTTATTTTATTTTATTTTATTTTATTTTATTTTATTTCATTTTATTTTATTTTATTTTATTTTATTTTATTTTATTTTATTTATTTTATTTTATTTTATTTTATTTTATTTTATTTTATTTTATTTTGTTTTATTTTATTTTATTTTATTTTATTTTCTTTTATTTTATTTTATTTTATTTTATTTTATTTTATTTTATTTTATTTTATTTTATTTTATTTTATTTTATTTTATTTTATTTTATTTTATTTTATTTTATTTTATTTTATTTTATTTTATTTTATTTTATTTTATTTTATTTTATTTTATTTTATTTTATTTTATTTTATTTTATTTTATTTTATTTTATTTTATTTTATTTTATTTTATTTTATTTTATTTTATTTTATTTTATTTTATTTTATTTTATTTTATTTTATTTTATTTTATTTTATTTTATTTTATTTTATTTTATTTTATTTTATTTTATTTTATTTTATTTTATTTTATTTTATTTTATTTTATTTTATTTTATTTTATTTTATTTTATTTTATTTTATTTTATTTAGATATTGTGAAATGATTAATTTTAATAGCCATAAAAGAATTTAACAAATTGAATTTCGTTGTATCCACTATGTTTTGCCTAATTAAGAATGCAAAGCTCAGCTGGCAGTTGGTGTGACAAATTTTTGGCGGTACCCTTTGACACACCTCAAACATCCAAACAGGTAAGTCATCACCATAACAAAAATCCACAACAATAGCCATAACAAATAATAATAATTATCTAATAATATTGAAATTTGAATTTTATTGTTAATACATTATCTGACTGAACAACCAAAAACCAGAAACAGCAAACACGCAGAGATTAGTGTGACATCCATTTACCTATAATATTGATCTATGTATGTAGGATTTACGCATCGGGCAACACTTTGTGGATCATATAAAATTATTTTCATTATAAATATTTTGCTAGGGTAGAGTGTTCAGCAGTGTTGCCGTTGTGGTCTGAGCGGAGACAGGTTCATTTCAGTTCCAGAGCAAGAGAGGTAGGAATTTTCGATAGCAGTACCTTTTGGTCTTTAAATTTTAATTCTCAGCATGACAGCTCAAGAAAAGAACCATAAATCTCCTTTAGAACTTTTCTCTCCAAGACACCAAGCACCTTCCCTTCTACTTTTAACATAATTTATGATAAAATATTTAATTTTATTTCATATTTTTAAGGATTCGTGGTAGATAAAAAATGGTGGAGTGGCAACACTCTTGGCAAGATTCAGTAAAAACCTAACCAGCAAAGAAGATAAGAAAGAAGAATATAAAAAAAAATGTTTAATAAACTTTAAGCTTACTTAATGCTTATTTTTAGTTTAGAAAACGTTTGAAAAGTAACCGTTGTATAATCGAGTCCCCACGTTGACTATGAGCTTACGAATGCAAATTTTAAAAATAAGTTAGTTAAAAAAATTATTAAAATTAGTATTATTAAAATTATTATAAATTTTTTCTAAAACTTTATTTGAAATATATTTTTATTCGTTTTACTCAATTCTTTAAAACAAATTATTATCTTAATCAATTGTTAACAAAAATCTTAAAGAGTGTCAAATGAAGCTTTTTTATCACCACTGTCCCCGTTACACAAATACTTACTGGGAATACTTTACATATATTTAAAATGTATCAGTAACATAGAAATATCAAAAGCATCCGCAATTTGAAACTTTACACAAACAATTCCATGAATAGTTGGTTTGATTTTTGATTGTTGATGCCGCTGATGCTTGTTTGCCTGTCATTTAGCAATTTATTGCCTTTCAATTGTTGTGGTTTTATGGCAAACCGTCATATTTGTTGTTGTACAAATTTATGCAAATTATGCCTAAACTGTCATAATAGATAGTGGATTAACGTTTCAATAATCCTATTTGATGGTCATGCAAATATTTGCAATTGGAAAATACTTTGGATTCATGGCGATTTCATTAGGTAAAACGGCTGACAAGGGTCGGGTCAAGGGCGTGTAGATCAGAGCTTTTTATACCCAAATGAGAGTTTGAAGTAAGACAAAAATAATCTGATTTATATTTATTTTAATTTTGGAGGCAACATTGAATTTTGGATAGAAAAGTGAAGTGTTTTATCTCGAGATACATGTAAAGAATAAACTCTAACTTAAATAACGTAGTATCTATGCTTGTTCGGACATCACTAAATAAACTCTGCTTAGAATTGAAAGCTTTTTGCGCTGATACACTCTAAAAGTTCCTTATTGAAATATAGGGTAGATTTTTTTGTGACCTGTTTTAATTTTCGTGGCGAATCCGAATCTACGACATTTAGTATACGAGTACATATATTATTTTTATAGTTTTACCATCATACAATTTATCTAAAAATGTCGCTTGTTAAATTTAATATTTCAGTTGTAAAATATTTGCAAAATGACTGCACAGCATAGTTTAAATTTATTGCATATTTAAAATAATAAATGAACTGTAAAAGTTTCCACACTAAGCTGGTGCTTAGCTAGTTTGCTGCATATGTATATTTGTTGTACATAGTAAAATTTTCGTAAAATATTCGTTTCAATGTATTTGCCCGCATCCGCAAGTTGATTTCATAATTTTTCATATTTCGAAATTTACGTTGGCAAATTAATATATTTTCGAATTTTCCCAAAATGATGCGGTCGCTAGGAGCCAGTCAAAGTTTCGTGTGAAAAACCATTTTAATTAGCTATGTGGCCTGCAGGTTATGCATTTTGTGAGAACAAATGATGTGTGTTATTACAATTATTTTGTATTCCACACATAAATTAGAAAGTTGCTAATTACCTAAATTGACGGGAGCTAGGGTTGCCAAGGCTGTAATAAATTTAAAGCTTTGTACATTTATTTTGGTATTGGGATAGTGATAGTGATAGTGGTAGTGATAGTGATAGTGATAGTGATAGTGATAGTGATAGTGATAGTGATAGTGATAGTGATAGTGATAGTGATAGTGATAGTGATAGTGATAGTGATAGTGATAGTGATAGTGATAGTGATAGTGATAGTGATAGTGATAGTGATAGTGATAGTGATAGTGATAGTGATAGTGATAGTGATAGTGATAGTGATAGTGATAGTGATAGTGATAGTGATAGTGATAGTGATAGTGATAGTGATAGTGATAGTGATAGTGATAGTGATAGTGATAGTGATAGTGATAGTGATAGTGATAGTGATAGTGATAGTGATAGTGATAGTGATAGTGATAGTGATAGTGATAGTGATAGTGATAGTGATAGTGATAGTGATAGAGATAGTGATAGTGATAGTGATAGTGATAGTGATAGTGATAGTGATAGTGATAGTGATAGTGATAGTGATAGTGATAGTGATAGTGATAGTGACAGTGATAGTGATAGTGATATTGATAGTGATAGTGATAGTGATAGTGATAGTGATAGTGATAGTGATAGTGATAGTGATAGTGATAGTGATAGTGATAGTGATAGTGATAGTGATAGTGATAGTGATAGTGATAATGATAGTGATAGTGATAGTGATAGTGATAGTGATAGTGATAGTGATAGTGATAGTGATAGTGATAGCGATAGTGATAGTGATAGTGATAGTGATAGTGATAGTGATAGTGATAGTGATAGTGATAGTGATAGTGATAGTTATAGTGAGAGTGAGAGTGATATTGAGAGTGATAGTGGCAGAATAGTATTTTAGGGGATAGTCCAGTTACAGGGTGTTCAGCCTCAGACTCAGTTAAAAAACTGAGACCATGGTTATAAGAGAAGTTTTTTTAGCCACAAAAATCCTATACCAGCAACAGTCAATAGCCTCTTAACCACTCTCATTAGTCATACTTCAGTTTGTTTGATCCTTTTCCTATTTTCAACAGATTCTTAAATTACACTAACAGCTAATAAAATAACAAAAACAAATCGGTTTAAGTCGAGTAAGTGATGGCAACAGCCGCTACTAATTGTTCAATTAAATCGCATTTAGCAGTTGCAGGCAAAGCAAATAAAATCAAAGCAAACGTAAATCAAAGGGGAGAGGGAAAAATTGAAAGTGGCAAAGTAAACAAGAAAAACTGGAATGGTCGGAGCGAGTTGTTGCAAAAAGTAACACAACGCTTCCAACTATAAAAAGGTTAACTCAACAAATTGAATGTAGTCAAAAGCAGCGACAATAATACTAAGGAAATGCAAAAAAAAAAAGGCCAAAGTAAAAGGTAAAAATATTTGTATTGAAAGTATTATATGGCAGCTAAGTGCAACAGTCAGTACAATGCACAAAGCAGCAGCAATAACAACAAATACAATAAGAAACCATACCACAACGACTATGGCTTTGATTGTTAGCAAAAAAAAGAAGCTAAATCGCTCTTAAGCGTGTTGCATGCCACAAGAACCGGTCACAAAAAAAGGTGAGAAAACGAGACTATGGAAGGTGGGACGCGCCGCCGATGCATAGTGGCTTGCTGAACAAACAAACCAACGCACGAATGAACGGATTCGATTACCTTTTGATTGTATGCACTCACGCCTCCCACACCAACGCCCCTCGCTGGTGACATACCAATGATACAACGAAAGGAGGTTAAGCACAGAGACGGATAGTTCGTCTGGGAGTGTGTGGGCAACTGAATATAGAGAGGCGGACTGGGTACAATTTACAGTATACAGTGATGGCACAAAAACTAAAATCGAATCTGGAGCTAGCTAAATTGGAACTTTCTACTAGTTAGAGGTCTTGTGATAGAAGAAGAGAAACTGCTGTCGATTGATCATTTAATTTTTCGATGTCCAAAACTGCTACCAAAGAACAGAAATGATCTTTAGGAGCTTATTATGTAAAACGCATTGGGGCGTTTCTACTGCTTGTAGTTTGAAGCATTTCGTTAGATAATAAACATGTTTTACCCACATCACTGGCATGGCAGTTAATGTGAAGATGAGTTACGGTTAGAGAAAGAGACACGGCATCTTGCATAATTAGCCCCTTAGTATGAAATATCTGTCACACAAAGGGAGATTTCATAATGCTAAGAGTAGGGAAGAAAAATAACTGCATACGTTCCCTGAGGCAAAGACAAAACAGCGCCCAAAAAATTGCAACGCCTCTAAGCCCCAAAAGTAGCTAAACCGCCCCTGTGAAAAACCAATACTCAACACGCTTCATGTCCCATTAAAGTAAAGTACGAAAGGAGATAAGGGCAGTGAAGAAAATGCCAATATGGATAGGTAGGAAGGAGTAAGAAGGAGGAAATGCTATAAAAATACAAATCAGTTGAAAGTTTTTATTGTGACACAAAAGGTAGCGAGTAATACGCGCCAATCTAAGGAACGGTACAATTACAACAAATGTAAAAGATATGCAAATAGAAGGGCAAAAGTGAGAAATCACAAAACGATTTACGAATTGGGAGTGTGTAAAGAACGGGATAGTACAAAGTGATAGAAATAATATTATTAAAGCTTAGAGGCACAAAGAAAAGAGGAATTGGGGCGCAGAGGTATGCAACAACAAACGCAACTTTAGTGCGGATAATGCTACAACATAGCCTTTGTCATTGACGCACTTGAGTTTTAAACTTGAGAGCAATCAAACGGCGGAAGCGTGTTTGGGAAGCGCTTCGTGTACGAATGTGCTCATACTAGCCCATTGCAGCCTGTTTAATGCTTCAGCAGAGCTCCCTTTCCACTGCATACTAGGAAAGTAGTTTAACTTTTCGACTTCAGCGCCTGCTATACCTTGCAACAATTTGTTGCAAGCAAGCAGACGGCTCGATAAGGTATTGTAATGATTTTCTATTGCATTGCCTGCGCTATTATAATACCTTTTCTTGAATTTGCATTGGTTTTTGTTAAAGTTTGCTGTGTCGCGCTGTAATGTTTTGGGCGACGCAGTGACGGCAACGATTGATTGTTGCGTTGCAAGTTTAGAGCTGCTGTTCCAGCATGAGTAAGACGCGGAGCCACGGTGAAATGGGTACTTGAAGTGGCAAGAAATTTGTTGGTTTCATAGAAGTGCGCACTCTTTTCAACGTCACCGGCTAGGCTATGCATGGAGCCAGCAAAGCAATGAGGTGTAAATCGTTTAACTCGAACAGATAGTTGTTGGTAGTTTGCTGTGCCATTTAAGTAGCGGTATTTACAAGTATTTGAATAACAATTTTTTTGAGGTGTGCGTCACTTTGTTTATGATAGCGACTGAAATTGATATGAGCAATTACATTGTGTGATAGTGAAAAATGATTTTTGAAGTCGACAGAAGACCCCGTCTGCAAAAACATAAATTGTTTTGATACATTGAAAAAATTGTCTGATAATTTATTGTTTCTAAGATTTAGTGTATGATCTGATCTAGAGTAGGTAGATCTCTTCAAATCGAAATAGGCAGATATCTTCCAGTTGCTTTGTTAACGATAGGCTCATTTGCTCCATACGCTAGATTGGCCCATACAAAACCTTTATGAAGACCGACGGTGAGGTAACCAAAGCCGCGAGAGCATACCCAAGTTCCACTTTGGAAGCGCGTCCGACCATATTTTGCATAAGATTTCGTGCATGTTTTTACCACCATCTCTTGTAAACTAGCCTCCATACCATCCCTAATGCATATTCGTTTTCATTCACACGTTCTTTTTACGCATACAAGAAGATACTTACTGTCAGTTTTGAGCAGTCTGGTTCATGTTTCTGCTAATTGCGAATGCCTCAGCGTAAATTACAAATGAGATGTAAATGTGGTTGCAACAATGAGCCAAAAACAAATCAGCCACAGCAGCAAAATTTACGTTCATTAGGAGTGAAGCAAAAGTAATGACAACAGCAAAAACAACTGCAACAGCAATAAAAATCGCCGCCATGCCCATTGGTGTGCCATGAAAATTGCTCAAGTTAATCTGAGCGCACGCACATTAAATGCCGATGCAGCGCGTTGTAGTGCGTTTCATAATTATAGCACACTCGGAATTAAACATTTGACAGATTTACACAAAGGCTGGAACACAGACTTATGAATCTTAATGGAAATAAATATGAGTAATGGGCCTGTTGTAAAGGTTGTTTCACCGAAATCTTCTTTAGTTATAATTCTCTTTCGATATATTTATCGATAAATAAGTTATCGGTCAACATTTTTTAACCTCTCAACATTGAATTTTGCGTACAAAGGAAAAGCTCTCAAGTTGCAGATATTTTCGAAAGCGAGCAGAGACATATATATCGATAAATGAGTTATCGATCAAAATGGGGTTGCCCTAAAACCTTAGATACATTTATCGGTAGATAAATTATCGGTGAAAACTTTTTAGCCCAAAAATATTGAAATTTTCGTACAAAATCGTTAGCACACAAAATTTTATAATTTTTGAGAAAGACATAAGCAATAAATATATCGATAAATGTGCTATCAATCAAAATATTGTACCCCTAAAACCTTGATACGAGTATTTTCATACCAAATGAGCATCAAACGAATGGAGGTTACAAGAATATTTGAGAAAAGGGTCACAGGTTTCAATTTTACTTCTTTATATTTCTAAATATTTATCGATAAATGAGTTATCGGTCAAAGCATTGAAATTTGCGTACAAAATTGGTATAAAAAGGAAGGACAAGGCCAGAATTTTTAGAATTCTCGAGAAAGGAAACAGAGACAAATATAACGTTATCGGTAATAAAAAATGTGCTTTCAGTATTTTTGCAAAGAAGGCCATTTTTTTAGCATTTTTTCACGCATTATTCCTCCATACGTCCAACATTTATTTTAATATGAAAGAAAACTGAAGATGGCTTCAGCATATAAATCAAGCTGAACGGTAGTTTCGAAACATAAAATTTAGACTTCATTATACTAGAATTTGATGGGCCATAAAACCGTTTTTTCAGTTTTCCAAAATAAAATATTTCGAAAATTTTTCCAAATAAAATATTTCGAAATTTGTTTGAAAAAAATTTAAAACAATTTTTAAAAATATACAAAACTTTTTTGAAGTTTTTAAAGAATTAGAACTCTAACAGAAAAATATTGAAATTCAAGTGAAAATTGTAAATTCGCAGTGCGCTATAATTATGAAACGCACTCTAGTTAGTGCTTCGAACTAATTTTTCGCTAAAGTTGCAAATGCAACACAAAGATCCAGCAAATGCAATGAAAGCAAAAAAAATCGTGATGAAATAAACTAAAATGAACTCATTTGTGCGCACTTAATTCGAATGGGGCGTGCGTACGATCTGCTGCCCTCTGCGTACAGATTGCGGAGTGCCAAGCTCAAGCAGACACGATGCGCGAAAAATGTACGAGTATGCAACCGCCATTAGTAAGTGCCACATGTGCCACACTAGTCGGTAGTGGTATCTGTTGCCGCCATATAAATTGCAACTCATTTGCGTTCAAATGTGATTTGCCGTAATAATCAGCAGCGTCGGCAGAAATGTAGCAGAGAAATTACTATTGTGGCAGGCAATTGTCTTATGCGCCGCTGCATACTCAACAATGGCGCCTGTAAATATGCTAGCACGTTTGCACAATTTCGCAGACGTTTTATTGCATTGTGTTGGCAAATTGGCGATTTAATTTAATTTCCTTTTTTGTGAGCAAATGAAGCTGTGTGACTGGTGTTGTGGCAACTACTTTGATGCCACTACTCGGATGCAACTAACTTTTTGACTAATTACCTTTTACCATTTGCTTATTTGAGTGCAATAGAAGCTGATAGTAACAATTAGAGACAGTCGGAAATTTTTTTCTGGATTCTATTTACATATAGTTATGGCAATGGAGGAAGAGGGCTGACATAGAATTTTTTTAAATTCGGTTTCTTTCTGGTTTTTTGCACTTTTCTATGAGATTAAAATTCTTGACTTGTACAGCAACGAAATATTACTTTTACTCCTAGCTTGCATAAACCAAGAAATTTCCTTTTATTTCGATTAAAAATTCTACAAATCCGCTTCAAAATTCTGCACATGTTTTAATTTTATTTTAACTTTTCAAACTTTTGCGTAAGTTTCGTTTCCTTTCTGGCGATTCCTTCGGTTTTGTAAGCGTCCCAACATTTGCGTTTTCAATAAAGTCACATATGTATATATTACTTATACATACATAACCATATATGAAAGGATTAAATCGACAGAAATTTTACTACTTTTTCATTGCATACAAATAGGCGCACAAGCAATGTTAGCACTACTACTATGAAAGTTACAGTTCTTTGTGGCGTTGGCTTAACGTTTTTATTGTTGTTGTTGCTAACATAGTCAAAGCACTTGGGGACGTTTACGCTTTGAAGCGACAAGTATGTAGAAGAAAAAAACGATGCGAACAGAAATTCAAATAAAAACCAAAGTAAAGAAAGAGATTTTTTCACAAAAACAACAACAAATACCAAACCGTCATACAATTGTACACAACATTGCGGTACAGCAAGCAACCAAGCGTTTTATGTCTAACGAAATCTAACCACCACAAAACACAAACAACATCAACACAACAGACGCCATTAATTAAAGCTCGACACCAACCCGGCAGCCAGTTACACACTCACTCCGCACGCTTTGCCATAGCATCGGTAATGCGAATAGATTTGCATGTGGTTAAAGAAGTTGGAGCCCAACAAAACATTAGATAAGTTCGGCATGAAGACGTGTTGAGTCGCAGGAACACTCATTCGACTAACAACTCTTTTGATCATTTAAAGCTGAGAATTGCAATACTTTCTTGCGTGATTGTGATATCTAGAGACGAGTTGATATCTCTTCATGTCTAAGCGGGTATGAGACATTGAACACTGGGAAAATAGTAGTGATCTACTGATACCTACATAGATCCAGAATACCCCAATCCATATTCCACCCAGATTGTTGGAACTATCTCAATGTATATTCGCCGTTTTCTCTTCTCAAACTATATAGTACCTTTAAGTGGCGTCCTCAACCTCTTTGAAGTGCGGGAACTAATACATTCAGATATTCAGCACTTTCTCTTTACGACCACTGGTTCCTTTCTCTTTAATTTCCTCTTTTTTCTACCGACTTGTTTTTTATTTTATTTTATTTTATTTTATTTTATTTTATTTTATTTCATTTTATTTTATTTTATTTTATTTTATTTTATTTTATTTTATTTTATTTTATTTTATTTTATTTTATTTTATTTTATTTTATTTTATTTTATTTTATTTTATTTTATTTTATTTTATTTTATTTTATTTTATTTTATTTTATTTTATTTTATTTTATTTTATTTTATTTTATTTTATTTTATTTTACAAATATGTAAACAAAATAGACCGCAAAAATCCAACAACAAAATTAATTTATTTTATTTTATTTTATTTTATTTTATTTTATTTTATTTTATTTTATTTTATTTTATTTTATTTTATTTTATTTTATTTTATTTTATTTTATTTTATTTTATTTTATTTTTTTTATTTTATTTTATTTTATTTTATTTTATTTTATTTTATTTTATTTTATTTTATTTTATTTTATTTTATTTTATTTTATTTTATTTTATTTTATTTCATAATCATTAAATATTTGGCATTTCCTTAGTTCTTATAGCAATTATGTTAGCTTTTCCCAACTTTTGCATTTCCTGGTAAGTATTATATTAGCAGCACTGCAATTGAACGAATGAAACACATTTGGTTTAGCTTAGGTAAAGAATGATTAAGCACCAATCAAGTAAAAGAAAATATTTTGATATTACACTGACTAAAAGAATTTAATTGCATTATTTTTTTTTATTATTGTACCTTACAGAAATTTAACAGGATTATAATTTCAGCCAGCTGAGCAAGCTTATGCTACTATTTATGCCACACATTCATATATATGTATGAATGTTGGTATACGTCTAAGTATGTCTAAGGAAAAAAAAGGCGTACTCTCTCCCTCGTACATACATATTTATGTCATTGAGCATTGCTGTAAATCGCAATTAGTGTTGACTTATGTTCTGGCAGTAAGCAATCCACTAAGCTGAAGGTGAAGTAGTAGGTAGACGCCGAATGCCAACACACTGCCAATCGGCTGAAAGGCAGCTATGACTAAGTAAAGGATTTTTGTTTGCCAGAGTTGTGCTTATCTGCATTGCCAGTGCCATTGCTGAGGTTGCCAGCGAACCGTGCTCTATTGCTTTTGCTGCTGGTGCTGCTTTTATGCTTTCAAGCAAGATGAGTGGATTTACTAAGAGCAATATGTATAGTAAATGGTATGTTTGTGCTTATGAAGAGGTGCACCCTATATACGATCTGTGCTTTGGTAAGCCAGTTGGATTCTCTTGTTTGCTATCTACAGTAATTTATTTCTTCTATCGCTGTTTTTATAACCAACAACTGCTACTGTCTACTTCAATTAAGTGGTTGCATGCTGCTTAAGCTGCAAGCTTAAAAATGCTTAGCTATGTATGCTTTCCATTGCGTTTGCTTTTAATTAACATTGAAATCGACAAGCTGAAACAAAAAATTATGTGGCACCTAAGCGATAGTAAAATTTAACTACCAATGGCTACTTTGTTGTAACACTTCATTCAGGGGATAAATGGTGTTTGAACTAAAAGAGGAAGAAATACGTAAAAAAATAAAACTTCCGCAAGGACTGCATGTTATATACCCAGCTGTGGGTCCAACCAGAGATCAGTTTCAATTAAAATAATACCAAACTCTCAGAGCTCGTTCTATCACGAGCTGAGAGACTTAGTAAAAGTTCACTAGGATAAAAGCTATTAATCACTCACTAAAAGCTCAATTGGATCTATGTTTCCTGATTCCAGAAAGTGGCAATACAGTGCTTTGATGCATGTATGTAGGTATCACTTCCCGGCCGATAAATTGAACTGGCACCTAGGGTCGTCTTCTTTAAACATTGTTACCAACTGGGTTTTAGCCACCTCTTACATTCGAACTATGATTCGATTGACTAAACTGAGCTTTCAGAATTTTTTTGGTCAGATTTTGGTGCATAGTTGTTATCTCCAACGATTTGGATGAAATTTAGTGTGTAGAGAGCGAACTTAGGCTTCCTTGTAGAGAGTTTTTTACTTCAGATTTTTTACCAAGGTTGCCATCTATTTGGAACAAAACGAAATGAAAAGCACTTTTCGTCGTAAAAAAATTCAAATTGTTTCAAGTGTAGATACTTCTCCACCTAGATGCCCTTAATAAATTTTAGTGCTAAATTTTTAGT
This sequence comes from Sphenella marginata, assembly GCA_951509765.1. Taxonomy (NCBI): domain Eukaryota; kingdom Metazoa; phylum Arthropoda; class Insecta; order Diptera; family Tephritidae; genus Sphenella; species Sphenella marginata. Next base: position 11,860,588 of record OX608081.1, on the reverse strand, counting down.
ACTTATTTTCATACTACATGTCAGCTGTAATGTTTGTAACTTATGCTTTTTAGTTCATGACTTCAGTCATTCGACTCTTGGAACGCCGTTTCTACTAATTGCTTCAAATTTGAATACGCAATTTAAGTTTAATTTTATCGTACAATATTAAGAACATAATGTGTACTACCTTTTTAGTATTAACTTGTTAGTACTAGATTTTTAGTACATCTCTTTTTGATAGAAGTACTTTCGGGTTATACTTTTTAGCTCATAATTGGCTAAGCATATAATAATTTGTAATGAAAACACTTTCCTTTAAAAGCAATAATTTTTAGTACACTTTTTTTTCATTTTAATTTAATTTTTTAGTACCTAATAAATTTTTAGTAATAATTTTTGCAGTTATAAATTGGGTCGTATGACAAATTTAAAGCAAAAATCAACTTATTTAATGCTTTTTAGCACACAATATTTTGGTACAAAATATTTAGTACACACTTTCATCAAACAGCATCTTTTGGTACAAATAATTTTATAAGATATTTTTAAAAGCAAACACTTTTAGTACAATTTTAGATTTAAATTGTTTAGCACTTATGTTTAGTACAAATTTTAGTACATTTTTAGAACTAAATGGTTTAGTACTTATTTTCAGTACACAGCTTTGGTACATGTTTTATAACTAAATTGGTTAGTACTTTTTTATACACATTTAACAATTTTTAGCACACATTTACAAGTACTAAATTTTTCAATAATCCTAATCCTAATCCTATTATATATTTCGCCATAAGTTCTGTCACTTAGGATATTTACACAGAGGTGCCAGCTGTCTGTTTTTTTTATCAAATGCTAATATGGGTATCACAAAAAACTTGTGTTCTTCCCCTCAAATATTTTCAAATAGTTGCCACTTTGGTTATTCTTTATTGATAGATAATTATCTCGAACAAAGTGAATTATACGGCAACCTCTGAAAGTTACCGATCAATGGTCGGTCGCCAAAGTGCTGGCTTTAAAAACCTTAACACCCTTTTCTTCTAATCCCTTTCTGTACTTTGCCGCTGAAAGGCATGTAGCATAGTCCTTCCACCCACAAATCTTTAGTGTGCTTTTCCCCAAACGAGCCCAATATCAACTCACCTAAGTGCAAGTACCAGCACGCGCAATGGGGTATCAAAATGATAACACATGGCAAGCCAAGAGACATTGTAAAAATCAAATTTTCATAAATCAACCGAAGAAACCATTAAAAAGCATTTCACACGAATAGAGAAAGGCAAGCAAGATTTCCACTGTCAACGTTGAATGCAGCGGTAACAAATCTCTATCAAAATTGTAGCTATTCAAGAGACACTCCTTTGGCAACCTAAATCACTGTAGTACGTGCAACACGCGAACGTTTTGTATTTGGACGCTGAATTTTGTTTTAACAAAATTTATTTGTTGTTCTTGTAGTTGTTAATATTATCGTCTTGTTGTCACAGAGCTCCACATTTGAATTTTTACACTCAATTCATAGCCTACTGTCAGCCCCCAACTGTTTGTGGCAACAACATTAGTTGGCTCCAACACATACAATACACACATACATACCACCTTTTGCAACCAACCACATTTCCCTTTTGTCGTCTGTCACTAATTGTGCGGCAAATGCGCGACGTTGACGACGACGACAAGCTGTAAATGAGGTGTGTTTTTATTATTATTCCTCAAGCGTTAAATTGTATTTTGTGGTGCCGCAGCTGTAATGTTGACGTATGCACTTGACGGTGCGGTATGTGTGTGTGTGTAATATTAACTTGCAACATACCCTGCCAACCATGATCGGATAAAAATCTGGATAATCATTGAGTCGCGCTTACCAAAAAACAGGATAAAAAAGTGGGTAATTTTGTTCAGAGAGGTTCACTTTTTACCCATGTTGAAAAGATTTTTGCGTGTAAGTGTGGGAGCATAATTTTAGGCACTTGTCGTTTTCCATACAAATTCTAAAAATATGCGTTGGTGTTAGTAAAAATTTGTGAATTTTTGGAATCAGAGTTTCACCATGGTTAGCCATGGTTGGTAGGGTATGTAAATGCATACAGCATCATCCATGAATTACCTACGTTTGTTTGTATGTATGTATGTGTGTATGCGTAGATGTGAAGATGCCTGCACTCAAGTGCAACACAGCCACCAATTTTACGCTCATTTGTAAAACTTGCTTCTAATTAGTCGCCTCCATTTGCGACACTTATTTATGCATATTTTCAACGCTTTATATTTCTTAATTAAAACATAAAGTAAAAGAAACATAACATTACAATTTTTGAATTAAAGATTTTATCACTCGCTTACAAATTACTTCATTTTTAGTTGAAATTCAAGCAGTCCTTGTGGTAAGAAAACAAAAAGAAGTTTGACTTTTACGCCGCTTTGAAGTGGATTTTACTTGTTTTAATAATTTTTAATATGCACTATATGAGCAGGGGGAACAAAACTCGGGGGATCAATGCTGAATAAGGAACTAGATAGAAAAGGGCTTCGTTGATAGGAACCTCTTGAGTGTCAGTACAAGGAGAAGTGTATATGAACCCTACCCTAGGTTGAGTGTGGATGGAAAAATTAGAAGATTGGGAACCCAATCGAATATTATGGAATTCATATTTCCCTACTCGACTATGACTAGTTACTAAAAGCTCCTACCCCTTTAAAAGCCACAGATTTTCCCAGCAAGCATTTTGGTAAGAGGACGATTACAAAACGACTCGCATTCTAATGTATTTCTCTAAGACAAAGATGAGAGATTTTTTTGAGAGAGCATCGAGGATTCTAGTATTCTACTGCTCGAAATCGAGAAAATTGTTAGCTGTCCAATCGAGTTCCATCCTGAAGTTCTAATTGGTTTCTAATGTGTGCTTTTTTTGTGTTTTTCTAATCGCTCTCTAATCGACTAGATTGGGTCTCCAGCCTGATTTTCGATTACAGAACTACATTAAAATACTTGATTGAAACGACAGTAAGTATGTATGACTTTAACGTTTCAAACCGTGTTTTATGTGTCAGTCTTATAATTATTTTTCCAAGGATTGCATAGCGTTATGAACCAATTTGAAAACTACCATCGACCAAGTTTTCACAAATCGCCAAAAAGAAAAGGAAATTTAGATAGAATGATGTCCTACGATCGGTGCAACTTTTTCCAATTGAAGCTGGTGAAAGCATTTCAAGCTGGAATAGCAATTTATGTGAGCATACAATGGCTGACCTATGCTCTTATAAAGGAAATGAGAGAACCCGATCGAGATGGCGACGGTTAATAGAAAGTGGTAGCTAGAAAGATGGAGAAAGAGATATCCAGTTTCAATTTTAACAAATGTATTGAGTGTCGCCGTTTCTTTCATAATATTTTGTTTTTGTATATTCGCTTACGCGATTTTCTCCCTGAGACAAATAAAAAAGACGCATTGAGTAAATTTTTAAAATTACAAAAACAAATTCACTCTTTTAAAATCTGACAGTTATCATTAGTATTTGGTTATATATAGAACCCTTTAAGTTTTCTTGAGACTACAAATTTGTTACAAGCTCATTGATATGAGCATAGGCAATACCCACCAAACATACATACATATATACTCGTACATGTGTGTGTCTCTTGTATCTTTATTTGCATGTAAATATGTATTTAGATGGCTTTCTACGATTTGTCACCCATTTAAATACCATTCAAATGTCATTTCTTAAATAGTTCACAGAAGATTTATGGCTTCCTTTCATTTGTAAAACACACGTACATGCACACACACATGCACACACATTTATTCCATGCATATGGCTAATCAAATAATCTAAGCAATTGGTAATGCTGCAATCGATTTGTGAAATTGAACCGGTTCGATAACTCAAAACGTAAATTGGTCTATTTGCATATTTGTTTGAAGTGTCTGAAAAAGATTGGAGTGATAAATAGAGACGCGAAATTTGTTCTTTGATATGGCTGAAATGGAATGAAGATTGGAAGACAGCAGTATACTTATATCCCCGAAATTGTTTTCCCGAAAGGCCCTGCTTTGATAAATTTTTAACAAAGAATCTTCGAAAAGCGGATGGAGAGCATAAATAGAAAAAGTCAAAGCATAGAAAAAGCGAAAAAGAGTGTGATATAGACGGAAGCACATGGGGAAGAACAGCGAGAAATTAGGAGAAGAGAGTGAACAATCTTTCAAATATAGAAAAGTAAATTTTCTTCCAATTAGACTAGTCTTCTACTATTTAATCATTTTATGAGGATCGCGTTTGTTTTGTAATTATTTTTCCAAATGTGTACTACTGCAGATAATTCTTCAAATTACCCCGCCATAATTTTGAACCACCCTAGAGTTTGGCGTTCATGCATATAATCATACACACATTTTATGTTTTCTAATCACATTTAGGTATTATACTTAAGGATTACACCAATTCATTCAACTAACGCGCCAAATATGTATGTCTGAGTATGCGTGATTACATTTCAAAGTCAATACAAGAACCCAAAAAAGCAATAAACCTCACCACACTACTTCCTTTAATGGTTCGCTTCCCACCACTGTAACCATCTACGACTGAAATTTGTCGTTCCATTTAACAGCATATTTCACTAAATCACGTCTCAATTCATTTTTGCAATTATTGCTGCATTTCAAAGACAATTCAGAGTAGCTGGACCCTTTTGCTTTGAGAAATTAGAAAACAGTAAATGGGAACCAGCCCAACCTTTTGCGCACCACACAATTGCTCGTAGATCCATGCGCTGGATTACATGTGTGTGTGCGTGCGTGTTGGAGTAAAATAAGTGACATTAGTAAAATGCCAATGAAAATTAACTGCAGCTGCCAACATTTTAGACAATTCAAACAATTACAATCAATGCGATTTAGCGCGACAGCCAACAACATGAACGTGCCGCCGCCACAAATAAGAAAATCACTGACAAGCGGCACAAATAAGCCGAGTCATGCAAATCCGACTATGTATGTAGGTATGTAAGTAAAGGAGTAAAAGTTGGTAATGCTGAAAGTCAACTATTTTCGAAATTGTCCAGTGTATGTCGGCGCGTCTATACGAGACCACTGGGAACTGCATTAGCGCTTTCTGACGAGACTAAAAAAAAATGGCATTTACAATACAATACTCCTAAATAGTTTGGCACGTATATTTGTTCATGCATATTTACATATGTACATCAGACGGGAATAAAAAAACAATTGATTATTAATTTAAGAATAAGACTAAGACTAAGTTAAAGTCTGATTCTAATTAGTTTCAGGGTAATTCTAAGTCTAAATCTAAATCTTAGTCGTAGACTAATTCTAAATCTTAGTCTTAGACTAATTCTCAGTATAATTCTAATTCTAAGGCCAATTCTAAATCTATTTCTAGTTCTGATTCTAATTAAAATTCTAATTTCAAGCATAATTCCAAGTCTGTGTCTAATTCCAATTCTAAGTCTAAGCCTAGTTTTAATGACAAATCTAATTCTAATTCTTAATCTGATTGAGGTCTAAGTCTAAATCTAATTCTAAGTCTAAGTCTAATTCTTATTCTAATTCTAAATCAATTTCTAATTCTGATTCTAATTTAAATTCTAGTCTCAAGTCTTATTCCAAGTCTATGTCTAATTCCAAGCCTAAGTCTAAGCCTAATTTTAATTCTAAATCTAAGTCTAATTCAAAGCAAATTTTCAATCTGATTGTAATCCTAAGGCTAAGTCTAATTCTAAGTCTAAGTCTAATTCTTAGTCTAATTCTAAGTCTAAGTCTAATTCTATGCCTAATTCTAAATCTATTTCTAATTCTTATCCTAATTCAAATTCTATTTCTAAGCCTATCTCCAAGTCCAAGTTTAAGTCTAATTCTAATCTTAATTCTGATTCTAATTCTTATTCTAGTTCTGATTCGAGTCTAATTCCAAGTCCAAGTCTTAGTCTAATTCTTAGTCTTATTCTGATTCTAATTCTTAGTCTGATCCTGAGTCTACGTTTAAGTCTAAATCTTACTTATTCTCACTCCTACTCTTGCTCTTACGTTTTACAAAAAAAGTTTGCCCAGTCTAATATACAGTTGTATATTTGTTTGTGCATACATACATACATATGTACATATATTCGGATGAACTTGGTTGGATGTGAGCTCTTTTAAACTGGACTCAATTTAATTCAAGTCCATTCGAGACTCTAGAATATGCGAGGCATTCAATGTCGCAGTGAACAACAAAAACAAAAACCAGCAAATAAAACAGTCTAAGCTCGAATGTAACCGAATATTATATACCCAAATGCGGATTCTCATACTTTTAACATACTAACTCACTTCTCACTATCAGCCGATCTATCCTAACAAAAGCAACTTTATTACAATGAGGTTAGGGGGCTGTGAAATAGGAAAATATTCTGATGACAGATTTATGGTTCACTGCGATTTTAAACCTGCTAAGATAGCTTGCGAAATATCTTTCTTCTCAGTTTCCTTGAAGCAAAAAAGTCAATCGGCCTGGCGAGCTTTGGAAGCGTACAGAGAGCCAACACTATTTACTTTGACACATTTTTGAGCCGAATAAAGTTTGATATCCCTCTTGCACATGTGGGTATAAAAAAGCAAGCAATGCAGTTACAGCAACAAAAGTATTGTGTGGCATAAAACAACAACAGATTTCGCCAACTTCATCGACACCACAGCAACAACAACAGCTGACATTCGCTATTCCATTTACAGCATTTTTGCGAGGGCGAGTTGGTGGTGTTCAGTCAACCCAAAATTCAATTCAAAGACAAACAGATGCCACAAATTACACTTGAAGTTGGTGTCGCGCGAAACATTCATTCATCTCTGTCCTTGTGCCCTTGCCCTTGCCCTTCCTACCACCAATGTGGATACATATGTATGTATATGTATGTATGTATGTGTAAGGGCATTAGTTCACTATCCACCGCCGCAGTGACAATGGAAAATTGAGCTCGAACAACAAATCGTTTACGTATACCAATTCGCTTTTGGTCTCAGTTTCGCTTGCTGCAACAAATCTAAATATTAATGTACGCGAGCCAATGAATTGGAAATGAAAACATTGAGGGTTGTGTCCCTGTGATATTTATACACACCGGTAATAAAGTGTGTAGAGAAAGGTGTAGAGTGTTGGGACAATGGATGCTAAATATTAAATGAAACATTGTTTCAAGTACACAATTGATCTATTTGAAACGTCTATGTATTTGTGTGAACGTGTGCATTTTCACGAAATGGTTATTACTCAATGGGCTGAAAGGACAATAACTGTCCAAAAGCGGATGCGACTTAAATATATTTAAAATCAATTTTTGTGCTCATCCAAAGGCTAAACTATTACTTCGTTGGATATCTAAGCAGCAGCTTTGAGAAATCAAATCGTTTGATATTATTTTAATCTCTGAGAGCTGGTCGTCATCGTTCGGTTATCACTGAGGCACGTTTGTTAATAATCTCAAGCAAAAACTTGTTTAAGAGTCTCTTGGGTAGGCGCACAATCTCTTAGCGAAAGAATTTGTACCGCCCTAGGCATGACCTACTCCTTCTCAAGGGGCGTATTACAAAGTCCAAATTCGCTAAATCAGCTCTCAACTCCATTGCCACAAAAAGTGGAAAACTAGATTGCTTTTAACGACTTTAGTCTGGAAACTACCTCCAAGATTAAAAAATACTGGGTTCCCAGTCATCCCGTATGACTTGAAAATACCTTTCCCAGCAACTAGCATACATCTTCTGATCGAGTTTTCTTAAAAAAAAAGTGAATCGTGCTATAACCGAAATTGTTCAACGAGTATTCACGAGGCATTACAAAGGAATGAGGCTCAAACGAGCTCAAACTTACGGCCTCATTTTGGACTTAAGAACATGACCGAAATCCTAAAAAGCAGCACTATATATAGGCCGAGCATAGGGGTCAGCCTCAATATCTTTCACAGGAGCAGTACCTCAGATGCAATTTTTGTTGTTGTAATTGAACTGCTATCACGGAAAAGATAGACTATCCACTGTGGAAGTTGTGGATGCAATCTCTCGGTCCTGGCAAGAATGTGTCTTAAGTCGTTGGGAGCTCCTTTTTTATGAACCTGGAGAGGATATCTGATATTAGTAGGTTGGACGACGCTTCTTGAAGCTACTTGGGCGACCTGCATCGCAGCTTTTTTACAGCGTTAAACAGATGGAACTAACATTCTTAAATAGAACTTTGCACCTAGCAAAGAACGCCAGCGATGAGAACGGAAAGGAGCAGCGAATGAAGTTCAGGCTTCCCGGATCTCCCAACATTTACCAGACTCAAAATTTCCATTCCATAGAACCTGCCTCTCCCAGTTAAAACACATTTGAATACCTACTCCACAGCCTGCAAGCGGAACTGGGCCTTTCAGATGGCTTGCTGCTTTAAATATATTGTTTGGCTAAGCGGCTATGGATTTAAAACGGCACTTATTCTGTCTACAAAGAGTTTTTGTTTCATTTCAACTGATTGATTTGGCTCAGGGTTTTAAAACTTTTAAATCCAAAACTTGGCAGACAATCCTAGGCTGTAGTAACGAGCCCATAACTGTAGATTATACAAGATTCAGGGCATTGTTAATTTTGCCACTAAGGACATTCCAAAGAAAACCTTATACATTTCAGTTCCTTTTGACTGCGGTGGATGAACTTTAGACCCCACTTTCGGTACTATTAGACTATCTTAGGTTACATTTCATGCTCACTCAGAGTAAAAGCTCTTAGGCCATACAGTAAAATTTTTCAATAGTTTTGCATTCTCACTTCGTTGTGAGGGACGCAGTAGTCTTGCCACTACTTTCAAAAATTGGTATAAGCAAGAACATTTCCTCTATAGCCAGTGACTTTCAAACACTTCCGTCTATCCAATTTGTGGGATAATCGGTTAAATGCAACAACACAAAAAAAATCGGCAATGTATAAACGCACAGCTCTTCCTCTTGTTAAAGCACGGCAAATAAAATTGCATGGATTATCAAACGGCAGGGTGGCAACGCAGCAAGCAGGAAATGCAACGAACGAGATAAATCGAAAAGCCGACCATCGGACGCCGGTTGATTGCAAAAACAAAAAAAGCAATAAACGTTGACAACGAAACCCTCAATAAATGTTAATGGTGGTAAGAAGAGTGGTAGAGTACGACAAAATTACAACAATAACAACAAGCATAAGCGCAGTGAGCAGGAAAAAAAGGTGCAAAAGCAACAACAAATTGTATTTAAAGACTAAATATGCGCTTACTTGCCGAATTTGTATGTAAATTGGGTGGAAGGGCGAGCAAATTAGTAGACGAAAATCACCCACTAAAATACAACACGCCCTCTTCGATTGGAAAATGAAACCAGAAAAAAAAAAACAACAATAATAATGGCAAACAATACACAAGGATTATATGACAAACAGGATAAGGATAACTGACTCGTTTTAGTGAACAAACAAACGACGGCCAGCTGTTTTGTCAGGCAGGCAGTAAATCTTTGGCGCATTGCAGGCGCAGCCAGTCATCCCTTGAAATGTGCAGCAGTGGCTGAGGCCATACGTTCTTTGATTGTTGGCAGCATGAATGTTATTGTTGTTGTTCTCAGCGCTATCACCCGCCACATACATTTCCTTCCGTTGGCTGCTGTGTGCTTGCTGTCATACACCCCTCATCCAAAAACCCACATACAAATTTTTACCACCTTTTTCCACCCAATTCGCTAACGTAAACACGAACGTGGCAACATATTTAAGTGTAAATTTACTCCCAAAAATGCTTACAAACCGACGCACATACATACATACATACCAGTATATATTCATTCGCACATGTCATCAGTGTAAACTACAAAAATGCTATGAATTTCCCAATAGACTTTTCTCCGTCCTACAGTTCATAGTGGGCCATGCAGTCATTTCAGTAGCTGGCCATAAAACAGAAAATCTCCACCTATGTTTGCCATGTTGTCAACGAAGTAGTAGCTCAGAGTGAAACTTACGAAGCGGTGAGAGGCGCAACAAGTGGGGATTTTAAGTGTTGGGATCCCTCACAGTTGAAATTTTCAAATGGGTTCTTAGACCGCGTACCTTCCGTTTAGTAAGAAGCAAATCATCCATCACATATTCCAAGGCTATGGCCCTTTAGCCGAACCACTTTCAGATATATAAGTGAGGTCAAAAGTAAATGTTTCAGCTTTGTATAGAGCATTGGGCTCCGAGCTTAAGGAACCCAACTATATCCTCCAAAAAGGCTTTTACAATGCAAAGTGTCAACCTCATCATTAACAACCATTCAGAGTAGTAAAACTCCTTTGTGAGCTCTCGTCTGGCGAGCGCCATTATTCAGGCACATGTTCCAACTGTTTCCGAAGAGGAACGCGAACTTCAGAGGGATACAAGAGACACACCGGCACAACTTTGATCTGGATAATTTAACAGACTGAACTCTGGCTTTCAAAATGTTTGTCCGGCATGCGGTATGTCTTTCCATGTCACAAACGATTTTTCAACTAATCGACGAAGAAGATTCTTCTAAGACCCATCTTACTCTGGCTCAATGCTTTGAAACCGCTAGGTTCCAGGGACACCCATTAGAAGATATTGATGACAATGTTAGATAAGGAAAGTATCGATTTGGTAGGGCAAAGCATTCCTACAACAACAACATCAACCAGAAGGTTTTAGGGTGGCGTGTCATAACGACACTGGAATTAATGTCACTGATATTACAAAAGTGAATTAAAGTCAATGACGTTAATTCTCAAAATAATTTGACATTAACTCACTTTGTAAGAGCGAAATAATGTCAGAAGCGCTAAATATCATAAATGCCATTATGTCAGTGACATTACATCCATTTACATTATGACACTTCACCGGTTTTAGCTCACGCGTACTAAATTGAGATCAGAAAAAGTACATCCCACTGCAGCAATATTTATCGAAAACTTCGGCCATTAATCGATAACAACAATAAGATCAGCCGAGCACTGCTCATCGAATTCTAAGCGTCGTTCGAGAGAGTTTTAGCACAAATTGCTTAACTGGCCACAAGCTCACTCAAATTTCGCTCGACCCAAAGCTTTCGATAAATGGAAGACTGCATACCTATTTGACAGCCCCCTTGGTAGGTCACTATTGCACCTTCACTGCAAACAAGCGTTCCTCATGTGGAATTCCAGAATGGCTTGTTTTATTACGAAATGTTGAAATGTTCGGAAGGAAAAAAATCTCTAAAAAAACAAAAAATGCAAACAAATAAAAATTGAAGCAAGAATGGCAAGTAAATGAATGTGAAGAGGACATTGTTATCTTTCGACGCCTGGACATCTGGAATTCGCGGCACTTTATTGTGTTACAACTTGCAAAAGGATGAGTTTATTTTTCGGTTTTACCGCAGGACGCTGGTTCACGGTGACAAAGCGAGACATTGTGACAGGCTCAATTCGTTAGCACACGTTTGGTCGCGTGCTTTTGTTGTCTTTTATTTTTGCATTGTGTCAACAGTAGAATTGTATTGGATACATTTTGTTTTTTGTTTTTGTATATTTCATTTGAGTTACCAGTTGTATTATGGCCTGACATTTTTTTACAAAACCACTCTGCTTTATTGTTGCATTTTATATTGTTTGTTTAATTTTTTTAAGTTGAAATCGTGGTGGCTTTCCTTCGCTGAGTCAACACTTCACTTTTTTTTATTAAAACACAATAGCTGCTAAGAAAATAAATAATGCTCAGAGATTCAGCTACTTCTTCTCCAGTAAAAGACCCCCTAAATATAAGCGCCTTATTATACCAGGCTGAACCAGTATACAGTATAATATAGTTTTGTCCATCTAACGGTTGTTTTTAACTGTACAAAATAATCAAGATAGATATAGAGTTCCATATAGCAAAGTTCTTAATATGAGCGGAGTAATCCATTAAGACACATCCGTCCATTGGTGGACACAATAACTTAAGGAAAACTTGAGATTTGGCACTCAGGTTGCTAACCGGCGAAAGTTGGCGAAATCGAACCGCAACCACGCCTCTTTTTTCCGAAACGAAAACATGGGAAAAAGTATAAAAAAAAAAATAATGAATTTTGATAGATTTGGGGGCGTGGCATCGCCCACATATAAGTGAACAAATTTTGAAACTTCGACTCTTAATAACTTCCGTTTAAGAAAGAAATTATTACCAAACTTGTTAAAGTATACTATGGGCGTGTAGAATACATCCACAGAAAACAAGCAAAATCGTTGAACGAACACGCCCACTTTTGTAACAAAGTTTTCTAAAAGAGAATTAAGGAAAACAGATATAATCACATCTCTTTCACTGATGCAGTTTGGTATTTTGGTGCCAGCGACCACATAGAAATGAACGCGGAACCACTCACTTTATCCAAATACTTTTTTTTTTTATATATATGAAGGGCTCAGAACCAAAAGGGTCTAAGTGACTCCGAAATTGGTTTGAGATATTCAAGTTTAAAGTTTACTGCCTTTTCAAAATTCTATGTAAAATCTGGATAGGGCGTTTATTGTATGGTTCGTAGATGGCACTACAATGTCCGAAATGACTCGGATCTCTTTGCCAACAAATACACACCATATTTCACTATACAAATATGGGTATAACTCAATTTCAAAAAAAATGTCACTTAGATCCTTTTGGTTCTGAGCCCTTCATATAGGATGAGCTCCGCACTGGACTATGTCGAAGTACTGCTGGAAGGCAAGCGACTACAAAATGGTGCTACAAAAGCGAAAAATGTTTCTAAGATATTGGAAAAGCATTTTAAAAAAACGAAAGCTGATATGAGAAGAGGTGCTAGAGGTGCTTACAAATCTAAAAATGGACGTCTTGTCCCCAACTGAGAGATGTTCAGCATAGATTTGTAAATCCAAAACTGTTTGAGTCTTACTTACGACCTTAAGCAATAGCAGCTTTGGTCGAATGAAAAAGTGATTATTTTGACTTACCTAGCCTTAAGAAAAAGTTTATAATGAAACAAAATATTTTAGCTTCCGTTAAGACATTCAATCAAAATTAGAGTTGTAGAGAGGAGATATTGATTTTGTCTGAACAGAAATTATACGACGTTGCCCTATATAGTAGTAGAATTTACGCCGAAAGATATCTGCTACAGGGCATTGATTTTTCTATTTACGGTCTGGGACCTTTGGTTCGTTATGATAGGTCTCCATAAGCCCTATGTATGGCATTTAAGACGTTAAGTTATGCGATATATGACTCCTTAGCATTCGCTTTTCGTCTAAGCGGCTACTCACGGAGTGCTGTCTATAGATAATAAGTGAATGGAAGGTGAACGGGTGGTATTCTAGACCAATTTTATTTTTTCGGCTAACTAACTAACTTTGGCGGCCACCGTGGTGTGGAGGTAGTGTTGCGGGCCTACCACACCAAAGGTCCGGGTTCGAGCCCTGGTACAGAATTACATCAAAAAGTGGTTTGAAAAAGTTTTTTCAAAACGGAGTCGCTCCTCGGCAGTGGTTTGGGGAACTCTCCGAGTGTATTTCTGCCATGAAAGGGTTCCGCCAATTTGTAGGAAAAATTTTCAAAAGTGGCACACCACAAATTGGAAGAGAAGCTCGGCTCGGAACTGTTGTATATCGCGTATGTTTGGAAAACAAGACTGTGTAGCCATCTAAACCCAGCAGAATATCCATTCACTACCCTGTAATCAAACTAAATAATTGCAAGCTATCTTACTGCAATATCCTACGAGATGTCAATTACCGAATTTCAGAAATAAACCAGTCTTAAACTAGTTCAAAATGGACCAAACAATTTGATTTCAGTTATAGTAAGCAAAAATTATTTGAACTACGTCAGGCACAGTGGATAAGTACTCTTACTTGATTGAGAGCGCCGAGGTCACTGGCTCGAGTCCCAGGTGGATCTAAAACAACAACAACAACAGTCCCAGGTGGGTGAAAAGTAAAATTTAAATAAAGAGCTCCACTCCGATTTTTTCAACTCTGACCATTTTAGGCGTCTGCATAACTTGAATTTTTACTGATATCTGTAAGTTTAGTGCTTTTAGGACTACTTCAGTACCAGTCTGCAAATCCTTGTTGTTTAGTTACTAGTATCTTTTCTGATGAGTTTGGCGCTTCACTGCGAGGTAGTTTTACATTATTTGAAAGTCAAATTAAATATTTTGAGTTTCAACTAAAAAAAACACAACAAAATGCAATGTTCAATTAAATTTCTCCCTGCATTCTTCATTTTATAATCCCAAAAATTCTTACTTTACCTACATAAATTCACCGCAAAAGGATTTCTTAAAATAAAACAAACAAACAAAAGTATTTGCAAACTTACCAAAATCAACATTTAATCTCTCAAAATTCGCATTAATCTCTTGAGTCAACAAGTTGGTTTACATTTCCAATGTTAATCCCAAAATAAGCGCACAAAAGTGCTTTTAAAATTTCATTCATATGCATAAACACACACACAAAAACACACATACATACACACATATCTACACACGTGCATATATGCACACACACAAAAACACACATACATACACACATATCTACACACGTGCATATATGCAAATAACTGTACGAAAACTGATAACACAAAACTGCAAATGTCCCAGTTGACATCGGTCAGTTGCTATACAAGGCACCAACAATAAGACTTGCAAGCACGAAGCATAGGACAAATGATATTCGTACAAATGCATACACCTCGACTAGGAAGTGGAAGCAAAAAGCAACAAGCAATGAACACTCAATACGACGAGTTGTTAAGAATGTGGCCAATGTCATCGGCAAGGCTTTCCCACAGCTTTACAATTAACAAATCCCAAGCATTAGGTTCCTCAACCTTCCTACCTACACACGTCCTCGTCGGCTGTGTTTTCATTTGTTTGGCAGCAATTTTCCTTAGTTTTGGCAGCAAGGTAACCTTATTGCAAAAGGTAGATATAGAAAGATTTTGAGGCTGCTAATCACATTTTTGCCCATTGGCAAAGCTATTAACTAAGACTAACAAAGCAACTAAAATACAGTTCCATCTGCATCGAAGTGCTGTCCACAATGGCACATAGCAGAGAACAGATTTCAGTTAGTGCTACATGAAAGATTTTCACATTATAAATTTTTGAAAATTTCCATTTTGCTTTTGTCCAAACATTGACATATGAAAGTATGTATGTATGTATGTGCAGATGTACTATGTATGTATGTACGTCTATCTACCTGAATCAGTCCAAGCTCATCGTTTCTTGGTCAATCTGTCATATTTCAACAAACCTACCATCGCATTGGCAGCGACAGATTGCAAAACGTCATTAAGCGAAAAATTGGGAAAACGTAGACATCATGGCTGCAAGGCTGACACTTTGCTCATAATCAAAACTTGGAGCTAACGGGTGGAAAGATAGGTTTCCGGTTCATATCTATCTCATTAAAAAAAATTTTTTACTCGGAGAAAGTGAAAAAAAAATGCATACAATTGCAATCCGCAAAGGATACAGTAAGAAGCCCATTATTCTAGCGCGTCCCCGCATATCTTTTTTTAGAAAATTATGTACTTTGAAACAAAAAAAACTGTTTTGTTTGAGGGTTCAGCGCTCCATAAATCGTACCAGCTTTAAATCTTTTATGATACCAATGCGTAACAATGAAGAAGGGCAAACAAGATTTGAGATCAAGTGTTACGGGGAATTTGATGAAACGCTCTCAGCTGTGAGCTTTACCACAAAATTTGAGATAATTTTTTGGTCAGTATGAGCTTTTTCTATTTTCAAGAAAGTTTATATGAAATTTGAAGAGTCTACTCGCAGTGAAAAATGGGACCACGCCCACTTGCAATTTATTTTAACATGGTTTTATTTATGGTTTATTTATTTACCTAGGGTATTCTACGTGGTTTCTGTTTACTGACACAAGGGTCATTGCCACGCCCATATACATACATATAAAAATTAATCGTGTTAACACTTAAACTTGAATACTTCCTTTTGGGGATTGGTTTGTAATTAGTACAAACTTCATTTTACAGGCGTGTGATCTGGTTCATGCTGACTACCTGGGAGTCGGTATGAAGATATTCTATATCAAGACTATACACACGAAAAAAAAGAAGTCGAGTTATTTGAAAAGGTGAAATGGCCTTCCCTATACAAACTGAACTATTCTTACTCCATGTTTCTGTCAAAGAATATCAAAGCTTGGTTGCATACAAAATTTTTGGTGGTTCAACAAAACATGTTGGGATGATATACGATCTGTCCAAACAATATGATGAAGTGGGAGTTATTTAATTCTATTTTAAAAACTTCTTATATTTTATTTTTGTTTTTGGTTAATAAGTACCTACCAAGATTACAGATGATTTCTTAAGATATTTAAATTAAATTTGTTGAAAGAATTGTTCGTTCCTTAAAAGCCATATGTATGCAGTTTGGGTAATGTGATATGGTAAAATTAGTTCAATGTTGAACAGGAGTATTAAAAATAGGAATGTTCTCCAACTGGGATTAATTGTATGTACTCGTATTAGGCTCATGTATCATGTGTTTAAGCGCAAGTAAAACTAAATTATTTTTCTCCACTTATCACCCAACGTTCCTGTAGCTTTGTAGGAGTAGATGATAGAAAAAGTTAAAACATGGTATTCACATATAAATTTAAAACAGCATCGGTACCAGTGTGCTTCGTCGCAGTATGTTTGAGGTCGCTTGTCAGTATGGTTGTGTTTTCTTTGGCAATTCATATGAGCAATTCGATTTTGGATATATTATTCAAAGTTATTCCGCTAAAATCAGATTGCTAGTAATTTCATATAAAAGTATGGATATACATAGCATTTTCAGGTCGAATGAAACTTTTTTCAAGTCAAATGAAACCATTTCTAGATCATGGCATATCGCCCCTTCTAGTGCTTAGAAAATCTATTAATGTAATTACCACCATATTTATAATAGAGTTTTAAATTTTTTTACTTATTTTTAATTTCAGAAAAAACATATCTTTTGACTTGGGCGATTTTAAAATAAATCGACTCAAATAAAATATTAAAACTATTATAAATTAAAATACTTACAAAACAATCGGAATCGGGGTTAATACTTGATCTAAAAATTACTTTGACTTGAAAAAGTACTTTCATAGAAAACTTTTGAATAAGTGTTTTCATGTTTATGAAAAATATCAAAAATTCCTGGAAACTGCAGAAAACGGAGTGAGAATTTTTAAATTTTTGGCAGGAAGTATGCAAAACCAAAGTCTCAAGACTTAAAAATGTCGTTGATTTCAGTTCATGATTCATTACTGCAAACATATTCTTTGAACATTTCTATCGTTAGCCTTTCTTCGTATTGTTTTTCCTTAAATTTCACGGCCAACGGTTTACAAAGTTAGAAATCGATCTCATGGCTTCCCAATTTTTCCCAATACAATTTATTCAATAGCAATTTCCGTGCCAAGTTATGAGAATCACTACAGTCTTGAAACAAAAAAATGCGAAATTACCCATAGTACACTATCCACAGATTTGCAAATCATCACGCCAAGCTAAGCATTCGACCATAAACTATTCATGACCAATCTGCCGCCGCTATTACCAATACGATGCGACTAAACCAAACGTTTTTTGCCATTCATGCCAACCCAACTCCCCAATTCATATGCGCCTATATGGATAGAAATGTGCAGCCTCTACAGCGCACCAAACATACTTCAATTCTTTCGACTTAAACTCACATAACGACGCACAAAGTTTAACTCATTCATCTAACTCATGGCATTGCAACCATTGGCAACTGTGCTATTGAGGAATGTATTCATGGTCATGACTGCGCTTATAACTACTTATGTAAGTTTATAGAGAGGTTTCCACTTACTTTTGCATTCATTGGCGTCGGTATCCGTTGCACGTCCCCATGGACGATCGAAGTAAAACGGCTTACAACGTTCACATTCTGGACCGGCTGTGTTGTGCTTACAAGCGCACGTCATTGTCAACTTGATATTCATATTATTGTTGTTGTTGTTGTTGTTTGTATTAACATTACTTTGCACAAGCACTGTAGAAGCGGCACCATCGAAGTCATCACCAACATTGTACATGGTATGCGGTGGTATGGCATCATTCGGTCCCACCGTTGCCACACATTCCGAAGCATGGCCATTGCATTTACAGCGCCCGCCAACCGCAAAATCAGACACGGCATAATGTTGCGATACAGCCAATAGTTCTTTGGCGCTAGGTTTAGTCAATGTACCCTTACCATTTACGCTATTGGCCGCATGTTTATCCACCATTGTGGCAGACGCTTTTGTGGTGCTCGCAACCGCAGCTGCGGCGGCTGCAGCAAGCGCAGATTTAGCTTGATAATGTTTTTCATATGCAGAGAGTTTAGACTTAGCGTTATAGCGTTTGACCTCTGGCACGATACTGATACCACTGCTGCTGCCATCATTGGGATAGTCAAGATCTAAATCAGCATCATCCAACTCCAAATGTTTTTTGGGCTCGGCTGCATATTCTTCATCTTCATAAGTACTTTCGTTGCCTTGTTGATTGTAGTCATAGTCGTCATCATCCTCTTCGTCGTCGTCGTCTTCATCATCTTCCTCTTGACTGCTACCCATTTCATCGCTAAAACTATTTGCGTCTGGTTTGGTGGCGGCGGCATCTTTTGCTTGTGCTACAACTAACTCGCGTGGCAGCTCGAGTCGATGGAAAACCACACGTATATCGGTGGCAGTAACCCAATCTTGTAATACCAACGATGCATCCAAATCATTGGCTGAGGGACGACCTTCGAGTGTGTTGAAAGCAAACCGATTAGTGGTACCATCACGATTCGAATCGATACAACGCGCTTCCTGTTCATTAAACTTACTAATTTTGGCGCGATCCGGACGTCCATAGAATTTCAAACATTGTGAACTATAAAACTGGAAGGGTTGCCAAGTTTGTCCAAAATCCGAACTCTTGTAAATAGCCAAGGAGTCAGGACGTGGCGACTTAGGGCAAAACGACAAACTAACATAAGTCAATTCATATTTTTTACCCAACGATAGCGTGAGCGTAACATTATCGGGTGGTGCGGTATCCAAATCAACTGGCACCGGCACACTCGCCGAACGCCAACATGTCACATTATTGGGATTATTCAAATCAGTTAGCGCGCTTGCTGGAAAACGTAATTCAGGCTTACCATTGTCACACATGGCACATTCGCTTAGCGTGCCATCGCGCTTGATTTCGCAGAAGCGTTCGGGCTTATTCGCGCCACAAATGCTGGATGCTTGCACTGGATTGCCATAAGCTGCATTCACAAAGCTCGGTAGACATTTGCGTGGTTTGCCTTCAAAGTAGCAGGGATCGCTGTTGGTGTGCGCCGACGAGGATGCGGCTGTAGTCGTTGGTAGCGCTGTGCTTAGCATACAAATGCAGATATAGAAAGCAGCAGCCAATGCGGTACTATGCGCGCTTAGGCGTCTGTAGTGTGGGTTGGTTGTGGTGAGCTCGTATTTTATGGTGGCCAACATGTTTACACTGAAACGCATTACTCAATACACAACACAGAATATTCTTGTTAATGCTTCTTCTATTTTAGAATTAATTTTTTTTGTTTTTTTTTTTTGGTGGAGCTTATGCCTAGACGCGTTGCATGCAACACATTTGAAACGACGAATTTTCACGTATTCAAGTCACACGCGCCCGATTAACACTTACAACACTTCCTATTAGCAATATGTTGTATGATTTTTGTTGTTGTTATTATTATTTGTTGTTAGCGTTTGACGTACACGCAACACTTTTTTATTCTTCTCGCGGCAAGTAGGCTAGTTAGTGTAGCATGCACTTTACGACTGCCCCACACGGACAACAACAAACGCTGCACGTGCTACATGCAACTAGGTAGGTAGGTACCTCATACACCGGCGGCCAACCGACCTTCTCTACCTAATTGGTATTCCAGTGGTAGTTTTAATTTTAATTAAACGACAACACGAATGCACGCTAATTGCCTTTAGGGGGCTTAGGGAGAAGACTCTGGCTCACAGCTAGAACGCATAAGTAGCATAACAAATCAGGTCTAGACAAGCACGAATAATGCGCTGGAATGTAGCACAAAGCAAGACGATGCGCGCAAAATTTCTTGAAAAATGTTACTGCGGACGCGTCCAGAATTCAATTCACACCTCCGAGTCTTCAAACAGCCTTCTAACACGCGAACACACACGTTACTCAATTTGCATATACCGCTGGGCGCGTTAAGATAAAAATGCAGACCGCAGTGGACAAGGTCTCTGTGTACGAAATATTGTTTTGTTGCTTCGCGTGTTTGTGTCGGTTTTTTTTTTTTTGTTCTTTACGCGGCTTTGATTGACAAGCACGCCGCTTATCAGCTGCAGCCCATGCGACAATGCAAAGATTAGCCTTTGCGAGACACGCGACAAGACGACAGTTTCAACTCTTCCTTTACGTTGTTAATGTTTACTCAACTTCAATTGTTTCATTCACACATTCGCTGTCTCTTTACAACAATTATGGATGGCGTCACACTGTCTGGTGTTTGCAATTTTGTTACGCCGCGGCTAGACGACAAACAGACATGAATACTAAACAATTAGACGAGCGTGCAACAGCTGTCCGTAATGTTTAGACGGCTCAATGTACACAGACAGTTCGTCCGAAAAAAAAAAAAAACAAATTCACACATACAAACAAAGCTAGTTAGCCCTCTTAACGTGGGACACAAAAACGTACAACATTTGCTAATATTTCCTATTTGCACTTGACATTTTCACGCTTTGAACTTATTTAATACCCGCGTTTGGGTTTGAAGCTGCCGTGTCAGTGATCCAACACGGTCAGCTGCTGACGTTCTTCTGACAATGTGAATGCGCCAACGTTAGCTAATTATGTGCACGCATGGACCAGTCAGCCAAAAGCCTAAGCATCCAACTATTATTCGGCACTTACTTACGAAGCGTAGATTCCCGAATCACTGACCGGCACTATTAACTATTGCCGTTAGGGAGAGGGGTGGTGGTCAGTGGTATGCACCTACCAGAATATGTATTGTGTATACTAAAGAAAGCTATATTTCAAAATTCACCACACTTTCTACCACTTTACTACATCACAAACACACACATTCAAATGCGTTGGGTGGCTTTTGTTGTTGTTGTTACTTTGATTATTCTCGTATCCGTTTTAATTCACTTTATTCTATTCACTTCACTTCACTTCCGATTCCGGTATCACGCTTTAACGCATCGTAACTACTCGTATTCGAATTCGTGCCTTCGTTTCGCTTAACCGGCAACGTAAAATTACATTCACACAAAACGCGCACACTCTCAAACGACCGACCGTTATAGATACCCTTTAGTTCTGTTCGTAACGAGAGCTGATTTTATACTGAGGTAGGCGACTGTTTTGTTTGCTTTCCAATGGTTGTTGGCTCGCATCGTTCGTTTGGCGCTCACCCAAAAAACAAACCAACCCATCAAGCAGTGAGCGCACCAGCAATGCAAAGGTGTCAAATATGTTTGCTGCTTCGGGTGGTTGATTCGTGGCTACTCTCAGTGCCTTTAGTAAATTGTACGTTTGTGTAAATAAATTTGGCTAATTTATTTTTGTTTGGTGCAGAGAGCGTTTTCCAATTTGCTGTTGTTTTGCTCGCCGCTCAGCTGTTGGAGCTCTCAGCAACATCAACATCCAGCATAAACAAATTATCCACCGGCCGGTTTTTCATTCATGTGGTGCATTTTTTCCAGTAAATTGCTTGCGATGATGTGGCGCGCAGCATCAGGTGTTATATCCGTTAGTAATTGGAATGTTTATCAACATTTGGAATGTGACACATGTTTAGCAACATTTGGATTGCAATATTTCGTTCATATATTTGAAGGGCGAGAGTGCAAAAGGGCCTAACCCACAATCACTTTTAGATCTTGATAGCATTTCTTAGGGGTTCAAATTTCATGCGATTCGGTGCAGTAGTTTCGGAATTACGAGACTTCGAATTTCTCATGGGCCTAACCCAAGGGGTGCCGAGAGTGCAAAAGGGCCTAACCCGAAGGTGCCTTTCACTTTGCCGGGGTCAGCTATTGTTCATTTCCTGTTTTTTATGAATCAAATTTATGAAACCAATAATACACATTTACTATGAGTTTGAAAATACGATTGTTAGACCTTCAGATCATTTATTATGTATTGTTGAATAAAACAATACATTTATTATTATTATCTCCGCTAGTTTTCAATCTAGAGAAATGAAATAAAGTGGAAAATGATTAGTGGGGATTACTCCACAACGCCTTGATTGCGGTTTTTTGAAATTTTGATTAAAAATTGCCAATACAAAACGATTTACATAAACGTCAACATACCGATCGCACTTTGAACTGCCACAACATAACCTACGAAAACACAATCAAAAAACACTGTCGTAGGATAATTACTTGAAGCTTCTTATTAACGCTAAACACCCTAGATGTCGTCGCAGACTTATGGTTTTTGTTTAAACTTGAGCGATATGAACAAAAACACGGTTTCCCCATAAGGCGCAATGAGGGCTTAGGCCCTTTTGCACTCTCGCTACCCCGCGGGCTAGGACCTCGGCCAACTTTGAAAATTCAAAAAAAATTTTAGAATTTTTTGGTCAACGCCTACGTGACAAGACGTGTTTTGGCAAACTGAAACCATTAAAAACTCAATTTCGAAAAAAGTGTGGGTTAGGCCCTTTTGCACTCTCGCCCTTCATTTATAGAGTTTGAACCAAAACGTTTAGGCAGATGGGAGTGGTTCTCAAGCAAATAAAGGGTGGTCATTTCTTATACCACAAGACGGAAGACTCGGGTTCTAGGGCTCTAGATTACAAATACTTCAACAAAAACTAGGACTTTGTCCTCGAAAGATCTAAAATCCAATCGAGATTTGACACCTACTACCGACCTACTCACATTCCCGAAAGGGGATTTGAACCCAACGAAAAATATCTTAATATCGGCATTTCATTTTTACAGCATAGAAATGTGAGGCACTATCAGGCTGTTGTATTGGTCCTGGTTTCATTTCAGGTATCAGTTTCCGCTTTAAATCTCTTATTCGCCTTAGATTTTTTTTTTTTTTTGTTTCGCTAGGTTCCACTTTCTATGTTCAGTTTCATTTCCGTTCCATTCTCTTCCCTGCTAGAGCTTTCCGGTCCTGATTTAGTTATTGTTTAACTTTGTTCGTCGTCAAATTGTATGTTTCCGATCTGTATTTTGAACCCGACTTCTTTCATGCTTTCAACTGGACAAGTTTCCTGGTACCTACCGGGTTCTTTTCTGTTGCGGATAGTTTTACTTCGTGAAGAGTAACCGGTTCATTTCCGGTTGAATTTCTTCATTCTCTGCCCCGAAACCTATTTTCGGGTTTTTTCATTATCTTTCTCAGTTTAGATTTCAATTTGAATTTAATTTCTCTTTACGACGCGTTTTCCTGTTCTGATCCGTTATTCTGTTCCGATTTATTTCACGCTTTCTGAGTGCGTCCGGGTTCCGACTAGATATCTGTACTATTTTCTTTCCTTGCTTCGATATAAGTTCTGTTCCCCGGATCAGATTTGAATTTTCTTTCCCGGTTCCTTATGTATTTGTATGCTATTCTCCTTACCGGTTCCGATTTCATACTCTTTGCCGAATTTTGTTATGTTTTGTTTATCAGAGTTCTGAGTTTCTTTATTTAGTTTAGTTTATTTCCAGTTCTGACTTGTTTTCTTATATGTTTTTATTTTTTTTTTTCCCCCTCCCAGTTTCCATTAATTTTCCTGTTCCAGTTTATTTGCTGTTCTGTCTACATCCACGCTATATCTTCCGGTTTGTTCATCTTTGCCGATTCCGATTAGTTTTCAGTTCTGTTTTCATCTCCAATAAAGTTTCATTCTCTCGGTAGAGTTTTTCGTTTATTTTCATGGATACGATTTAATCTCCAATTTTTTTCCTGGTTGAGTCTTCTGGTTTTCTCTCCGATTCGTTTTTTTTTTGGGCGTTCCGGTTTATTTTCATTTGGTTCGCATCCCCGCTTGCACTTTCCGGTTTTCTCGGCCTCGATTTCCTTCTCGGTTTCAGCTTTTGCCGGATCATTCGTGTTTTTGTTCACTTTTTACTTACATTTCATTCCCAGCCACTTTTTCATTTATCTTATTTGCTATATGAAACAAAAAGAGATTTAAATATATTTAAGAAAACCAAAAAAAATGTTGGTTAGCTCATCAAAAAACTCGAATGCCTAAAATGCTCGTAAAACAAATTTTCATTTATCACATTATAATCGGATTCAAAATTCATAAACATTTTTTAGAAACATTAAATCAGATTTTTATAATCTGAGCACGTCCATGAAAGATGTCATTTTGACTCACTCCACAAACGCGCAGAAGCCATGTGGTGTATTTCGGTCTGGTTGGAAAAATGGAAAAAAGACGTGCCGTCGGAAAAAGAACTAGGTACGGTCTTATTCGGGTATGTATGAAGAAAATTAGATGGTAGGTACGCATCAGTAAACACTACGTAATTTTAGGCAAACAATTTTTTACAACAACAAAACAAAATGATGCATCACGCACGCAAAAGCGCCGCAAAACAATCAAAGAAAGAAATTATTCAAATTTCCTCTGGGACAGCCAAAGTTACAAAAGACAAGAACAAGTTTACCTACCAACTCACGCACACACTTGATCAAACATGCAGACATATTTACTGTATATCAAAATTTTCATTGCTTTGTTCCGCTTTATTATTAAATTTTTATTTCTCTTTGTTCGAAATTAAAGCGAGCAGTTAATAATTTCACGCCAAACGGCAATGTGCGTCTCCTACCAGCATACCGAAGCGGTTGTGGCCAACAACCGCGAGCCGCTGACGCAGCTTCACACCTTGGCGGCTGATTGTGTCGCTTATCTGCTTGGTTATCTCTTGAAGATAGGACCAATGCAAACAAGACAATAATCGGTCGGACAGTTAGTAATAGCCGTGGAAGTCAAAATAAGCTGCCGTATAGAATTTCATTGCTTGACCGCGTTTCGCTGTTTGGCTTGTGCCATGCCGCCACTTCGCCACACCATGTTAAGGCTTTTCGTTGCGCTCATTTTGTTTTGCCATAAATTAAAATACAACAAACAACCGCAGAGCAATGCGTGTAGGTGGAGGGTGCTCTGCGATAAAAAAAAAATATTTTCTTCGAAATATTTTCTGTTGACTTTCCGCTGCATCACAGAAGTGTACACCGGTTGACATTTTACCTTTAAAAGGAAATGCCAAGGTTGACTAACGACCGACAAGACAGCAGCGAGAAAGCTGTAAGCTGCATGAGTAACGATTGTGCATCGCGCTGCGTTTCAGATGTTTCATTGTGACCCAATTTTCATTAATTCCCAGTTCCAAATACGTCATGTGATGTACCATATTCGCTGTCGTTTCAACCCGATCAGACGTATTTCTTTCTTTAGAAACCAGTGAAGCGCGTGAAATGATGAGTGACGGCTAAACAATAGCATAATCATTCTATTTAGTTTCCAAGGCTGGTAGCACCGTTTTTATTTAAATTTTGCTTTTTTATTTTATTTTATTTCATTTTATTTCATTTCATTTCATTTCATATTATTTCATTTTATTTTATTTTATTTTATTTTGTTTTACTTTTTTTAATTTTATTTTATTTCATTTCATTTCATTTCATTTCATTTCATTTCATTTCATTTCATTTTATTTTATTTTATTTTGTTTTATTTTATTTTATTTTATTTTATTTTATTTTATTTTATTTTATTTTATTTTATTTTATTTTATTTTATTTTATTTTACTTTATTTTATGTTATTATATTTTATTTTATTTTATTTTGTATTTTTTTGTTATTATTGCTCACCAAAACTGGACTATATCTCCCGGGTTTATAAATTTTGCAATAAAATTCCGTAGTAATAAGTATATATGTATGTATGTATTTCGAGTCCGTTTATACTTTATATTGCAAAACTGTGTTTTATGTACGCTTCAAATGAATTATGGTTTGTTTATAAATTTCATTTATAAATATTAATATCTGTCCATTGTGTCTACTCCCACCACAAGCCATGTTTACTTCAGCCTCTTTATGAATAATTTATGAATGTTTTACTACTGTTTGTCTTTTTGTACTCACCGCAACTTTTCTTGTTTTTTTTTTGTCTTCATTGCCGAAGATATCATTAAATTGTTGTTTCAGATTTTAGTTTTCTTGAGACACTAAACAACTTCGCCTTAACAAATACATTCGCTCTATCAGCGATATGAAACTGTAATTTAAAGAACTCTCATAAAACAATACATTTTTAATTTTTCTTGAATCGGTCTAATGTGCATACATATGTACATACATACATAGTATGTGTATATATTTCTTTAACATTATTTACGACTTTGTCTAAAAAAGTAGAAGTGCCTCAAATTAGTGCATCAACAGTTTTTATAAAAGTAAGATCTTCTATCACTCAGTTTTCATTATGATCGTTTTATTTTTTATTGTTGTTGGTGTCGATTTCATTATCACTCACCTTTTAAACCTTTCTCTTCTTTTTATTTTGAAGTGAAACTCTTTTTTCCACGAAATATGATTTCTGATGACAGACAAAGATTGGCACCAACATTAAAATTAATATGAGGTCTACGTTATTTAGTAGCGATTGAGGCCAATGTGAATTATAAATGTTGAATATGAAGTTTTTGATAACATATATAACATATAGACATAACAAACGTGAAATGAAAGACTTTGTGGAAAATTGTTTAGCTTTAGGAATCGAAAGTTTTTTGTTGTGCTACAGTACGATTATTAACATACTACATACATTAAAACAAGATTTAAAGAATTTTGGTGAAAGATGAATCATCCGAAGAATACCACTTAGAGAGTATCTAAGTACTAGTATCAGAGAAAAGTAATACTTCTAAGGAACTGTAGATAAAAGATCTTCTCTAAATGAAAAAAAATTTCCAAAATCCTGGCTCCGCCACTGACTCCAACCTTTATCTTGATTCATATCAGAAAGGTGGTCCAATTTACGTGACGATGTCCGCTGGCTGGATCACCTACTTCTTTGCTTTGGAAGCACCTACGTGAAATTGCTTTGAAAAGTAGGTGGTCTTCAAAAAATCATCAGAGTAGTGATCACCTTCTTCCTCTGCTGCCACCTGCGGTTACCGATAAGAATATCTTTCAACCCGGAGACATCTTCATTCCATCCGCTGGGTTTTACCAACTTGTAAGGGTCCATAAATATTTTGCAGAACTTATCTAACGAATGCTCCCAGAGTCATATCATCAGAAGTTGTCAGTGTCCAAGCTTATGCATCATAAACTAATGGCACGATCTTGTAAAATATTGTTCTCGCTAGAAAAAGTTCTGCAAGTTGGGTAATTTTCTCCAGCATCAAATTAAAGAAATCGCAAGAAACGAGGTCACCCTGTGTAAACCCTACTCTAGTTGAGAGGTCCTCAGAAATTCTGTCTGAGCTGATTAGGGAGAGAACATTAAGATTCTAATCCTCCTCTATCTTAGCTAACCGTCAAAAAAATCATATCGTCAAAACTTTTTTCAGAACGCCCTATCTCAGAATTGCAAAAACTCTCTATCTGGAAACAGAAACTTGTTTGAATTATTGTGGATCACCCCATCCTGATTTTCGTTTCCAATACATTCAATCTCATGGTCGACTTCCCTATTCTCTAAATTTTTACTTAATATCTCTTTTTAAGGACAACGAAATACATTTTTTCAATTAATAGGTATGATTGAAAAACTCAAACA
Organism: Sphenella marginata; assembly: GCA_951509765.1. Classification (NCBI taxonomy): domain Eukaryota; kingdom Metazoa; phylum Arthropoda; class Insecta; order Diptera; family Tephritidae; genus Sphenella; species Sphenella marginata. Next base: position 11,832,764 of record OX608081.1, on the reverse strand, counting down.
GAGCGAAATTGAACGAAAATAACCATTCAATGTAATGAACCAAGAGCGTGCGAGCGTGCGTGATATGGTAGCTCAAGGCGTACAGCCTATAATTATGCAACAATTTGTCGAGATTTAATGTAAATCAATATGTACACAAACGACCTTCAACGAGCAATTAAATATAATTTGCAGATAAGTTAAAAGTAATTAAAGTGATTAAAAATGATGTGTTGTAAAGTGTTTGTGTTAATGAAAATTAATGTAAATAGCCGTAAGAAATGAGAATTGAGCTGAGCTTCAAAGAAAAAATATATGTACATATTTACATGTGCTTAAAAAGCTTTTGTGTTGTACTGAAAAATGTGAGGTTATAACAGAAACATAATAGGTATGATTGATTATGACGTGGGATTGATACGAAGCGACTAATATGGGATCAATTACTATCAGATAATGAGGCGTGTGCTTGATAATACAGCTGCTCTTTGTATGTATGTATGTATGTATGTAAAATATGCAGATACTTAGTACACTGTACAATAAAATCGATAATTTTTACGAACCCGAATATATTGAATAAGGTAAGGAGGAAGTTTTTGTCTGGAACACTGCTCATCGAAACGACTCGAGACGAATTCTAGGACCCTAGAAAGGCATTTTAACTAAGGTGGCATATAATTTTCGTGCTTGTTGCAGCTTTGTTGTTGCACAGTGTATTTAAGCTCTGACAACAACTGATAATTCCAATGAAATCAGATGGTTGACGATAATAAGCTGCTGCAATTTTATTAAGAAGAATTGATTTTTAAAAATAATAATGAAAAATATTATTTATTAATAATTAAAAATCAAATAAACGACATAAAAGTAAATTCCACACAAGTGCTCACGAATTTTTGTGCTTGAAAGCGGCAACCGCGAAATAACAGAAAAAAGCTTTTGCGCAATGATCAAGCAAAAATGGAATGATGTGAGGTTGCCGCAAGCAAATGGGAAAATTGGAAAATTTGCGTTTGAGTGGTTAAAAGTGTGTGTTTGCGTATTTGCTACCAATAAATCGACACCTTGTGGTAATTGAAATTTACAATTCCTACGCCAACAAAGCCTTCAAAGTAAAAGCAACGCTGCGTACAACAACAGGCAAACATCACTCAGCAGCTAACAGCCATACTACTCGGTCAAAAATGATGCGAACAAATTACAGTTACAGTGCCAAAGGCAGCACACAACGCGTAAATGTGAATAATGTCCATACAAAAGCCCCACATCCCGAAGCTAAAAGCTCAAATTTCATCGTCTCTATTGGACAACAGTGGACGACGCATTGGTGGCAATATGCGTGGTGCTGAAATTTCTACCACAATTTTTCCAGCTCATTAATATTGCTGAAACCGCCATGCTGTGCAGACAATGTACATATGTACATACCTACGACTTACTACCTGCAAATGAAATGTGTATCAAAAAATGTGCCACACATAGAAGCGGCTACTTGCAATGCGTCGGTCTGGCAAGGTGGCACAGCAGCAACAGAAGCTGCCAATATGAACGAGCGCACCGCTGAGATTGATGTGTTCTATGGACTGTGGAGCGAACTAGATATTGTGATTTGTTCAGTCGTGTTTATGATATGCTTGTACGAGCACCACTACTTGTTTCTAATAACTGTATATACAGGGTGCGCTATAAATATGAAAACGGAAGAAATATTCCACAAGCAGTGAGGGAAAAAATGGATAGCAGGCGGTGCTCCGAGTGAGTGCTTTGCTTCCTGTGCAGAGGGTTTAAGAACCCTGGAACATAAACAAGATTTTCCTGCTAATGGGCTAGAAGAAGAATTTAGCTGTTTTCGAGTAGAACACATTCGTTGTTCGAGTTCCATTCTGTTCCCTTCAAATTCGATCTATCCCCCTTTCGGTTGCGGAAAAATTTGGTTTTGCCTATTTCGAAAATGAGTTCTAAAGTAGTCGAAAGGTAGAATATTCTCTTCGACAAGAGTTTAACTGGCCGTCTATATGCATACCTAATAATCTGCCAATGCGACCTCTAGCAAGGCCTTAACTAAACCTAATATAACAGCTGGGACTGAAAGAGACAGCTCCCTTCAGTCCTTTTTACGGAGAACTCATCTTAAAGTTAAAAAAAGCTCGTAAGCTCATAGAATCAAGGTACTAAAAAACCATCATTAATACTCCACCTCAATCCACATTACCTCAATCCTGAATCTTCAGTACTTCCCTCGAACCCTGTATATTCAGCATCATGATTGGACTCATTTGCAACGCTATAAATCTTTACAAGCATAGCACTTTTCTGCTGACCGCCGTGCTGTACTTTGGCGAAAATGACCGCATTAGCGATTGAAATTTAATAATAGCCATGCGTCGTAGAGTTCTTCCGTGCACTGAAATTCAAATAAGGTATATAAAACGAACTGTGTGGACTCAGCAGGAGCTCAACGTAAACTTTTTGTTCGTTTGGACGGAAATTTACGCTTTTGGACATTTGGAGTAGCAGCACAGAATGAAAAACCAAATTTAAAGAACTACACAACTTGATTTTAAGGAGATTGGTGGGAGTAAAATATTTGACACCCCAAGAAGAAAAATTAAAAAAAAATTTGGAAGAACATGAAAGTTGTCCGTTTTGTAATATTATCTATGCTGAATTATTGCTTAGAAGCATGAAGAACTTCTCTATAAGTGGAATGGAAATCTCTTAGAAAGCTCGAAAAGCTTTGAAGCCCTTTAGAGCTTTAGTTCATTAAACACATATTCTAAAGCAAACCCTGAAAGCTTTTAACCATATAAAATTGTTTCCTATTCACACAGCTCAGAACACATTAAAGCTATAAGCTTTTAAATATGAACTTTGAAAGTTTAACATTGATCAAAAAGCTTTAGAATTAAACCAGTTTGAAAACTTGCGAGACCAACTCAAAAATTAAACATGTTTTATTTTTAAGGACCTAAGCGGTCTTTGAAAGATGGAAAGCTTCGAGCACTTTATGCATAGCTTTTAGTGAGGGTTTAACTATTTTTGTTTTAAGTTGAACTCAGCTGAATTTAATTAAACCTCAAAGCTCATAACCTTAAACTACACATGTAAATAAGGAAAGCTTAACAAGTATTTAAACATAAAGAAAATAACTTTTAACGCATGCTTGATGCTTTGAAATAGTTTTCAGCTTTTCAAAGTTTAAATTTTCAAACAATTCAAAGCCCAAACATTCAAACAACTTAAAGTCCCAAAATCAAATTTCTGCATTTAGCTATTTCTTAAAGTTACTTAACATTGTATGCTTGAAAGCACTGAAAGCTTCAAAAGCTCAAGCTTATTAAATCTTTTTAAGCTTTGGGCTATAAAATGGGAAATAAAAAAACCTAAAAAACGAAAAGCTTAGTAATACACAAAGATTTAAGGTATGAAATAATTTGGCTTAAAAATTGGTCAGAAGCTATAAATTTATTATATTAAATTAGCGGAAAGCATGAATATGCGTGTAGCTCAAAAATAAAATAAAAAAGGCTTGAACCTCTAAGAAGCTTTAAGAATCTTTGATAATTTTAGTTTACAAGTCGAAATAGGCACATTTTTCGACCTCGTGATGTTAAACTATTTACTTCTTAAAGTAAAACTCTGTTCAACCTAAGTAATCTCAAGGGTCTAAAAATTATCGCGAAAAATCGTCAAGCCAGAAAATTTAAAGCTTTTTAAAGCTTCACATTTGGAAGAAAAAAGCATATGACAGCCTAAAAGTTCATCAAAGTGCACAAGTGTTAGAACAACAAAAACACATTCAAAGCATGCAAATTACAAATCGACTAAAATGAATAAAGTGCTGAATACCTCGGAGTATTATAAATGCAAATAAACTGCCATCAACACAATTTTCCTACAGTGTCGCCGAGTAAAATGTAGCATAAAAGTGACACCGCCACCATTAGCTACAACCAAAAAGTAGGTAAATATGTTTTGACAAAAACAACCGTCAATACTTTAACACTTTCTTTCACTGGCCATTTGATACCTCTAAGCCATCAACGCCACTGACCCACCTGGTTGGCTAACAGGCAGGTCACCTGAGCCGTTGATGATGATTTATTTAGTTGATAGTTCCACAGCAAAAAAGACAAATGGAGCAAAGAATATTAAGCACAGCGTGTGGCAGAGTGGGAATTATGCTTAGCTATGCAGTTGTGAGCCAACGGCCACACACAAGTCCACTGAAGTAGCAAAATAGGAGACCGAACAACAAAGCAAAAACAACAGTATAAAAATATGAAATAAGCTGGGGCAAATGAAAATGTGCCTGCCTCACAGTCTGGTATGGAAACGCATGGGACCAAAGTTCCAAAATGATTTTCAACCTTACAGAATTTTATAGGAACACACACTTTGAATTTATATTATAAAGCCGAAAATGTATAACTGAGTGATGGCTTAGAGGGTACAAGACGAATAAAAGACGAAAATAAAGACCTTAATGGTAGTTCGCAGAAGAGGACAAAATTTCTCTGGGAGAATGCAATGGTGTTGCTACAGGGAAGCCCAGCGGGTTAGAGGAGCTTGTAAGTATGAGAAGAAGAAGAGATAAGTACACTGAAATGATCAGGGCGATAATCAGAGTCGATTAAGCCATATCCGTCTGTCTGTCTATTTGAACGCAAACTAGTCCCTCTGTTTTAGAGATATCTCGACGGAATTTAGAACGTAGCCACCTTTTCGTATCGTCATTTATCATACAATAGTTTCGATAAACGGGCTAAGGCCTATAACTCTTGCAATTAAAAAGCTAGGAACGCGAAATTTTGCAGATTTGGTATATATTATATGCGGAACGTGCGTAGTAAGAATCACCCAGGTCGGAATTACATAACTTACAGTCACCATACAGTCGATAATTTCGATAAATGGATTATGGGTTCCAAATTTTGCAGTTCAAAATCTATGAACCAATGATTTAGCAGGTTTGGTACTTATTATTTATAAAGTGTGTGCAGTAAAAATCAGCTAGATCAGGCTATCACTATAACATACAGCTGCCATACAATCGATAGTTTCGATAAATAGGTTATGAGTTATAAAGCAATCACTCCGATAAATAGAGTTTGGGCTCTGTATCTTTAAATTAACAGTTTTGAAGAGTTTGTACCAACTGTAAGTAAGAATCGGACACTTAAAAAAGTTATGCGTGTTCGTGAAAGGTATAAAACCTAGGGCAGAGCCGAAGAGAGCCCTCTTCTTACTTGTTTCTTATCAAAATTCGACTACGGAACATGAACCGATTTTTTACGTCGATTTTTTACATATCGATTCATCTTTAAACAAAAAAATCTCCGATTGAGTAATCGATTTTTCCTACTCGAGGTTGCATCTCTATCTGAGCTTACTATGACTATCACCGGTGTCAATCTTATTGCTTGCCGGTCCCCAAAGTCTGGTCGGACGATTACGAATCCTGGATCTCTCATTGAACCAGAACCATCACATTTCTGATAAGAGCGGATATATTTAGCAAACTGTTCCCCATACCCCTGTCAGCTTTTATTCGGTGCATGCACGCCTACCTCCAGCAGACCAACATCCCACATAAGAGTATGAGCTCGGCAAACCATTTTCATACAAATTACTATGTAAGTCGGCAACAACAAAGAAACTGGACTGCTTCTGTGCTCTCAAAACTGCCCAACCAAACCAAGTTATAAGGCCAGAAGCGCCTTAACCACCGTATTATCAGCTTCTAAAAGTATTTATGCCATTGGCAGCAATCAGCCAGTACCAACAACCGACAACCGGCAACCAACCATCCAACCATCCTCCATCCACCATTCTGACTTTGCAACAAAAACCGCTATTACCACAACTCACTCAACGACTGATTATTTTGTTGCATTTACTTTTTGCTGACGTGTTTTTGGCGTGTTGGCTATAAGCCTTTGGCAGTGATTTGATGTTGGCGATAAATTGAAGGTGGTGATTTTTCGGTTTCAGTTTTTAGGTTACAACAACGCACAACAGCACCACGGCACTTGCCATACAAACGGGCAAGTCAGTAGTGTCCAAATGGTCGAGACCTTTCTTTTGCTCCAATTGCTTGCACGCAGCCTTGGGTTCGTATGTACAGCAAGTTTGATTTGCTTGGCAGTCGTGTATGCGTTGTACGGTAGCTAAAACGGCCGTCAGTTTTAGTGCAAATGATGCTTTAATTTTCGTAGCCTCTTCCAACTTTAACGACCAAATAGCTTCTTTTTTTTTGTTGCCTTAAGGTATGTGTAGACTTACGCCGAGTACTCCAATGCACAGGGTGGTTCATAATGAGTTGTTAAGAACTGGTGGATAGAAAATGTTGGCTGCTTTCTTAGGGCTAGTTGATGAGGTGGATTGTCTGAGCGTTTGGCCTGTTATATTCTACAAAAAGGAAGGTGGTGTAAGTCTGTAATTTATGTCTTATGAAACAAAATCAAGTTGGTTGTTTATATGTATGAAGAAATTTTCTATGTTTTGCAAGGTCACCCTGTGTCAAATATTTTATTCACAAACCATATAATAGCTGCGTCAACAAGCCAAAATAGCCCAACTCAAGTTTATAGTAAGAGTCGTGACATCGCATAAAATAGACACGAACCGTAATTTAAAATTCTAAAATAACTTTTTCCTAATTTTAAGTTTAAACTCCTTCTTAGACATAAAATTTTTTAATGTATTTTAAATAGACTACGACAGGCATTAAGTCGTGTCTATTTTAGAATCATGTTAAGGTAAAAAAAACTTTATTTTAATTTAACTATGATTATGAGCCAATAAATGTACCCAAAGGTTCGACTGGTGAAAGCGAAACCCGACATCTTGAAAGTCAAGAAATATCTGAAATATCTTTATTTTCACAAAGCCTCTAATTGGGTCACCCTTTATATGTATACATATGTTTATAATTTGTTTGATTGCTCTTTTATACTTTGTTTTATGCCTTTCTTTTCGTGTTAGTTTTTTGTTTTAGTTCGAATTGATTTATTTATATAGTTTGGCATATAAACATTCATTGAACATAATGTGGAGGTGTTGATGTGTTGTTCGACATATTTTGATACAGATTTCTTGATTGAGTGTGATTTACTGCTTTGCAGTACCTATACGGTATATAAAACACAGACAATCAGCAAACTAGACAGAACAAATAATGCATATCCGCTAGAAACTTCCGACAGGTATCAAACTAGTACGAAAGGAGTAGTTCTACTTAAAATTCCAGTGATTTGCCTTGTGTTCTAAATCATAGAAAAGACCGTCTGTGACAGTACTGTTCAAAGTCTTCGGGGTTCTATTCTTTGAAAAATTCTAAAATTAAAGCACTCATTATTTGGCCAGTTTTCTTATTCTATCTTGCAACATTAACAATCGAATTTGCAATTTACTTGACTAGTAAGTGGGCGGTGCCACGCCTTCTTTAGAAAAATCATATAAAGCATAAGTTAATTGATGCAACTATAAAATTATATCATTATATCATCATGTATCAGTAAATTAGATATGGTCAGTTCAGTATTTCGATCTCCTTTTGCAGATAACTTTTATGAAAAAGTAGGCGTGGTCGAAAAGCGATTTTGCTTATTATCCATAGGTATATGTATTGAATAATAGTCCTGTATTAAATTTCGTTATTCTAGCATAAAGAGTTCTAAAGTTATTAAAATTCGAAGTTTGAAAATTTATTCCCTGATATATATGTGGGCGTTGTCACTCCCCTTTTCCAAAAGCTTGGCAGAATAGTCAATAGATCTCTCAATTCAGTTGATCCACAAAATTTCTTTATTTTAGCCTCTTTCATTATTCAATTATTTTATTTTATACGTTTTTCGAAATCTTCGATACCGAAAAAAGCAGCTTATCGAACTATAACTATGCCCACTTTTCGACATCGAAAATTTCCAAAAACTTATTTTAAATAGAATCTTACCCTTTCAACTTGTGTGCTTAATTTACTGCAAATATATAAGTTTTTACTCAAGTTATGGTGTCCACGGACGGACATGTCTTGATCGATTCCACTGTCTATTCTAAGAACTTTGCTATATGGAGAACTTTGCTAATCGAGATAGGATTATTTTAACCGTTAAAAAACACCAATATATGTACAAAACTATAATACCCTGTGTACTAGCACAGCTGGGTATAAAAATACCAGACCCTTCATAGCATCCCATCTGTTTGTTAATTATTTGTCTGCTGGGTTGGCAGACCCATTCACGCTTAGACACTGATTTATTTCGCTTATTGTTGTATTTGTATCAAAATACCTATTGCACTACATATTGGCAAAAGTCGAAATCACCTTAACGAGTATAAAAGGGGGCGTACGGTATAGATAATGCTTTGTAAGCCAGCAAGGGATATTGATTTATTTGACTTTGTTTTGACACATCAATCTATACAAACTTCTATCTGGAATGTTTTTTCCCCACTTTAGCTATTAAGGTTGTTATCAGATGAAGGTATGCTAGAAGAATTCATATGTTTAATCAGCTTTAATTACCAGTAAAATAAGTTGTCTAGCAGGGCAGACAAAGTCAGGCGAAGTGTTAGAAATTAAGAACCGAGAAGGCTTAAATTTAGGCTGAACTGCTTAAGGGCAGCTTTCATGTATTCTGAATCAAATTTTGGAATGGGGGCGAGAATTGTTGTTTTTTGTTGTAACATTAATCCCCATGGCGGATTGGCACTACACTTTAAGAAAATTTATTCTAAGTCTTTTAAAGAAAGTCCTAGGAAGCCTGCAGTTTTAGCGAGGTGGGATCAAAATTTAATTTCTGTTAACAAGGTTGTTTAGTTTAATATTGGAAAAGATCATTGGAGATAAAGAGCAACATATCACATGCCAAAAATAGTGACTCTTGTGACAGATAGAGCATTTCATTCTCTCATTTCTGCTCTTTAAAAAAGCCTCTCTTGAGGTCTTGAAGAAGTCCTGGAGTGTTGCAAAACTTGCCGCTCCTACTCCACAGGCAGTTTTGAATCCGTATGAGTTTTGTTTAATCGCAAGTGAAGCTACGGAAAGTTTACTCCAAATTGGTATTTAGACTCAGATTTCTTAGTAGCAGATCAAAAATTTCAAAAAATGGGTGTGCCACCGCCCACTTTGTCCTGTTGTATTCTAAGTATTTCATCACAGTTCGGAAGCTATTACCAGATTACTAATTAAGACACAACAACAACGGTTTTGAGCGTTACAAAAAAACGAAATCGGTAACCACGCCCACTTATTTAAGTTATTGCATTTAGTATCGAAAGTCATAACATTTTTTTAAATTTGTTTCTATTGAAAACTTAATTAATTGGCATCACCCTAAAGTCTGATAAAAGCATTGAGTTCGGTTTAAATACTTTCGCTTTCATTTGTCGAAATAATAAATTTTCCGAATTATCTCTTCTCAATTTGTCAGTGGTCGATGAAAGTAAAATATTAGGGTGCAGCTACATATAAATTTTATACAAAACGCTAATTGCCTTTACAGGCTACAGTTGATGTACTTAAGGGGCAGCAGATCAGTATCGAAGGCATTACAACGAATTAAATTGAAATGATAAAAACATAATCTATAAACCACTTTGCGGCAGTGAGGGAATGCATTTCATATGTATGAGTGATTTAGCGATTTTTCTCCTCCTTCTCGTCATTCTACAAAAACACTTGAGTCAAGGAAACATCTAAATGAGATAGAAACACACATACATACGTACGTACGGAGATAGAAGAATAACAGACACTTGAAATTTCGAGCTCAAGTGCAGCAACAAAAACAAAATTAGTAAAAACAATAGCTACAACAACAACAACAAGTAGCATAAACACAATTAAAGACATCAACCGGTAGGGCATTCCAACAGACAAGCGAAGACCGGAAGGCAAACCCACTTGAGCATGCAGCCAAGACCAAAACAGAGAGACCTCGACCTAGACCAAAATAGCAGAGCGAATAGAAAAAGCAAACAAAAAAGTCGGTTGCGTCTGTGAATATTGTCTATGATGGAAGGCAGAGGCGTGTGAGTTTTGTGAGCGTAGAAGTCCCAAATGCAACAACAACAACAACAACAACCGTCGTATAATCCTGACGACGTCAATGGTAACAACCTGAGTAGGAGGAGACTTTCAAATATAGTATTAAACCACAAATAGGCACGTAACGAAAATATTTACTTTTTATTTGTTTGACGGCAGTCGCGTCGCTAAATAGTTGCATAGACGTGTATGCAGGAATTTTACTGGACTTCTTCATGTTGTTGTTGTTTGTTGCTGGGGTAGTCACTGTTTTTATAGTTTTCTCATTTTATTTTTTATTAGGAAAAAAAATTGTTTCGTTTTATTTATTCACACAATTCGTGCGAGACTGCATGACGTTTTGAAATGCCGCGCTGTAAAAGTATAGCAAAATATGCAAACGGCAAGTTAAATTAAATTTCAAGCGAGGCCTAATATACATATTAAACTTGGTCCATCAAAAAAATATTTATTTTATTTTTTATTTAAACGGTCCGATTTTGTTTTTGCTCCAACAGATGATTAATGCCTGATAAAAAATGCGGCTTCTTACCAAATTTCAGCTAAATATCTTTAAAATGAGTTAAGTTGCTGTTTAAAGTGGGCGAAACCGAAACATAACCACAATTTTTTTCGATATCGAAATTTTCGAAGAACGTATTTAATAATAAAATAATAAAAAAAATAATAATAAATAATAATAAAATCAACAGGAATAATGAAATTGGTAGCATTATTTAGTTGATCATCCTATTGACGATTTTACCAAACTTTTGCAAAAGGGGCGTGGCACCACCTTCATATGAGTAAACAAATTTAAAAAATTTGACTGTTAATAACTTTAGAACGCTTAAAGCTAGAATAACGTTACTTGGCAGTGGACTGTTCCGATACCAGACCTGTTAAATAATGATTATTAATCTTAATCATTAAATTTCTTGTTATTTTTGATTGATTATGACCATCGAACATTTTTAGAATAATAATCGATTTTTGATTAATTGATATTAACGAGGATTAATAAGTGCCGTTTATGAGAAAAAAAGGTGTCCTATATGACTCTTATTCAAGCTTATATGATATATGGAATCAGGCTCATATCGGACGAGCATCGCAAGAAGTGAAATATCCTAATTTCGAATTCATAAACGAACTCATAAAGAGCATAAATGCTCCCATTTATGACTTCTTTCTGACTCATGTATGGCTTGCTGGGAATATATAATTATTTTTTTTGGATGAATTTATAAAAAAAAAACACAAAATTGTAAAAATGTTTAATTTTAGTCAATATTGATTATTTAAAATTTGTTATTAATCCTCGTAAATCGCAATTAATCAAAAAATTTTATCAAATTGAAATTTTGATTAATTTGATTAATCCAAGGATTAAATTTGAAAGCGAAATAAATTCTCATTAATCGAATACAAAATTTAATCCTAAGCGATTAATTATTCTAAAAATGTTCGATTATCATAACTAATCAATTAAATTAATTGAGAAGCTTAATAATAGATTTTTAATTAAAATACAGATTTAACAGGTCTGCCTGATACGTACATACACCCACTGAAAATAAACGAAATTGCTTTTCGAATTATAAGAATTATCTGAAAAGGAGGTAGAAATAGGACTTTGCGTCTTACACCTTTGAACATGAAATGGTATTATAACTTTGGTCCCATATTTGTATGTATATGAAGAAGAAATCGACCCCCAAAAAGTATACCGAAATAATTAGGGCGATGAGCAATGTCCGTCTGTCAGTCTGTATATTTGAACGCAAACGAGTCCCTTAGTTTTAGAGATATATCGATGAAATTTAGTCTAAGGCCACCATTTTGTAAAGCATTTATCATTTTGTCGGAACCAGCAAGATTGGACCATTACAATCGATTGTTCCGATAGACAGCACTTTCCTTACTTATTCTATTTCAGAATATGTTTGTTTCACTTTTTATTTTTTGTACATTCTTCTTTATATTCTCAGTCCCTTGTAAGTATCCATGAAATAGAATGTGGATTAGTTTGTTCGTACCCCTTCGGGTATAAATGGGTACAATTGTTTGCTCCTTAGAAAATGCTCAAATAAATGTGAACATTCCAACCGATACGACTCATCCCATATGCTTCCTAGACTCAGTGCATTCTCTTCATGCTGTGGTGTGTACTTGTATGTATATCTGGGTATGTTCTAAACGTATAATTACTTAAACTTATACGTTTTTTTTTACAACTCATAGTCAATATGAAGTCTTGGTTAAATCTTTTTTTTTTATTTGTTAGAGCTTTGTTTACATTTGTAGGTAAATATGTAAGTATCCCTGATAGTCAATGCACTGGCAGGAGCATCAATTTATTGTGAGTCCTTTGTAAGTGCAATTTCTTCATTCACACAAAACTCTATAAGAAAACTTTAGATTATTTTTATTTATTTTAGAAGTATCATTCCACTTGCTTTACGCTTTTCCCAAATTTCTCATTTCTATTTACTTATTGCGTTTACAATGATCCTTGTTGTTTGTTGAAGTGTATGAGTAAGTCTATGAGAGAGTACGTGCCTTCACAGAGTTGTGTTTAATTAAAACGCCTTTTATCAACAAAGTTCAGAAATTGAAGAAATTATTTTTTGTTTGTATAAAATGCAATACAATCTGATAAATTGTTTGTTATAATAAAAGTGCATTTATCTCTTATTTTTCTTCAAATAATTGTATACCTTTTAGGCATAAGCGTGTTTGAGGGGTGTAGTTAAGGGTTTTAATACACCTGCCAACGAAGTTGATTGTTAAAAAGTTGGTTGGGTGTTTAGGTATTTCTTAGTAGTTAGTAATCGTATTTTAAAAATTCAGTTTTCGGACTATCTTTCTAAAATTCAATATTGGAACCCATTAATGTGAGAATATAGGATTTCCATATATCTAGCAGTGAGTATAAGTTTTTCGGGTGTAGTACCAACAGCTCCTTTCGAGCAGGTATTTTCTAGTTAAGTTTTGGTATTGGGTAGGATCAACACATAAGGCGAGAATATACTCGTGCACAGCCGGATACTTTGGCTTCTTTCCACCACAGTCAGTCGAGGCTGTTTTCCAGTATGTTGAGAAGCCGTAGAGCGCCTTTACCCCAAGCCCTAAAATTCAGCTTTTAACGGAGTTGGAAGCAGACCTTTTAAATAATGATTATTGATCTTAATCATTGATAATAAAATTTAATTGTTTTTTATTTTTGTAGTAATGGATTAATTATGATAATCGTAAATTTTTAGAATAATTAGTCGATTCGATGATTAATGATGATTAATGAGGATTTATTTCGTTTTCAAATTTAATCTTAGGATTAATCAAATTAATCAAAATTTCAATTTGATTCAACTTTTTGATTAATTGCGATTAACGAGGATTAATAACAATTTGAGTCCAATAAGTGCCGCTTATGAGAAAAAAAGGTGTCCTATATAACTCTTACTCAAGCTCATATGGAATCAGACTCATCTCGGACGACCATCGCAAGAAGGTAAATACCCTCACCTCATAAACGCTATCATATACGACTTTTTTCTGACTCATGTATGGCTCCTATGGTTTGCTGTGACTATATATGTAATTTTTTTTTTTGGATGAATTTATAAAAAAACACAAAATTGTAAAAACTTTTAATTTTAACTAATATTGAAATATTTTATTTATTTAAGTTATTAAACCTCGTTAATCGCAATTTATCAAAAATGTTAATCGAAATGAAATTTTGATAAATTTTAATTATCCTAGGATTAAATTTGAAAACGAAATAAATCCTCATTAATCGAAAACAAAATTTAATCCTTATCGATTAATTATTCTAAAAATGTTTGGTTATCACAATTAATCAATTAAATTAATAGAGCGATTTAATATAATTGATTTTTAATTTTAATCCATTTTTAACAGGTCTAGTTGGAAGGTACCACAAGAGTTGGTTACATTATTTGTTGTCGTTTTTAAAAATAAGGTTTAAAAAGTAATACCTAGGTATGAACTCTGACCTCCACAGATAAAGATATTGTCCTGGGATTTTAACCGGTCCCCATTTGTATTGGCTGATCATAACAAGTCCAGTGATAAACTTTTCTTAAAGTCTTGTACTCGTATGAGCTTTCGTTTTATGCCAAGAGGTAGATTACAACAATACATCATATAGTACATACATATGTACACATATACACAAACCTGCAAAAAAGTGCATAACAAACTATTAAAATTCTCTACATCAGATAAAAATGCCTAATTTTTATGTTCCATAACTTCCAAGTGGCCATCTGTTCTTGCTGCTAGCACAACACTTCAATAGTTTTGGCACCTGAAAATAGTCTTGGCTGCAGTAAAATTTGTATGGCGCCTGCGGTAAGCATTTACTGCATCACAGCAAACTTGTTCATAAAAGCCATGGACTTGTGAAACTCTTGCACAGCCTAAAGCCAATTGAACCTCATTCGAGTGCAAAGATTTCAATTTTTAGTAACGCCTTTGACAGAACGAACGAAGCAGCCAGAGATTTTTAAGTGGCTAGAATTTCGAATCATAATGTGTTGAGAGTTGTGAGTTGTAAGAGGAAGAGAAGATGCATTTTTAGTTTGCGTAGAAGTAGAATTTATGGATGGACGTATGCATGTATGAGTGGATGTAGTGATGTTCATTAGACTGGACCAAAAAAAAAAATTAAAGTTATTAAATATAATTTAAAAAGTATTCATTTGTTAATTATTTTTTTAATATTTAAATATCATTTAAAAGTGTCAAACTCTATTTTTTGTAATTTTTAAGGTATAGTTATTTAAAAAAAAATATTTGTAATTGTTTTATTAAATTTGGAATATACTGAAGAGTCTGAAACCATATTATTAATTGCTACAGTTCGATCATTAATGAGGTTATCGAAAACTATGGCAGCTTTCTGGTCAAAATATGTTTTTAATACATAAAAAAATGGGTCCACAGTGGCGGGCATAATTATTGCCACATATTTTAATAAAGACTATGTATGTATATAAAAGCAGGTGTGAATGTCTAATACAAGAACTTTCAATTTTAAAAATTGTAAAGGAAATTTACACCAAATAATAAAAAAAAAATTATTTTTTCACGGAATTTCTAGAATTTCTTGAAGTATTCAGTTTTGCGACCAGTAAATTTTAGCATAATAAGGTGTTAATCTCAAGACACATTTCGCTGATTTGTGGTAATTTTATATCTTGGGGGCATTCGTAGGTTCGTCTCTAACCTAAAAGTGCTAAATGTAGGACCTTTCAAGATTTACATATATTAGGATCTTAGTATAGTTTTTCGTTATTCTTAAAAATAACATCCACATAATTTTCCCAAAAAAAAAACATAAAAAAAAATTGTGCCCAGTCTAATGTTCATACTTAATGATTGGGTAGTTAAAATTTGAAAAACGCTCCAAGCAACTTGTATCCATTGTGGTTAAGCTAAACAATTTAATCGTCTATAAAGTAATGGTTCGAAGGCACGTAACGGTTTCCTTTGTAGATGAAGGTGTTAATATGTATGTATGTATGTACAATTTACAACAAAAGTGAGTAGATAATTCCCGTTAGATACATAACATACATATGTATTTTTAGTTTACTCGCTTACAAATTCGAACAGAGCGATATAAAAGCGTATAGATGGCGAAAATAACATTTACTCACCATATTCTAGGCCTTGAATCTACTGCACATACACATCTGATCGAAAAATGTCCTTAATTAAATTCTTACTTTTTCGGAATAATTTCGAGGTTTTACGAATCTCTTTGTCACCATTTTAATAATATTTCTATAATAGTTTTTTCACCATTTCGGGGTAATTTTTTTGTGCTCATTTCGGGACTATTACGGGGCCATCCCTATAGCCCCTAAATTTTCCCAAAAAAATGTCCGATATAGACTCGTAACCAATCAATAAATTATATTGAAATAATCAAAAAAAACCTAAAGAATACCGAAATATTTTCAAAACAATTCCAAATGATAAATAACACTGGACAATGCCGGAAATATTGCAAAAAATCTTAAAAACAATTATGAAATGATGCCGAAGATTTCCAGAAGAGAATCCCATGTTGTTCCCAAAAGATTTCTAAAAATCAGTGAACAGTTCTAAAATGATTTCAGAAAGGCCTCGAAATGGTCTTTTAATTATTCCGAAATGATCCCTAAAAGAATTCTAAAATGATCCTCACAGAGACCTGCAATGTAGTAAACAAAATTATCAGGAAAAGAACCCAAGGAAGAGTCGAAATAGTCACTCAAACAATCCCGAAAATGTTTCGAAATACTCCCCTAAAACGCCCGATTTTATTCGACCCCTGCTTAGTTCTGCTATAATTATCCTTTCCTAAATCCAGACAACTCACTTCCGCACCTCAATGCTTCGGGAAATAACTCAAGCTAGAAAGCCTAATCGTGCAATGTTTTTCTGCTTCATTCAATTTACCACTCTCCCCTTTACAGCCAATTGCACCCGTCGATTAGAAATGCCCAAAGTCTTTTTGATGGAAAAGTGTTTCAGCATGCTTTACCGCTTTCAATTTCCTATAAAGCTTAACATGCTATTATAGTTTATGGATATAAAATTACTTCCGCATGCATACCTTTGCATTAGGGATGTTTTTTTTTTCAATCCCGAAATTTTATGAAAATGATTATATTTTTTAATATTTTGGTTGTCATTGATTGTTAGGTTGTTTAAACAAATATATGTAACTCTTTTTAGCAACTAATAAGAAACTAAGAGTCTAGAACCAGTGGTGCCAGGTAGTGGGAAATTATCCTTTTGATGGGATATTTCACTACAATATATTGTAAAATGGAAAAAGGGATACCTTTTTAAGTAATTTAAAAAACGGTATATTTTGTTTATCGCACTGCACTGTGAATAATAAAAATTACGGAAATAAATACTTACGAATTTTGTGGGATTTTTATTTATTTAAGATGTGGGTAATTGGAGGAATTTTTACCAATTTTTTTGGAAATTTAGCAGCGATTATCTGGCATCACTCTCTTAAATTTGTATTCCATATTTAATTTTTTATTTCATCTATTACAAAAACAGATTGTCAACGTCAATTTTAAATTTTTTAGAGAAATTTTTTTCAGCTTTATCGTTTTGATTTTGATTTTTTATTCCTCTTATAAAATTATAAAATAAATAAGTACAAAGATGAAACAAATGCAATTATTATGTAAGTCAAATTTTTTTATTCAAATTTATTGCTAAAAATCAGGAACTACATTTTTTTTATAATAAAGTTCCAATTTAAAGTCAGATAATTTCTCAAATAATTCCTTAATTTTTTTTTCTACCTAACCTGAATACCCAAATTAGAGATACCAGCGATTGTGAAATCAAATCACGAAAATCGATGATTTACAAATTCCTAAATCTGGCATCCCTAGTTTGCGTTTTAGAAGATGATAAATTTCTGTTAAGTTTGACCTCTAAATCAGATTTGGTTTCATATTAAATTCAATCGGAGTTATAAATAAATGAAATACTAAATTAATATACCCTTCGAGATTTTTCATATTTCTTCAAAGTTGATCTTCACCGATACTGCTACTTAGCCAAGTTTAAAAACAAGACAATCCCGATTTCATTAAAGTCACTTCCGTAGCATCCCAAGCGTTGGTTCAATATACTGCATTTGATTTCTTATTTGCTACTTTACGCAGCCATTTAAAAATTGTATATCTCAAATATGTATTTAAATAAATCAATCGAACAATATTTGCTAGTCTCACATTTCACTTTTATGCATTTATTAGAGCTTTTAATGGATTTTCTCATTCATGCAAATCAATTTATTTTTAGGTGCATTTATGTACATATATTTAAGGTAAACAATAACTAACAACTATTGTATAAATATCACACCTGTAAGAAAACTATTTACCAACAACTTTTTGATTATTTACAAAAATATTTTTAAATTAACAAAGTGGCATTTTATGAGTTTTTATGAACAAAAGATTTGTTTAATATATGCGGACAGTAGCAGTAATGTATTTAACAGTGGCTGATACACGGGAGTAGTTTTCGGGTTCAACTCCCGCCCCCCTACCCCCCTTTTAAAACCCCATATACCATATTTTTCAGGAACCCTGGAGAAAAGATGTCTTCGATATTTCATAAGGGATTGGGAGTATCTTTGTCGGAAGTCTCAGTTAAGCTTGAGCGGATCGCAAATGGCCCGTAACTCTCTTCTTCACATCAAAATCGTGTTTCTAGGTCGCATTTCTCCAGTTTCAATTATGTTTATCCTGTACTCACTTACCGGCAAACATTCCATTTATAGTTGATAGTTAGTTCAAGTTATTACTCCAGCAGATATTGTCATTGTTGTTGTAACTAAGTCTATTTGTACAAAGGACTATCAGCGTAATGACGGTCACAGCTTTGACTGGACATCGTTTGTTCTGGTTGTCACATACAATAATTTATTGTTTTTGTTGTGGAAGGGAAATTTTGAAGCTTTGTTAGCGAACTGCAGCGAAAATATGTAGGCCATTAAGCCACAAAATATTTACATTTAACATGAAAATGAATACTTGAACAAACAACTATTACGAGTATATAAGTGCTTACTACCCTGTAGGAAACTTACTAGCCAGTGCAATGAATTTCTGCTGCAGAACCAGGTTTAAACATAAACGGTTAATTCAATAAATTTCTTATTTGATTCACAGACACTTTGAAAGTGATGAAGAAACGATATAAAGCTATAAGCAATCTATGATCCTTTTCTAATTCTCTCATATAAAAGTGGGCGTATACCTTAACTGATTTCGCGCATTTTTTTTTTAGCGGACCATTTCCTGTATTGATGAAAATCTGTGTGTTAAATTTCATTCGAAATCTTAATTGGTTTTTGATTAATAATATTGCTTAATTGGACTTAATCATATTTACACACATTTTTTGTCAAAGTGAGTATCAGTGATGCCGCCTTTATCTTAACTGATTTAATAGGAGTCACAAGTAGTTTCTGTATAACCCTGAAAGCCGCCCAACGAAACACGAAATACGAGGCCAAACACGAAACTGAAAAGCTTTTCCAAATTTGTTCCTTACTCTGTAGTTCTATTCAAAAGAAAACTAAATCGCTTTCGAGTGATTCGTACTCTATAAGAAGGTTTCGAGTAGAACGCATTCTTTGTTTGAGTTCCGTTCTGTTCCCTTTGAATTTGAAAGGCTGATAATTTCGATTGTAGAAAACTTGGTACTCCCTGTTTCGAAAACAAATATTCGAAAGGTAGAAAATTCCATTCGACAACAATTTGGCAAAAGAAAATCTTAGGAAAAAGATACGAAAAATTCGACAAAAATGAAAATGTTAGATTTGTAATATTTATTTATTTCAAAATATAAAATTTTGTTTAGCAAAAATAAAATAAAAAATATAAAAATTTATTTACCGAGAACCTATGTACGTTCAATCTTGCGATCGCACACATTTTAGTCGAGATGTTTATCACCTGAGCTACTGCGACATGATTTATCACGGAATATCATCTTAATTAAATTCGAACGAACTAAAGAGTACCGACTTTTATTAGAACCGCAGCCTTTCAATAGAACTACAGAGTAAGTGCCCTTACATCTGCATCCAACACTTGTATGCATAAATTTCCAAAGATCGAAGGCTGCTTGTCTGGCACAATGTAGATCTGCCTAAAGGATAAAACTGTGCTTTTGAATCCCTCTCGTCTTTGCGTCATCCAATTTTTCACACATTTCGTACTTATATGACAAGGAGAGTACCCTCCCTTTACTACCATCTCATTTGTCCCTTTTCATTTCTTCCGACCTCAAAGGATAATGAAACCCTAAAATACATAGCACTCAAGTTGATGGCAAATAGTCAAAATAGCCCAAAGCAAAATCGAAAGCTAAATCTAAGAAAAACAAATTTCCGTTATGGTCAGGCGAGAGTAAACGAGTGAATTGAGTGCAGCGGAAACGGAAATAAACACGCTCGTAAGTGGTTTCAAGCAATAACAACACAAACATTAAACAAATGCACATAAAATGGTAAATAAATAGACGAGCTTTGTATGCCCATTAAGCGAGTCACGAAATTCTTGTTTGGCCCATATAACTTTTTAAAGAAAATTGTCGCACTGTGCAACTTTTCTAAGAAAAGATATATGAATGGCATGTTTGGAGCCGATAGCGAAAAACCTACTTCAATTCTTCGTAGCCATGGCTTATCAAGTTATTCAGAAAAATTCCACTCTCTCTCTCTCAGACCGAGGGAATGTAATAGTTGTAAGGGCGCCAACTAAGCGACTACACTGGGTGAGAACCGATCTAAGAGCCCAAGCGGACTATACCAATTATTGACTTCAAAACGGAGAATGTAAGAAAATCTCTGGAAACAGAAATGGGAACAAAAAAATATAAATAAATAATTTACTATGGATTGCGAAGTCTCAAGGTCCATGTCGCTATGTTTGGACAAAAAAAGTCGCTGCTTTCTCAATTTAAAAAAGCCGACTCTTTTAACACCAATGTCCATCTGGGCCAACCCTAGATTCCTAGGACTTCCATTAGAAGATTTCCATGACAATGCTAAGTGAGTAATGTGATGACTAGGCAGGGCGAAGCATCGTTTCAACAACAACAACTAGACAATTAATATACCCAACACCTTTCCAACCACAACCAAACATGCGTAATTTGTGTCTTCAAAATGGGTTGCAGGTCCCCTTCACATAAAACTATTCCAAGTAAGACACAGTGTAATAAGCTGCAACGCTTAGCCCATATCTCTACGCCCAACCATAGCCTCAACTCTCTTAAAGTGTTTGCACCCGTCTTGGTGGTGAAGCATTCCGCTGTAGGATTTGAGAAATTTTTTTTCAAAATTCACTTTCACTGCTACCAAGCCTACTCCCACTCCTACCCACTCATCTACCCTTCCCACTTGCTATTCCTACCCTGCTGCCTAATCACACAAAGACTTCCGCTTCCTTTCTTCGCATCCACACAGTCATTTCACGCTTGCCTTCTTTGCTTATCGTATTTGTCGCCACAATAGCTCCCCACCCCCAACCCACATTAGGATAGACAAATAGCTTTGTGGATAACACACACCGACTGGGAGTGTGAGATACAATTCTTATGAAAAATCGTTTGTATGTTTACGCTTTGACTTTGGACTCAATTTATATTTAGGAAATTTATTGTATTGACAATTTTAGGCTGGTATTTTCGCTTTTTCACTGACCGTCGACCAAAAGAAAATAAACAACAAAGAACAAGCAAAAATTGATGAATACGAGCATTTCATTGGCAGGCGCTTATGAATGAAAAATAAGCTAAGAACACATAAACCCAACTAAAAATTTGCCCCTTATATAACGCTTATAAATTTTTTTAAAAATACTTACAAGGTTCCAGTGGGACTTAAAAAAGTACTCAAGAAAGTACAAGAGAATGTTGTCAGGTCTACTTTATACAGATAAAAGGCCCGTTTTAATGGAACACTTTTCTGAGGTAAGGAGCTTGAGTTGGGGCTAAAAGAAATAGTCGCAGCAAATGTCTCACGAAAATTAAGTGGCTAGCGGAAGGTTTTAAAATCGGGTCAAAGTGCTGAGCATAATTACGTAATGACAATAACTCTTCTCCTAATTGCCAAATAGCTGATAGGCAGATGAAGAATGCCTCAATTCTTGGCAATTTATTAGATAAAATTAACCACCCAACAGTGACAAATAAATAATGGACTGGTGAAGACTCGAAATAAAAAAATTCATACTCACAACTTCTTTGGCGATTTAAATCAGTCTTTGACAGCACGAACATTACTTTCAGTTCCCTTCAAAGCTTATACGGCTAAGCCAAAGACGTTGAGCAATTGTTACAGCTTTCAAGATTGAGTGGGACTTCCCGAAGAACTTGCTGTTGTCGAATAAAGCGTAAGCTCACCTATGTATATATTGAGCTGTGTAGACGAAATATGTGGTACGTCTTGGAGACTGTCTAACGGCATATACCAAATTAAATAAAATGATGATTCGTTGAGATTTGAGAATGGAGAAAGTCGTTTCAGCCCCGAAAGTATTTCTATCTACATCCGAATTCGACAAGCGAGAAAAATTAGAGTAGGAGGACTTGGGCTCTCTTGATTTTACCCATTGTCGTCGGCTATCTCTTAGTACGTCCAAAGTTTTCTCTCAAAGAAGAGATCAATTTGATTAGAATGTATTCATTATGAGGATCCCATAATGTGATGCACATAAATGTTTTGGTCTACCATACTGAAGATCTCAGGTTCTATATCTGGCACTGATAACATCCCACTGCTTTTGAAATTTTATAGGAGAAGCTGAACCTTAATATTTCTGCCTTATTTTTCATTTCTTATAATCGCTCATGGTGTTTCTTGCTGGGTGCTCACGCGTTCCTTTCCCATACTTATTTGGTTATTCCTCAGGCAAATTGGCCACTTCGCTTTTCAATCGACTGGAGTCTTTGTTAGAATTCAAGGTCCAGCTTCAGCTGCTAACCTTTTCCTTTGGTACTTTTACCTCACCCACTCTTCAGCACTTTCAAACTCAATAGAGTGTAATAAATTGTAATTAATTGTTGTAGTTGCGTGAAGTTGACGCAGTAGCTGATGTGGTTGTCCTTTTATAGATGAACTCGTGTATGTATATAACATGCAAACTAACTACTTATGGTCTTGGTAATATGTGAGCTGGCACTTCTTGGACCGACTTTCATAAATTACTTAATCACCTCTGCCACATGATAAATGAATGCGAAGTGATTGAAAACTATTTTTCGTTCAATAAGCGGTTTAACATCGATTGCGATATTATGCAGCAAGTTTGTTGGAATCATAACTTATTTAATGTTTTAAGGAAATAATTGATAATCGAGACACAGTCGCGTTTGAAATGAAAGAGGAGTCTATTGGCTGAGATTTTATTTAAAACGAATTTTGACTGTTTCAAAGTTTCTTTTCGTGTTGTTAGAGCGAGTGTTGGATGTTGGACCGAGTGTTTTGTGAAACCTTTAATATTTACATAGGCAGAGATGGTCGGGAAAACTTGAATCTAAAAAAATATATTTCTTTCTCGGATAATTCCCGAAACTATGAACTTGTTTGATGTTTAGCTTAGTCCCTATCAGCTGATTTCCACATTCAAATCTTACTGAGTGAAATTTTCCGCTTTTTTTTGTCGCAAGTTTTTTGTTTCCAGATTTTTTTTGGAAATTTTGCAGGTAATAAACTGATTGGCCTATAATACCCAGTTGTGGTAGGGGTACTCTTTTTGGTTAGACAAAATTTTCAATGAAAAATATTGATAAACAAGCCGGTGACGCGGAATTTCATTCGGTGGTTCATTCGATTTCGAGCTCTTATGTTTACAAACTTCAAAAATTACGTTTTTGTTGAAATTACCGTTAACGTTTTCAAATTCAAACGTCTAATTTTAAGGCAAAGACAGACTTGTGCCCTTTTAATAATACAATTTTTTGAATTTTTTTTTAAATAATTCAAATTCATAGCAACATTCAACGCAACACTCCCACGGTATCAAATGTATCTCAACTTAGCTTCTAAATATTTTGTCTCTCTCTTTCTTTTGTATTTGCCGCAGTGCGCTGTTAGCAACATTCTTTACTACGAAAGCGTTCCAACAACTGTTATTAAACATATGTAGGTGTGGAATGCGTTTTACAGTGGACAGTTTTTAATCTAGAAAAGAATATTAATTTATGGTTCTTTAGGATCTAGGGAGTAATTAATTGAGGTGGATGTTTGGTGGCTGCTAGATGGTCGAACGATAATAATTCGGACGGTGGATGATGAGACACTGATCGCCCGTTGTTGTTGTACAACCTGTGGTAGTAGTGGACAGGGTAAGTATAAACCTTGAGCGATTGTTGATGACTTAATTTCTCTCTTATTCTGTGTTTTAGCCGAGGGCTATTATTGAATGGCTGACCGCGAATGGTCCCTCCCGATGTCCAGGCAAGGTCGGTTGTATTAAGTGTCTTAGCTCGGCTTACTAGCTCTGCTGAGGTGGATAAACCCTCCCAGTGTACTCGTGGGAACTTTATGGAAAATTCAAATAAAAATAAAAATATAAAAAAGCAAAAGGAGGAAGAGGAGAGTGTTCTGGACACACTTTCGGAGGATGATCTCCTGGCCAGTAGTCAGGAAACAGTCAAATCAGAGAATAACAGAGCTTTAGCAAGGTACCAGCGGCCATTAAATATTCTCGTGAAGATTTCCGAAAATGGGGGAGCTGGCGATCAAGAAAGAAGCGAAACCGGTCATTTCAAGTGAATGATCACAGCGTAAAGAAAGACAGATATAATAGGCAAGCCTTCCACCAGCGCTGTAACATCAGCCAGGCACACTTATGGCGAAGTGATCCAAACAGTAATGGAGGAAGGCAGGTTCTGTCAGTTTGGGGTTCCATTGAGGGACGGATGTCTGAGATAGTCGGCGATCACCTCATGAAGAAACAAACTCCGGTTTCCGCCTTCAACTGTGAGGAAATCTGCAGCGGGGGTTCATGGAGTTCTTGGAGAAATGTGTTGCGAAGATTTGCTATGCTTTCGATGGACTTACGCTTAAGACAATCCAGGCTTCTGAGATACCGAGAAGACCCCGACCGCGAATGAAAATGAGCATTTTAGGAGCTTTTTATTCAAACAGATTACGTCGAAACTTATTCTTTTCTTTATGTAAACCAACAGCTCCACCTCCTAGCAAAAGGGAGATACTACGCAGGCTATCTATCGATGACAAAGTCAAAATTTTGTACTAAAACTAACTAAACTGACTATTATAAGGGAGAGGTGAAATCAATAAATCATAATATTTTCAAAAGCCAAGTATTTCAATTCAAACTACTTCAATTCATTATTCCTGCATAATTTAGCTTGCGTCCGGTCCTAAATGCCACACAGCAGCAGTCCCCAACCAGAGTACCACTTTTCGGCCTCACTTCCTTACCACGATTTTATCACCCACCAAAATCTCGCACAAAGAAATTACAACCAAAATTAATTTACGACAAGCTTAATGATGCATTTTCGACTTCTCGTATAAAATCTCAATTAACATTCTTCGCCAATGGGTGAAAAGAGGTAAGACTCGTTCGTTCTCACTGCGTTTCAATCAGCCATTGTTTATGCCACACTGACGCCGACTGCTTGGCAGCCAGGAAGCTTAATGCGAGCAATTGGAACCGCCGTGCAAATATCAAAAGAAAAACTAATTAAAGTATCGCAGCACGTTTTGATACAACCTTTTATTGCTTTAGTTATGGGCGTATACCAAGGGGGTGGAGAGAGGGGTCTTAGCGCTCATAAATGTTCATCCTTCCTTGATATATTTAGTTATTGGAATGATTTTTGCCTACTTTGACAAAACTCCACATCAACTTTCCACCCTATCGGAGAATCAAAAAAAAAGTTAAAAAACATAAATTATTCCGGTATGTAAAATGACACTGAAGATGGCACAATGTCGAAGCTATTTTGTAGCCAATAGAATATTGAGCAGGGTCATAAAGAATAGTTCCAACATAACAACACCAACTCAACTGGAACATGAGTAAAGGGTGAGTTTGATATTGATACCTGTTTGGTGATGCCTTGGTGGATCAGCGGGATCATGGCAGGAGAACAATGGGACTGAGTAGATTAGCGAAGACCACAGACCCCAAAGTTGTTTCGAAACCGAACTGAACCGCCATTAAAAAGAACCTCGACTCAAAGCGATTCCCATAAATATTTCTAATTTACCAGATACAAAACTTCATATTAAAGAAAGAAAAGTAAAACTGTATCAAAAAACTTAGTACTCTTCCATATAAACTCCAGCCCCAAAGATGGTCAAAGCCTAGCTACGCCCCTTGCATTAATTGTTGTTATTATTGTTACGTGTGTGTGCCAGCAGGCGTAACGCAGTTAACATTTTTAAACGACAATAAAAACAAAAATCGAACGCCACAAAAACACAGCAGTTCGACCGTAGTACGTCGACTGTGATGCAGAGTCCAATGGAAACGATTGAAAAAAAAAGCTTGCCATCGAAGCTGAGGTAGAAATCACAGGCACATTGTTTTTGTTTTTATTGCTTTGTAATAGCCACCACATACACACCCATACATACATACATACATGTGTGTACATACGTCTGTCCATGAACGCCTGCAACGCTAAATGGTAATCAAAGTGCAACAAAAAAACACCAACAACAATAAAAAAAAAAACGGCCAGTGTGTGCCACGATAGCTGCCATCGTTCCATCGCTTGCCATGAAACGCCAATTATCGGCAACATGAGCAACTCAATCGACAAGTTAAATACAGGTTACGCGCCTAACATGCCCATTCAACCTGTGCACACTTGTTCACACACACACACACACATACACATCCTTCACCACTTCACCACCATGCACCAGCCCCAACCAATGCACTGTGGTCACCCGCTCATGCGCTCGAGAGACTCTATGCTGCACGCTCGTATACATATATCTGGAGGCTGCTGGTTGACGTTGCACGTTAGATATAGATTGGCGCTTTGAATGGCAAGGTTCTATCAGTGCGACTGTCGAATGTGGCCACAATGTGTGGGCTATCGTTGCGCATCAGCCATCACGCTTTGAGATAAAGACACGCACATACAAGTCCATTTCTCAGGCTCATGATTACCAAGGCCGCTCGCTGCTGGTGTTGGCAGTTGTAATAGGTTTTTGGAGAAAATTACGCCGCGAAATTTCGATACGACCACACAAAGCATTTCGCCCCCACCACCTTGCCAAGCGCCTTACTATGGGCCAAATGCGATTTATTACGTTCAAAAAAATATTCGATCTTAGGTTGGAGGAAAAAATCCTGTTGGTTTATGATAGATGTGCCAAGCATAGGGAGGAATCATTGAGAAGTTTTTAAATAAAAATACCTTAACCCTTTAATGCTTCAAATCAAGCAATGGCATTCGGTTTTGTTGTTGTTGTTGTTATTAACAGTGCTTCGCCCTGCCTGCTGAACCCGATCTTCGGTTTCATGAGGTGTATGTGCTTACTCGCTCTAAAGATTCTGCGAGAAAAAGGAAGGATTCTTTGTATTTTGCTAGCAATGGCCTCGCAGTTGTGGACTACATGCTGATGACTTCTTGACCTGTCTGTCTGAACTTTTTTATGGAGAGTTTTTTTATAACTTTGTAATGATTTGTGTTGTTTTTTTAGACCTACAGTTTGAATCTTACTTTGGCCTTTTAGCCGTAATACCTTCGGCCTGAGTTCGTTCTTTATTGTGAGACTCCCTTTTGTTACGAAGCATTGAGTTTCTACGGTCCTTTCAGCTGCTGCTTTCTATCCCAAGAAATCTGCTTGTTCGTTGCCCTCGTTGCTGACCTATGGCTCGGTATCCCCCCTAGTCGGGTGAGCTCTTAGGCGATGCAGTCTTTTTACACATTCGACAACCAGTGAGGACTTAGTCTCTACTACTGCAATTTCCAAGCGTGTGGACCAATTGATTAGTTCTTCTTCCTTAAGAAATTGCTATCACAACAGTCGAGCAGTACCGTAAGGGAGTACCGGACCGTATCTTGTTCTGGAGCTTAAAAGATGCTGCAGATTTTATATTTTTACCAATAAAATCTTTCGCATTTCGACCACAGTGCGCCACCTTCTTCCCTACCATAGCCTCCAACGACGTCAACGGTGTTGTGGCAACAACAACAACAACAACTAGCGTACTTGTGATAGTAACAAATGTTGCAATGTCGGCAGCTTCCGATAACCATGAAGCATTTAACCGCAAGTCCAACACTCACCGAACCATGAGATCGTTCTACGCCGCTCCGCCCGCTCCCAACCTTTTGCAACATACTCATTACAACGGTAGATAAGCGCTGTTGGCCATGCAACAATTGAGCAATTTTCATTAAGTCGTTGATTGTAAATACTCGAAACCTCGACTTGGTTTGCTATGTGCGGTGGAAGCTATGTAGCTTGAACCAAAGGCAGACAGCACCTATTGTGCAACAAATGCGATTTTAATCATGTCGCGTAGTTATGCATTGTTATGCTGAAAATTAAGCAATTAACGTTTATGGCCGTAAAAGAAGTGGAGTGTTTTCACTCAATTTCAATTGAAAGATGAAAAATATTAAAATTTAGTCGTTAGGAGTCGGGGGTGTTACTAAGAATATGCACAAGATATCGATGCCGGCTCTGGGGCAGTCGGGCTGTTGCCACAAAGTGCTTTTAACGGAGGGTACCAGATTCATATCCGATTTGGGTAGGCCTGTCACGCCTCATTCCATGAATGGATAAGCCGACTAGGCATCATCTTTATCTTAATATTCCTTTCCTTCAGTCTTATGCACAATAAGATTGATAGAACCTTATATGCGATATTGAGTGGGCTGATTGTGCTATAGTTGTCGTAATATGATCCAAGTTATGTTTATCTAAAAAGTGGGGAAAAGTGCCCATGTACATATCTCCGAAGGACTTTAGGCCAATCAGTATCATCTGGGGGAAGGAGTCTACCAAACCTTTTTTCGGTTGAGTCGAATGTGGATGGTAGAGTTGAAGGGTGTTTTCTATCAAGAACTCGATGGATGGGATGCTCTCTAAAATGCTATTCGGATCTTTTGACAAGAGCGGATACTCTTGAAATTGACGCAGTATACTTCTGGGCAGGTGGGTTTCTCAACAGCTAAAGAAGCGTTGGGCTGACACCACCTCTTGCCTTATATTGAGGTTATTCTGGCCATTTGTTGACACCAGGGGATCATCGGAATGACTAGAGTTCTCTGTGGCAATTGGCAAATTGCTTGACCCATAAGTGAGCGGTGCCACGCCCACCTTTCAAAATTTTGCAAAAACCATATAAAGAATAACAAAATTGGAGTATATACCGAATTACATTATATCTGTACGAGTATCAGTTAATTAGATATGGGCAGTTCAATATTTCTAACTCCTTTCCATACAACTTCTATGAAAAAGTAGGCGTGGTCGAAACCCGATTTAATTTTTTTTCTCTGGATAAATGTATAAGAACAATAGTATGCCTGCTATAAAATTCCGTTATCCTTGCGTAAACATTTCTTAAGTTATTAATAGTCAAAGTTTGAAAATTTCTTCACTCATATGTGGGCGGTGACACGCCCTTTTTGTAATTTAACTGAACTTGTGTTTTGCGTTATAAAATCAATCCACCTACCAAATTTCATCAATTTAGTGGTATTCGTTTTCGAGCTACATATATTATTTTTTCAACTTTTAGATATTTAGAAAAAGGGGGCGTGGTTATCGTCTGCTTTTGCCCATTTTCAATACCAATATCTGAGTCTTAATATGTGGGCCGATTTTGATGAAGGTATATCATTATTTGCTTAAGTTATAGTGTTAACGGACGGACGGACATGGCTCTTGGTAATTTTGTTATATGGACGTCTATATCTATCTCGATTCCTTTTTACCTGTACAACCAACCGTTATCCAAACAAAGTTATAATGTGTACAAGTACAGCTGGGTATAAAAAATGTTACTATGACACTATTGCTATCATTTGGCGCCTAAAACTATGCAGCAAATTATTATGACAATATTTTTTTTGGACAGAAAATAACACAAATTTCATACACATACTAATTCACAAGAATTAATTTGTTTATTAATTAATAAACACTGTTTACGCGAATTTTCGTGCGCGTTAGCATTTTATTCTCATTTGCGCATGTATGTTTGTATTTGACAGCGTTACCAAGCACGCTAGAATCGACGGTTACATGAACCGCATTGCCGACGGTTACGATTTTCGGTTAGATAATCTTCTAGGTACAAAATTTCCGGTTACGCTCAGAATCGACCCGTTAATGTATTTTTTATTGTGATAGTGGAATACACAGTGTTCAGCTTAGGTTACTTAAAAACTAATAATATACATACATACATATATAAACTTTATATTTTACAAATTAAATACAAAATAATAAATTTACAAACTTGCAAAATAAACAAACAAAAAAATGTATATATATTTAATACAAAATAATACATCACACACTAACAGAGCAGGCTGAGTGCTTTCAACCATATCTATGCCACGGCTAAACAACATCCATTACAGCAACAAAACAAGCTGTAATTAAGGTTACACTTTTGCCGTTTGATGCTGAGGCGCGTCTCCTTCATCAGCCACATAAGCTTCATTTTCCATACCACTTTGCCCCGTTTGCGCATGCGCCAACGCTACAGCCTGCGCTTCCATTTCTCTTTGCACACACACCGCCGCATGTTCAGCCTGTTCGAGATTCTCGTGTATAACATTCGTAACAATACCATTCAACTGCCCTTTGGCCTCACTCGCTAACGCTATCGCCTCAATTGCATTAATATTTCCATTGGCATCCTTACAATCCGTTCTGCACATATCCGCGCCGCCAGCTTCTTTATCGCTACTTTGTGTGATTTGTTTGCAACGTTGCTTACACTGGAAGTTATACATCCAACTGTGGGCGAAGGTTAAAAATGTTTCAATAAAATATTTTCAAATGTAAACTAAAAACACTTACAGAAATATGATCACGGCCGGTGCAGTAAGACCACCACCCAAAAGGTAGAAAGCTCCAGGTAAAACTTTTAACGTCGACGCATACAAGGTGGTGTACATGGGCGCAAATACCATTGGCATTAATGCTTCAGCTACACCGAAGAGCGAATTCACTTTACCCAATTCATCTTTGCATACCAATTTCGTAGCTATGGAACGCATTGCTATGAAGGCAGTACCGTTAAATATCTCAACAACAGCACCGACATACATGTGCCATGGTACGGTGGCGAAAGCGTACACGAAACCCGATAGAATCTTAGACATGCTCGAGATAACGCCGACAAGCGCATCATCGATCTTCAAACGGTGTGACAGAATACCAACACAGAAGAGTACACCTAAATGGGAAGAGTTTTTGTTTGGTTAGAGTTCTGTTTATTGTTTAAGCATACTAACCAATTAAGCCCGTAACCATCGCATAAGTTGAGAATACACTGAACTCCACCTCACTCCAATTGAAGCGGTAGCGTGTGAAGAGATATGTTACAGCCATTTCACCTGTTAAGAAATAGAGAAAGTCATGCATTAGTGAAATTCTTTTAGAAAACAAAAACAAAGTCCTCGGTGCGGTTGAATCAGACTCTCTGTATTTCGGCAAGTTAGGTGGGATTACTATCGCGTCTTTCTTATACGGTGTGGGTTGGCGAAGTTAACACACAGAAGATAGATACCTCTCCCCTCTGAAAGTAGTATAAATGTCTCAGAAAGCCTACAATACTTTCCGTATCACAAACTTGGATTCTCTGAATCAAAACTTTAAGCAGTAGGTAGCATAGCCTCCCAAGCGCCCTTTCAACGCCAATCAACTGTACTCTCACTTGAATTCAAAATTGAGACCTTAAACGGAGTAGGTCAAAACAACGGGCCAGGGCCCCACCATTGACAAACTCTGTACTAGTTGACACCAACTGGAGGAAATTGCAAGTCTGCCAAAATACCATGGGATGCCTGATTATGCCATCTGTGTCTCACCTTCAGCAGTTTTCACTGAACTGCCACAAGCCTAGTCATTCAAGTTTACATCTATTGGATGAAGTCCGGTCCCCTAGAGACATAAGGAACAATCTCCGCAGTACTATGATGACCACATTACCGTACCGTAAAAGTAACCATAGGCGGGCTCTAGTCGGTAGACCGGACCCTCAGATCCGTTATGGATATTCATACACCTGAAACAGCGAAATAGGAGGGCGTACCTCCGAGGAAGACAAGGGTCTGGCTGACACAACTTCGTTCTGGATATTGTAACAGGTAAGCTCTCACTTATCCAACCTGAACCCCGATCCCAGCTATACTAAATATAAGTAGATATATCTGTTTCGAATCCCCCTATCCTTTTACAGTCTTTCATTTTCCGAACAGAGCATAAAATATTGGGCTCCAATAGCAGCTGGGTATTCAAAAAAAAAAAAAAAACAGATCTTACCATGCATAGGGCCAATCACCACCATCACAACCACCATTAACATTATCACACGCTGACGTCTTTGATTCTCGCCCTTCTTAAAAGCCACACGGAACGTCTCCACCACATGATCCTTATCAAAGAAGTCCGCTAATAAACTTTTACGTTCCGATTTGGGTACAGTCTTTTCCGGTTTGGCGCGTGGTTCACTCAAGAAGAATAAACCATAAAGAAACGAGAACAGATAGAGACTTGCTGAGATGGAGAATACGCCATAGAAACCGATTTGTCTGCAACGAGTAAAACGGTTAAGAAAATTCGTAACAAAGTTCTTAAATAATTACTCACTTCAAAAGTATGCCACTAAAAGCCATACCGATTGGCACGCCCACAGAAAAACATACATTCAATATGCCAATTCGCAGAGTGCGCTCTTCTTCTGTAGTAATATCGGCGATATAACTAAAAACGCCCATTAACATTGTAAACCAGCCGCCGCTCAATGAGGGAAATATCGCTTCGGTTAGAGCGGCCACTTCCATGGGTGTACGCTCGAAGTATACGCAGAGTATGAGTCCAACAGTGCCCAGAAATTCACCAATAATTGGTATGAGTATGCAAGGTTTTCGCCGATGATGACGATCACTCCATGAGCCCCAAAAGAGAATGAGCAAACATGGGAACAATGATTGTATCACAGTTTTCCAAGCGGCCATGCGTGCAACCATTTGCTGGACGGTCTCCTCTTCGCTGCAAAACATTGAAAAGTTAGTATGAGAGAATTGTAGTGGGTCCTTCGGGGGGTATAGGCAAAAAATCATCATTTAATTTACTTACAGCGTGTAATTTGCAGTATCTCTCCGGGTGAGCGCATCGCAAACAACTTCACCATAATCCATATTCACCCGACACGCCTTTTCTAAATTCAAATTCTGCGTTGCCAAACCCGACAAAACGCTGGGCATAATGTACGCGGCCAATATAGGTTCAACGGTAATATTGTTCATGACCTTTTGTAGCTTTTCACGCCAACTAAGCTTGGGTTGCTTTTGCGCATTTTCTTTTGCTTCGATATTTTTAACCGCAATAGGCGCAATAGTTGCTACGGCCATGTTTGTCGCAGGAGCTGTCGACGTTGTATCGGCAGCACTGTGACCCATTTTGGATGGATTAATGCTGAAAGAATTTGAAGAAAAAATTTCATTTTTATTTTCTTTAATTTGAACAGGAAATTAAAACTATTGACTAATTGAGTATAAATAACAAAAAAGTTAGTTATGTACATAACAAAATAAAAAATATAACAATTAAATTAATTAGCCGGTCGCGATACGGATATGGAAGGGGAGAGTGATAGTGATAGTGATAGTGATAGTGATAGTGATAGTGATAGTGATAGTGATAGTGATAGTGATAGTGATAGTGATAGTGATAGTGATAGTGATAGTGATAGTGATAGTGATAGTGATAGTGATAGTGATAGTGATAGTGATAGTGATAGTGATAGTGATAGTGATAGTGATAGTGATAGTGATAATATAGTGATAGTGATAGTGATAGTGATAGTGATAGTGATAGTGATAGTGATAGTGATAGTGATAGTAATAGTGATAGTGATAGTGATAGTGATAGTGATAGTGATAGTGATAGTGATAGTGATAATATAGTGATAGTGATAGTGATAATATAGTGATAGTGATAGTGATAATATAGTGATAGTGATAGTGATAGTGATAGTGGAAGCAAAAACTAAGATATAGGAATAGTTGATGAGATAGGGCCAAGTGGGTAGGCAAGAGAGTCAAATTTGTAAAACGTGGGCAAGACTACATCTGCCGGGTGCGCTAGTACGTAAATAAACAAAGTTTTCGGGCTTGATAACGAGGTGAGTAGCATCCTATATTACATACATACATATGTATGTTTAACATGGGAATAATTAAAAATGTTTCTACTAATTTAAAGCTTTTTCTTATTTTATTCCATTTTTTCTGTTATGTTTTTTTTAGGTCCAATTTCTGAGTAAATGTTACTAACCGACAGAATATAGAACGTTGTGTGTTCCCTGCAGGAAACTGAGTAACTAGTGAGGCTAATAAACCAGTTAAAATCTGGACGTTGAGTAACTGTCAATTACACAACTAACACTGCCTATGAAATTTTTCATTTCAAATTCGCCTGTTTAGAGCATGCAAAAGATATTGAAAACAAACAAGTAGTGGTTCCTAACGCATTAGTAGTAGGGCTAAACCTACTAGGAGCAGTTCAGAGTTTTTCCTACAGGGGTTTCTGAACTCCCTGTCATGCTAGTTATCTAACGATAACACTTATTAGCTAATTCTCAATTACAGATACAATTAATTATACATACCTCAAAGTAAAAAATATATAATACATAATAAAAATGCTAATAAAAATATTAAACATAAATACTTGAAAACTGACTTAAATACTAATTTTCACAATAATATGATGTATATATTTTAGATAAATAGCCAGCCGGTCGCCTTTGTTCTCATTATTGTTCGTATTTCATTCAATTCAATTGTAGTTGCTATTCGTGTTTTTGTTGTTATCACTAATTTATATTAGATTCATTGTTGTTGTAGGTCATTGTTACCGGCATTGTACTGAATTTAGTTCATACTTTATTGTAATATAAAAACGCATACATTCAAACAACTAATTGAGCACTTACATTGCTAGGAATTTATTAGGTTAGGGTGAATGGCAATTTAAGCTGAGGAGGGAACTACATTTGGAAACTATTTTCATCGAGTGTAATTCTACATAAGGGAAATCGGAAGAGGTGCCCTAAATTTTTACCTCAGAACTAGAATTTTCGAATATTCGAAATTTCCTAGATGCGCTCACCTTTAGACCTAGAGATTATCCCTGCTCGCACATAAATTCACATGCGTGTTTTATATTTATAATTTTTCAGCTGATTTTGCTATATACAGAAATCATTTACAAAACAATTTTCCATTTTACTCGTATGTACTATCATCAACGCAGACCTGTCTGTGAGCCAATCTAAACATCTGTGCGTTTTGTTTGATTTACTAAAAACTTGTCATTGCACTTGTTTTTGAGCTTATCGTTATCTGTGTCAGTGTGTGGTTTTAAGTAGAGGTTTTGTTGTTTCTAGTGTAAATAATACAAATTACTTTTATTCAATTATTGTTGGTGCTATTAATAATAACTAAATCAAATCTATGACAAATGATCATTAGGTAGATTTTGTTGTTAATCACCGGAGACAAAGGAAGTATTATTTTATTAGCATTTGGATGGTAATAATAAATAAAGCATTTAAAATATATGTATATATTTTTGGATTTCAATATAATTGCATAATTTTTATTGTTTCGCGGTGATGATGTACTCTCATTTCCTTCTAGCAAATATAATCAATATTCAACTTTCCTCTAAGTTACTATTCTTGTTCATAAGCTTGTTAGAGTTGCTTAGAGGGTGTGAGAAGTCCATTACCGGATATGGATTCTTTATGCAATCCCCTATAGTCTGGGGTATTATTTCAGGGGCAATTAGTTATATTATTTTATTTTATTTTTTTTTAATTTTTTTTTTTTATTTTATTTTTTTTATTTTATTTTTATTTTTTTTTATTTTCTTTTTTTATTTATTTTTTTTTTTTTATCTTATTATATTTTTTTAATTTTTTTTATCTTATTTCACTTTATTTTATTTTATTTTACTTCATACTCAATTAATATTTTACAATTTTAAGAAACTTGCATGATACTTTTCAGTTCGAAGTAACAATAAATTGAAATATTATCGTGAGTTCAATAAATCAGCTAGTATGTCAATGAATGAACCAACAACAGCAAATGGAAAATAAGTTACAACAATCGACAATGCGACATTTGACATTTATGCGCTTAGTATACGTGGGATCTAAATACAAAATCATTTTACAAAATTTAATATATAAAAAATAATATTTCGTATTTCAATAATACAAAGTATTTAGCAAATCGCAAATCACACCTTAGTTTCGATAAGTGTGCTCTATGATTTATTAAACTCACGATAACATATAACATTTAAATTAATTATTAATTAATATTTCAACATATCATAAATTAAATTTATTAAAAAACGTTAATTGAATTACCAATATTTTACACACAAACAGTTGTATGACTGGCTTGAGAATTAAATGCATTAAACAAGTACGAAAGTGTAAGTTGGGATAATCCCGAACTTAATACACCTAAAAGTGAGATATTATGGGAAATTTTAGATTTATTTAAGTTAACATATATAAACCGATTTCTTTACAACCATTTTTGTTCATATATGGAATTCAAATTATAAATGTGATACTAGCAGAGTACCCAACGTGGGCAAGAATGTGCGATAAGTCGATTAATCGAATATGCCAAACGATTTTTCCCATCTCTTAGAAATTTATATTCGGATATACATATCTATTTAGAAAGCTGTTTAACCTGACTTGGAGAATAATCTCTTTTGAATTAATCGAAAGTACAAACGCTCTAAAACTAACCAAAATATTTTACTTTGTCTTAAATAATGAGTCACCTTGGATTAAGAATTTTTTCTTCAACGCTCATTGGGTTACAGTTGAGCCTACCTTCGCATGGCCTACAGCACCACAAACCTAAATAAATAAATGAATATTTGCAATGATAAGCAAAATAACAGAACAGTCAAGAAACTGTAAACCATATTGACAAACACAGACATACAAATAACAAACAATTAAAATAACCAATATACAATTAAGAACACGGTGAAACAATGAATGTAATCTGGGGATATACCTGGGAATGGCGGAACAACAGTTGTATTTGAATATGAATATTTTTCTAGGGAATTTATCTCCAAAAATATCTCAAAATTAGTCCCGAAATTGTGCAAAATCATTTGCAGTAGATCTCAAATGAGTAGTAGTTTCAAAAGAGTCTAGGAGGCGTGACAAAAGCTACTCAAACTTATAAAGAAGAGGTCTTGAAATGGTGGCAAAAACATACGAAAATACTTTGACATAATTTTCAAATATTTACTAAGGCAATTTGTTACCATTAATGGATAAGTATAACCCAGTTGGTATTCATACTCGATCCAATCAATTTTCTGATATTATTTTAAACCTAGACAATCGATAGACACTTTTCTGTCTGTCTATATCATAAACAATCATTTCGGACCAGTTAAAACATAGTCAATTAAGTGGGTACAGATGTGTGTATGTTATCACCACCACAATGAAAATGTTTACAAAAATTAAATATAGAGTGACAATAGTTATTTTTGTGGTCCGATGACTGCCTTTTCGTGCCTTGCAGTAGATTTAAACAGTTGAAGCATTTATTAACATTATTTTCAATTTTTTTTTTTTTGCCTTTTTAAAATACCAAGTTAATTACTTCTAATTACTTGTTCCTGACACGCGTCAATGTACTTATACATACTATGTATATTTCAGTGGCGGATCAATTTAGGTTTCGCGTTCAAACCTCCTCCATAGAATCAGAAAAGACAAATTAAAATCTTAGTGCGCAGTACAAGGGATTTTTTATTTTTTTTTATAAATTCTATCCAACATTAATTTTGGGCAAGAATCATTATCATAGAGATTTTTGTGTATGAGTAGAATTATTCCAGAAAGCTTCTTTAGTGTGCTTTCTAGTCTCGAACGGTTACTATACCTATGTATATCTAACCTTGTTTAAACAATGCGCTGTTTCAAAATTTAATACAAAAACACCCTATATTAGCTAAAAATGTATTGATTTTTCGTTTATATAGGACATTTTAAAAATTTGTTCTGAGATAGCGAAATACTGGATCCGAAACTTCGTTTTTAACGCAATAGAACAATATTTTAGAGGGCGGAACGTAAAAAAGTAAATTGTCATGAAAAGGTAAATTCTCAATCATATTTTTCTACGGACACTTATACAAAGTTCAGGTTATTTGTTCTTTCGAGATTGCAAAGTTAAAACATAGGCTCAAGAAAACACTCTTGGAATCAACTGAAATGGATCTTCCTTAAAAACATTTAAGAGATGGCATTTATCAATTCAAAGGGTATGAATAAATAAATAAATAAATCTGTTCTATTCTATTTTTCTTTATTTTTTTATATCGATTAATCATTACAAAACTTCGTCAAATTAACTAACTATGGTGTTTAGCCAATCGTGGCATCTATATACATACATATGTAGGTACATACATACATATGTACATTCGTTCATTCATTCATTCATATGTAGTTATATCGGAACAATACTTGAAATTTTGTATTTTATTTCAACTGCATAGTTAAATAACATTTAGTCTAATCTAGTTGTTTTCTTTTTGTTCGTTATCTCACGGATTTGATTGATATGTCTACTAGCACATATACATACATATCTACATTAGCACAGCGATTTGCTTTAATTAACTTGCATTTTGTCACTCAAACTATTATGGCGATTTAGTCACCATTTCAATAGGAATGTTCCAAATATTCGTATTCGCAAAGCTCAAAGCGAAACTTTTGGTAACTGGGTAACCTAAAAGTGAAAGGTAAGTTTTTTTCTACTTCTCATACATATATGATGAATTTCATATAAATTATAACAAGGGCTGATTTTTATGAAAATTTGCTTAGAGGTGCATTTTACCTATACAAACACAGACAAGTTTTTCGAAATTGCATTTTTTTTAAATTGTGGGCGTGGCAGGGTATAGAAATATCTGAAAAATGACGGTAGTGGATACTTTTTAGCTGTCATTATTAGAGAACTGCTCCACTGATTTCACAGCTGATAAAATACCCTAGCTTTCGAAAATTATACTGTAAAAATTTTATATTACACTGAACACATTTTTTTTTTTGTTCAAAACTCAATTTTTTTGGCTTTTTAGCTTTTGAAAATATACACTGTAAAAATTTTTTATTTCGCTGAACAAATTTTTTGTGGTAAAAATTAAATTTTAGACTGAGAAAACGATCTTTTTTTTAATTTTTTATGCCACTAATCAGCTTTCGAGTTAAACAAAAATAAATTGAAAATTTTCGGTAATTTTGTAAATGACAGGTAAAATATTTTAAAATAACTGATCGGTTGAACTTTTTGGCTAAGCCCGAGTCGAATATGAATGAAGTGAGAAATAAGCAATATCGGTTCTTCTATACTAAATTAGAAAGTCTAAAATTTTACATTCTCAACATCACTAGTGTGTAATTCGATAAAATTCACAACCAAATTATTATGTGTATCGGTCGAGTGCCTAATTTAAATGTTACTTTGTTTCGAAAGAGAGTACAAACGGGGCAAAATACATAAATAAATAAATAAAAGCTTTGAATCAAAATGTACATATATGTAGGCAATAAAAATATGAATTTATTAGCAATGTAAACATTTATTTAAGTAAAATTGAGATTTAGAAAATTACAACGGGAAACCCCAGTCTCAATACAATTGTAAAGACATTAAAGCTTAAAATTTGCCGCACTTTATCGAAAGTGCAATGGTGAGTAGTTGAGGAGTACTCAACGGTCCTCATTGTATAAGTATACCAATTTTAGATCAAACAATTTTTCTAAATTTTGTTTTCAAATTGAGCATCACTTTGGGGTATTACATAACATTTTTTCATATGGTAACGCTGCTAAACATTTTATATATATATGTATTTTTAACGTGTATGGCAATGCCGGCCAATCATATGTCAAACAATTTAAAAGCGCACGAAGTTAAGAGCAGTGAAAAAGTGTATTATCTAAGAAATTTCAGGAGAGCACAAAATTTTAGTGTAAAATTCAATGTAAAATATGTGAATGTGCTTTTATAAATTGAAATGAAAAAGAATTATGGCAATTGTGATACTATTGACTTGCATAAAAGCAAAAACTTGAAAGTGAGGTTAGGCATGGGGCCGCTTTGCTGTTTGTTCTGCATTTGAATCTAATCCGAGATTGATGTTCGAATTCAAATTGATATCAAATAGAAGCACAAAGATTATTTACATATGAAAAATTGCAGTCGCTTGAGTTAGTTCTCCAATAGAGGTACAATTGAAATTAAACATTTTAAATTGGAAAACGAGTTGGATTTCCTCAAATAACTTTCGAACAAAATGTTTATTAGGTCGCTTACTGATTTCCACGTATGCGTGATGGGCTGACTGAAGATCAATGATTTTCTAAATGTGCAGGGACGTCGTCAAACTGCTGCAGCTGCCCCTCCTGCACGCAGAACAGTACGAATGAATACTTACATTGCGCTTTTGATTCTCTTCGATTGCAATAGTTCCACTATTTAGTGCACTGTACACCACCATTCCTAACACTAATCGATGAAGCAAGCAACTTAATTTGCGTTCTCTTTGAAATCGAACACGATCACTAAGGTGATTAATTTCATTAGAACAAGCACAAGAATTAAAAATAGTTAATAGTCTTTACTGTAATTAAATACGCTCTAGGGCTGGCATTATTTAAGTTTAAATATGAATTATGTATTTCCTCATCTCTTGTTACGTACACATTGGGGATGCTAATCCCGGGGCTAAAAACTTTTTAGATGCCTAAAAACCCGGATTTGCGGGATTGGAAATGTATTATTATTAGATTTTTTATTTTTTTGTTGACGTGCGTTATTTTACACTTTAATTTTTCTTCTTGACTGTAATAACTCTTTCCAGCAACTAATAAGAAACTGTAGCTTTACCGTTGGAAATTTCAAAATTTCTTCATTTATTTTTGATTAAGTTTTGCAATATTAATTTTTTTTTTAACTCACGAACGTTTTGTTTCGAATTTTTTTTTGTATAAAAATTGTCTATAAAAATGATCCATTTGAAATCTTTTATACAAAAATCCCGGGATTCCCTGATTGTCAAATCAGTTCCCGCATATACCGGGACTGCTAAAATCTAAAAAAAAAAATTAAATCCCTAGCACAGATATATATACATATGTCGATGCATATGTGCTTAGCAAATCGTGTGAATTCAATAAACTGCTATCAAGTCCACTTGAACAAGGTAAGACAAAGTCTGACAAAGAACAAAGGAAGTATGTAATTGAACTACAAGTTCTTAAGCATTTAATCTTTTACTTTTACTTTGGAAATTAAATATTAAATAACCTTATTCTTAATACTTCGAACTAATATTTAATTAATCGTTCGCATGTGTGGATACCTCACATTTTACTCACACATCAAGTGATTTGAGTCGTCTGACACCGAAGTGCGCCAGTCATCACTTCTTTGCTATTATCCCACACCAATAGGTAACACTTTTGTTCTTTAGACCTCGCGATAGGGTACGCAGTATAGGTATATAGGATTGCTCTTGGAACAAGTATGAGAGCTCAGTGAGAATAAGTTCAATTACATAGAGGCATGTGCGTATCATGTGTGCCATAAGAGGATGATGCCCCTGACGTGAGCTTGTGCTTGTGTCGATCGATTTAATTTAATCAAATGACTGTTAAAGTCTTTCGACAATAAATAACATTTCTGGGGGATTATACTCTTCTACCCTAACTCAAACTCAGGACTCAGGATGATGTCCAACCTCCTCTTCTGTTCAGTTCCTATATATCGAGTCTCGCTCCTTGACCAAAGTTCAGAGGCACAACAAAATCCTCATCCTGCACTCGTTGGATCTTAACCACATAAACATATAGTCGGTAAGCTCTTCTAGCCCTCTGAATGCCATCATCCTCTCATAAGCGCCACTTCTTGCCGAAGGGCAAACTTCCGAGGGAGACAAGAGTCAAGACAAGGCCCAAATTCGATCTGGCTATTGCAACAGATTATATTCTTAACTGAGCCAACCATTTATTCAAATGTTCGACTCAAGGTTCCTGCGACTGTCGTAAGAAGATGCTGATGACAATGATATGTTAGCAGAGTCGATGGATTTTGCTTAGCTTAAAAAGGGCTAGATGTTTCGTATTTCAAGAACTGAATGGAAGAGTTAAACTGTCGTATTACTATTTCCTCGTGCAGGCAGAAATAATTGATGGATTTTTCAAAGAATGTGATAGTTCTAATGTAGTATTTTCGAAGCTACTAGCCATTTATAGGCTCTATTCGCTCAATATTCTGCTGAATATTCTTAATAGAAATTACTCTACTCGGGTTTTTGCCTCAGTTTTGTGGCTACTTTGTGATATTAGAACAGATTCTCTAGTTAACCCTTGCTTAGGGATGCTAACTTCCACCAAACGAGGAAAATGGACCCAGAGCTGTTAAATCTGTTTTAAAATTAAAAATCAATTATATTAAACTGTTCCATTAATTTAATTTATTGAGTATGATAATCGAACATTTTTAAAATAAATAATCGATTGCGATTATATTTTGTGTTCAAATAATGAGGATTTATTTCTTTTTCAAATTTAATCTTAGGATTAATCAAAATTTCAATCTGATTAACATTTTTGATTAATTGCGATTAACGTAGATTAATAACAAATTTTAAATATTTCAATATTAATTAAAATTAAAAAATACTACAATTTTATGTTATTTTTTATAAATTCATCCAAAAAAGAAATTATGTATTTCCAACAAACAAAAGGCGCTTGTAATCCTTATGAGCTCTTTTATGAGTCCGAAATTAGGGTATTTCCCTTTTTGCGAAGGTTGTCCGATATGAGCCTGATTCCATATATCATATAAGCTTGAATAAGAGTCATATAGGACACCTTCTTTCTCATAAGCGGCGCTTATTAATAATCGTTAATCGCTTTGATTAATTTGATTAATAATAGGATTAAATTTTAAAACGAAATAAATCCTCATTAATCGAACACAAAATTTAATCCTAAACGATTAATTATTTTAAAAATGTTCGATTATCATAAATAATCAATTATTACAAAAATTAATTTGATTATCAATGATTAAGATTAATAATCATTATTTAACAATTCTGAAATCGACAATTACAGTTAGCGCCTGGTCCCTTTTGCATCGAATAATCGTTAAGAAGCCCAGCATTCATACTCTCATTCAATATTATTGTATGCACATAGCTTAGAACGAACAACAACCACAGCAACAAAGCTTGTCGCACTAAGTCTAAATAAGTAGCATTTCAAGGTGTCAATAAAATATGATAGTTCACAGCGTTTAATTCTAATCTACGAGTATATATGGCTTCTAATCTGACCATAAATTTAATATCTCATTCGTGTGGCTTCAAGAAGTTTTTTTTTTTTTTTTTGTTGCAATCAAAGTTTTTTATTTTTGCCTTGAACTTTTTAACACCAAAATGCAGCTAAACAAACAACTATGAAAACGCATTCGAGGTAGCGTCTGAGCAAATGTTGCTTAGACAAACAAAGTAGCAACACAGCGTGCGAATAGCGATTAATAAGAA
Organism: Sphenella marginata; assembly: GCA_951509765.1. Lineage (NCBI taxonomy): Eukaryota > Metazoa > Arthropoda > Insecta > Diptera > Tephritidae > Sphenella > Sphenella marginata. Next base: position 11,789,292 of record OX608081.1, on the reverse strand, counting down.
AGAACAAAAAGTGCAATTTGCATGGCTAAGTACGAGTATAAATGTTGCTAAAGCCACTATTGAATATGCCTTTTAAACTGGCCTACACAGCATGCTGCAAGCGCCACGCAATCATTTATGGAAAAATCAAAAAGCAATTAGTGGGCTTTGAGCCGTTAAAGGTTAGACTTTGGGCATAAAATACGCAAAAATTTCAGGTACATGAATGAGAGGTATGTAAGTCCCGCGTACCCACGAACCGGAGTTAACGGGACTCAGCATAGTAACGACAAAATAGTATCGGGATTTTTGGAAACTGAGATTGTTTCACAAAGCAAACATTTCCATTATAGATTTAAACAAAAAAAAAATTTATACGAGAAGCAAAAACAACGAATTTTAAAACTTCTCAGTCTAACTGTCTATAAGTTTGTACGCACATCACTCAAAAAGTGCTACATAGGTTTGAGCGCATTTTTTATCGATATATTACTAGATGTTCAACTTAAAGTTTAGGACCCCTTTCACACCAGAAAAATGTTTTAAACGGCTGTAAACAGTGGTGGCAGGAAAAATTGGTATTAAATATATACCTACGATAGTGTAATTATAACAGATCAATGTTTGCATATAGCAGCTGTTTTTTATATACAAACATATATATGTACATAGTAAATCCTACATAAATCCCGAAATCCTACATAAATCCCCAAATTTCTATACAGTATCCTGAAAATCTCGACATCGCAAAATTTTTAAAACTTGCTATCTCTAAAATGTTCATACATCTGTTCAAATAGATGCATGTACATACATATGTTATTTATTAAAATGTGTTTATTTAAGTTTGAACTTATTTTTTTCTTGAAACTGGTATCAATGTACGTTCTGAGTGAACTCAAATGCGTGATGATTGTTTTCTTGCAGCTTGAACTTTTAAAAACGTGTTTCCTTACGTGAAAACTCATAAAGCTGATTATGTATATGTATATATACATAAGTATGAATTAATAAATCGATTATTTAGGCCACGTCTGTTTAAACACACGACAACTTGTGTGAAAATTTAGGAAGTTGAATGACTTTCAGCACACAAAGATTATTTTTTGCCCAAGGTACGGGAGATCACCAGGTCAATTTTTTCGGTTTGTTGACACAATTTCTTTCTACTTATTTTCTTGCCCTTATCCATCCTCTTATTTATTTTCAACAAATTTTTTTTAATAATATTTCTAATAGAGTCTACGTTTCAACAGTGCAGAGGAGATAATGCCCACAGTCAAGACTTTATTTTTATTTTATTTTATTTTATTTTATTTTTTTTTTTTTTTTTTTAATTTTATTTTAGTTTATTCTACTTTATTTTATTTTATAGTTTTTTTCATTTTTTTTTTATTGAATTGATTTTATTTTATTGATTTGATTTGATTTGATTTGATTTGATTTTATTTTATTTTATTTTATTTTATTTTATTTTATTTTATTTTATTTTATTTTATTTTATTTTATTTTATTTTATTTTATTTTATTTTATTTTATTTTATTTTATTTTATTTTATTTTATTTTATTTTATTTTATTTTATTTTATTTTATTGTATTTTATTTTATTTTATTTTAGTTTATTTTATTTTATTTTATTTTATTTTATTTTATTTTATTTTATTTTATTTTATTTTTTTTTTTTTATTTTATTTTATTTTATTTTATTTTATTTTATTTTATTTTATTTTATTTTATTTTATTTTATTTTATTTTATTTTATTTTATTTTATTTTATTTTATTTTATTTTATTTTATTTTATTTTATTTTATTTTATTTTATTTTATTTTATTTTATTTTATTTTATTTTATTTTATTTTATTTTATTTTATTTTATTTTATTTGATTTGATTTTATTCTATTTTATTTTATTTTATTTTATTTTATTTTATTTGATTTGATATTTGATATTTTAACAACGGCCAACATCTCCTGAAACTCTTAAAATTTATGTAGTAGGAGTGGCAAATATCAAGATTCAGTTATCAAACATAAGCCCATTTGCTAAATACTATATAGCATATATTTATTTCCAGCATCTTTCCATACTTAATACATTTTACGTAAGCTACCAACAACACCTAGGTTATTTAGTTAAAATTATTTTTAAACAGGCAACAACAATAAAAAAAAACATTTGAGCTTCCGTTGTGCCACTGCCACAACTAAAACGGTTTACAATACGCGCCTATGGCGTCAGCAATAACAACAAAAAATAGAAAAAAAAAAAAAGAAAAGAAAACCGAACAAATAAAAGCCGATTAACGATTTTATTGTACTACAATAGAATTTAAAATAAGCAAATCACAAAATAAAATAACGAAAATGTGTGTAATGCAGCGAGAAAAAGTTCATGCTTAGGAACGGATGGAAAGAGAACAGCAAGCAATTGAAGAGCATTATGAAGCAGCACAAGAAAAAGAAACAAATAAGGGCAGCGGTAGAACTGTGCCGAAGACCGTAATGTTAATGTAAGGTATAAAAAGAAGTAAAAATGCATAATTGATGTCAGAATTACAAATAAGCAAATTAAACATAGATACCTTATAGAGTTTGTAACAGGAAATTCAGTGCAAAATATTTTGCTCTATGGACGGCGTAAAAATTTCAAACAAAAATTGTTTGCGCTCAACGTCGAACACTCAATTTGACAAACAGCTGAATTAGATATGTTTACCGTCTAATATGTATTTACGAGTATGTACAAATATTTATGTACATATGTATGTAAATAACGTTATAAAATCACAGTCATCATGTAGTAGATAATAAACTTTTCAAGCAACGAATTTAATTTGTTTGAAAGTAAAATAAAATAAAATTAGATGCGACGAAGCTGTGTTTGCGAGTTTTCCAGTTAGAATTGTTTAGTTTTTTTTTTTTGTAGTTAACTTTAGTTTTTGCTTTTGTTTTAATTAACGCTTTTTAAATATTTATTCCAATGACGTGTTTGTAGTGAAGTTTTAGTTTTGCTAATATTTTTATTGTCTTTTCAAATTGATTAAATTATATTATTTTTTTTAGTTGAACTGGTTTGACATTTATTTTTATGCAAAAACGGCTTAGAGCAAGTTTTTAATATAGTGGCTTGTGGACATTCTGCAAAATTTTTTTTGTTATGAAATTATGATAGTTTTTTCTTTTTTATATTTTTTTTTCTTGTTTTGTTATTTGTTTTTTTTTTCAAAATTTTTGTCACTCATAAATAATGCATTTCACTTCAATTATTACTAAACCGTAGAAAAATTACACCATTTTAGTGTTTTATTTATCACATTTAGGAGTAAAAATTACAACTTTCAAGGCTGAAAATCCAAAAAGTTGTAACTTATCTCACTGTCGGCTATTTTTTCGGCTTCAGTTTGTTTACTTGCACTTGGCTGATGAACCGATAAGGGGAAAAGAGCTTCCAAATTAATTTTAATTAAAACGTTACAATTTCAAAAAACTTGACGGAAATCTAAAAAAAATGTAGTATTTTGGTTTTGTGCAATCAAAAATTTCCTGTCCCGATTAATTCTTTTTGACTAATAAAAAAATTTAATTTTTTAACTATTACACGATTATTTGATTTTTTTTAATTATAATAATTTAAAAAAAAGAATTTTTAAAGCAAAGTAAAAAGTTATGATTTTTAAAAATAGTAATAAATAATAGAATTTCTTTATATGCATAATTCAAAAAATAATTATTTATTTTGATTAATCAAAATTTAAAGAAAAAAAAGGGTTTAGAGTTATTTTTTCTTTTGCTAAAAAATTAAATTTGAATGCGTTTTTGAGTTTTATTTTTTGTTTTTCGCACCGTTTTCAAACTAAAAATTTTGTTTAGTTTCTAAGTTGAGATTAACTTTTCAAAATAATATTATTATTGTTTTACCAATTTATATATTATTATTTTTTTTTTAATAAAACTCTTACGGTCCCTGATTATCGTTATTTAAACATAGTTTTCTAGTCTATATCTGGCAATATTAATTTTCTTATTTCACACAAAGTGTTTTGTAGTTATTTTTTTATTTGTTTTTTTTCAGTTTTTGTTATTTTAACCTAATTTAGAAATTCAAATGTTGTCTTTTTTTGGTTTTAATTTTTTTTTTGCTTCACATTTCATTAGCGTTTTTCGCTAATTAGTTTTTAAATGTCAAGCTTACTGCCACAATTTGTACTTATTTAGTTAATTTACCAAACATGGAGAAGCTGCATTCAAATTTAAATGCAATTAACACTTCACTAAGCGCTCAAGGTTGGCAAAATTCCGTTTCAATTAAAACATGAATTTTCAGTGAAACTTCAGCTTCATTGTGACTCAAAATTTCATTTTAGTGAAACTCCACTCAAAATCAAAATTGAATGATAACAAAAGGACTGTTGGGAAAATAAAATTTTGAGTGATAATGAAAAAAGAAAACTGTTTTATTTTTTATGGAATTTCATTGCATTCAGCGTGAAAGCTTTGATTTAGTTTTTATTTGCTGGCAATACAAGCGATCCCTCTAAAATATGTTCAACACTCATACGCCCCCGCGTCCCTTCGTTTGCCACACGTACAGCACATACGCAAAGTACAACAATTTGCTGCCACAATTCGCACAGCTTCAAATTATTTCGTAACCTTTAATTTGCTCTCTTCTTTTTGCGCTCAAAAATAATTTTTTGTTTTTTTTTGTTTTTTTTTTTTTTAATTTAAAACTTTTTTAGCATAGAAATACTGCACCTATTCGTAGCTGCTGTATTGAAGAAATCGCAAGCTCAATAATAGTTGTTTATGAAAAATGCAGTTATTATAGCTCTCAAATATTTTCTTTTTTTTTTTTAATTGTAGTTACTTCTTTCACCAATTCACAAACAGTTTTTGTGTTAATTTCGCTGCTTTGTAACTCTAAACAATTTTAGCCAACTCTCTCTTTCACTATTTATGTTAGCTAAAACTAAATTTTCTCGTTATTTTTTTCTTTACTTTTTTGGCAGGTTTTCGCGAATTTTTATTTTTTTTTATTCTCTTTTATATTCATTCACACATTTGACAAAATTTTTCGAAAGTAACGATCCATTGGCGGCGACTTGAGCGCAGCAACTGATATTTCAATTTTGCGTTTTGAGTTGATGAAGTCGCGCGCGCACCTACTATAAATCGACTCAAGCTCAGCCAAGCTAAACCAAGTTCAACGGCAACAACAGTAGCAGCGTTAGCGACAGCGGTAATATACAACACAACGACTGCAGCACATATGTATGTACATACATACATAAATAAATAAATATACAACCTGCATACAAACGAATTTTTCATTTTCTTTTTTTTTCTTTTCAGCATACATTTACGTAGACATCTATTAGCCGAATATAAAAAAAAACTACAAATTTATCTATAAACCCCACTGTACAAATACATAAACATATATAGTTACATACTTGCATATATACAAAATTACACACAAACATACATACATACATTCATATGTCAACAATTTTGTCATCACTGGACTAGGTACACGAAAATATTGCACAAAATAAATTGAAACAAAAAAAAAAAAAATTATTATAAAAGCGTGAAGCAAAATAAAGCAGCAAAAAAGCAGAAGCGGCAAATTCATAGTCGCAGATAAACTTTACATTTACAAGGGAAATCAGTGCCGGGTAAACCAAAGAGATACGAACTATGGTTGCTTCATTGCATTGAGCTCGCTATTTAAGCAACGAGTATGCAAGCTCTCAGTGGCGGATGCAGGATTTTGTTAAAGGTCTATCCCTCTAATCCAATTTTTTTTATGAAACTTCGAGTACATAAAAAAAAGGTTAAAAGCCACTGTTCCTGAAAAATATGACTTTTTGGATGCCGAAGGGGAGAAGTTGGACCCGAAAATTACCGTGAATCCGCTCCAGAAAGCTCTAGGCTAGGAATGCCGAGTAATTTTCCTAAAATCAGTTTTGAAAAAAATTTTTATTTAAAACAAAAATTTTTTAGTTTGAATTCGGACCGAATTTTTCAAATTGTGGAGTTATGTTTTTTGTAAAGGACGATTTGGAGAAGAACAATTGCGGGATTTCCCGCACTTTAAAAATCACAATATTCCCGGACTGGCATCTCTTGTATGCATGGCATCCACATACATACATGACCAGACTGCATTCACCCCTGTAAGCAAAGTAGACGTGAAGCTAAGCTCCAAGCTCAAGTTCATTATAGCGCCTCTTTGGGGAATTCAATCACGGTCCTTGTAATATGATCGAGGGCGGTTAGAAAATGACTGAACTCTCTCGCTCTCTCTATTTCCTCCGTTGCTGAACTGAACTCTTGTCACCAAGGGTGTGGTGGGCTGTATGGGATTCAGGTTTTCGTTTTCACTTACTAAAAACAACAATTTTTTTATTTTTAAATTAGTATTTCATGGTCGTACATCTTAACTCAGTAGTTCTACAACAACAACAACAAACTATAACCTTATCATAATTTCCAAAGTTCAAAAGCGAAATGTTTGTCTCAGCGCGCCTAAACATATTAGCCCGGCACTGTGGCGCACACTTCTAATCATCCATCCACCTACAAAGCTTATGTTGCTAATAACCGACTAACTTACTGTCCCACTGAATAGCGGTCCTATCGTCGACCACACTAAATGACTGATTGTCTAATAGGCTCACTGGTATTGTCTGTGCATTGCATTGGAGGTGTGTGACTCTGAGTTGCGTTTATTTGAACATTCTTTGGCCCCAAGTACATACATACGTACAAATACATAAATAGTTTTGAATATAAGCATGTCTGTATATATTAAATAAAAGAATTAATAAAATCCACTACTTAAAGAAGCAAGAAAAACTAATAACAAACAATCAAAGAAGACAAACAACCAACTAAACTGAGCTGTGTGAAACTGCGCTTAGCTCTTGGCGTTGGCGTTTCTATTTTTTTTTTTTTGTCACCATATTTAATCGTAGCGTTCTTATATTTTATAGTAACACAAGTAGTATTAGTTATGTTTGTTGTTGTCGCATATGCACATCATCTTTGTTGGTTGTATTCATTTATTAGCATTCATACTTATTTAGCTCTGTTCGTGTAGTCTACAGCATAAAATATATTGAGCGCAAAGAACATAGAAAATTAGTATGTTACGGGTAGGAAATTCACCACGCCGTAAAAAAATCCAACCATAACAATAGCATTAGTTCAACTTTTCTTACCACGTGGTGAATTTCTTACTCGTAATTTGGTAGCTTGCAATTTCCATTAAAAGATTCTGTGTCTGCCACACATTTTAGAATTTCACCTCGATCTTTAGCTGTGTAAAATAAGGGCAGGAGATATTGCAGCACCAAGAGGCTACTGATGGCATTCTGGCTTAAGGAAACACGAAAAACAAAATAACTTTCCAGCAAGTGTAAGACCCGTTTTCGCTCTCTAACATTCCACCACTCGGCAAAACTTTTTTGTACGGGAACGCAAAAACATGATATTTTGTAAGGATTTTTACTGCTTTGTGCTGGAAATTGGTTAGGCGAACAATAGTTTTATATGCTTTGTCTTTGTACTGGCATTTGTTTTTATTTTTTTTTTTTGTTTTCGCAGACTATCTTCAATGGCTGAAGCGCCTCACTTTTTTCAAGCAAATATTTTTCCCACATTACAAATATGCAGAACTAATGAGAACCATGAACCGATGTACAAGCCATACCTAAGTTATGAAGGGTATAATTTTTTTCACAGTTTCAAATTATGTCCAAGAGACTGAAGCCCACTGTCAAAGTGCTGATTGCACCTTATCTGTGCGGCTTCAGTTCTAGTAGGTCTACTCTATATACGATTTCGCGAATATTCCATTACGGTAGGTTGGCGAAGTACTACAACAACAACGTAAGAGATATGGCGCCTGATAAGACAAAGAGACGCCGTCCATCGCTACTCAGCCATCAAGAGCCGTTAAACGCCGAGCTATCATCTTAACTAGGATACCCTGGCAGCCATTTTACAGAAACGACACTAGTCTTGCTGTTATTATTGTGTTAGGGAGTCGAATAATTTACATGGACGTAGTCAGACATCTTGCAACGAGACATTTTACATCCGTCTGTAAAAACTGAAATGTCGCGTTTCTCAGTGACTTAATGGCAACCACTTTTGTGAGTATTATTATTAGAAAAAAATTTGTAACGAATATTCGTATTGAATCAAAAAATTAATCATATAAAAAATAAATTTTTATTCATAACTAATAAAAGCGGCGCCGCAAAACTTATAATGGACTGAGTCCGATATTAATTATATTAACTCCGTAACCAGATAAGATATGATACTTAGTAATGATCCCTACTGTCAATTTTCCTGGAATATCTGCAATGTCTAGACATTGAACTGTAGAGTATAGACAAAATTTTAAGGTTATGACTACAATATATAAGTACAGTAGACGAGATAAGCAAAACAAAGAAATGTAATTATGGTTATTTGACAAATATGTTTTATTTCTGCTTTCCTCCAACCAAAATAAAAATTGATTTTTAATTGCTGCCCGATAAAATCTATAGTATAGAAAAACTCACAGGAAGACGGTGCGTCGATGCTGATATATCTGGATATACTGAAGGCTCAAAAAGTTGGAAATATTTTTGTCGATAAAACTGTGTGTGTTTAAAAATTCAGGTTTTAATTCTGCTTGCGATTGGTATCTTCATAGAACTCTGTTTTCTTAACACATACTCATCAGTTTGATTCCAGTGCGACTCACATAAACCGGCACCATTTAGGACCAAGACTGGAATGCGATCCGCCGACCGTGTTATAATTGTTTAAACCAGTGAGATTAAAAAATTCATTAATTTCAAATTTTAAGGCCCCGTCTAATGTACATAGTACGTACATATTTACAACTTTCAGTCCGTTGATTGCCAAATTTTTTTTCAACTCACTTGTAGGCAGGGCTTGCAGTGCAATTATTATTTACACAAAGCCACAATAATATAGGTAATTAATCGTTTCACAATTAAATTGTTTTATTATTTCTCTGCAATTTACGGTATTATTATTTTGAAATGAAAATATGTACAAAGGAAATATTTTACGTTGTTGTCTCTAAAAATAAACACACATTGTCCATTATTTAAAGAAGGACGCCATTTTACAAAAAAAAAACTTTCTTTCGAAATCGTGATGGATTAAGTAATAATTTACTGCCCGTATGTCAGATATTATGACACAATCCTACAGCTGTGTGATAAAACAGAAGGGTGATAACAACTCTTCTGAAAGAAAATCGGAAGAAAATTTACAAAGTTTCTATGCTTTTATTAGAAGATTTATGTTTAAGTATGATCGCTAAAGCAAGCCGAAAGTGTTCGAGAAAAAGTTCTAAAAACCGAACTGAGCCCGCAAACAGTCCCGAAGGCATCCCTAATAAGTCCCGAAAACAATACCGCAAAGGCTCCAAATTTATCCCGAAAATGTTGCTATATAATCCCCAAAAATCTTCAAAAATGTTTAAAAATAATCCCACAAAAGCCCCACAGTTATTTTGAAATGGTGCCGGAAAGGTCTCGAAGAAACCTACATATATATTTTTTTTGGTTTTCAAATTTACTAATCCAAACTTCTACGAATATTCCATTCAACATATTGTACATAGCTTTGTTTCTGAAAATGAATAGCAAGAAGAACGTTCTTGCATTATTCGCGAATGTGAATGCAATTTTTTTTAGTGTTCACGCTACTATTCAAAGTTGTGAAAGAACGTACTTGAATCTTCATAAATGATTAATTCCCAACCCTGCTTTATAGTGATAAGATAAAGACCCTTATTATGAGATGAATTCGTGCTTGGACATTGGTCAAAAGAGGTGATAAAACCAATTTGAATCATTAGGTTTTATGTCTTTAAACAATCCCAAGAACCATAACCCAGCGATGTACATAAAATAATGCTATGAATCATTTCGTATAAATCTATTAACCCGAAAGGAAGTTGTTCTTCGACAAAAAATTCAATTCGCAAGATCTCGAGATCTTTGGACGTGTATTAACACTTGACGTTCGATGGAAAGTTTTACCAAATGAAATGAGTCCCAACAAATATGAAAGAACTCCCAATGCAACTTTTAGGCCGAATGAAATAAGTCCCAACAAATATGAAATAACTTCCAATGCTGAAAAATAATAAAATAATTATTTCATCATGAAATTGGAAGTTATTTCACTATCAAATAAGTTTCAATTTGTATGGAAAATATTTGGGAGTTATTTCATTTGGTAGTTATTTCACTGCACCGCAGCAGTTAAGGGGGTATTATACTTGAAAAGCAAAAGGGTGACTTGACTTGGTAACTATCACTTATGGATCTTACTTGCACTGAAATAAATTTGATTTTACTTTAAATGGTCTTCAGTAAAACATCAGTATGATTCAATATTATATGCGTTATGTGGATTATATGTAATTCAAAGTCAGTTTTTTGCTGGATAAGAATAACAGCACCTTTACTCTTAATTGATCTTAAGGTCTTTCGCTATAACCGTAACCCAATCTCAACAAAGACATAAATCAATTCAATGACATTCATATTCAAAGCAACTAGAAACTTGTTTATTAATTTGTTTAATTTTTTTTGAATTAATGTGGTATTTATAGCAAGTGGGTCAAAAATACTTTTTAAATTCGTACATTTGGTTTTGATTTATTCTCTCATATTACCATTCTTCTTTTTTTTTTGACATTTTGCTACAGTAAATACGGAAGTAGTAAAGAATGCAAAAGTGCAAACAAATGTGAAAAATTAATACATAGTAAATGTGTAGAAAAAATAATGCATTAGACCGTTTTAGAAAAAAAAACATGTTTCAAGTTCGGTTAAGTACAAACGATTTTAAATTAAAACATTTGGATATTTTGAATTAGTTCTACCTAAGTTATTATTTTATTTTTTAAATTTCACTTGTTTGTGTTTTCCAAAATATTCGACGAACAAACTGTTTGCATGTCTTTCATACAATTTAGGCCTTTTCAATAAGATATCGGGAAATTTGTTAATTTTTTACAAACAAACAAAACAATGACTTTTGCGAATATTTGACAAACAGTCTAATTCACGCCCCTACAAACGTTTTACCAATTTCTCCCAATAACATTGATATGTCTATGTATGTCGATGCGTCGCGATAATCAAAATCGAAATCAATATTCGTTAAACATTAAAATCAACAATTCATCACGTGAACATATGTATATCATGTCTTTTGAATTTCTATTAAAACATTATTTGTTATATATATAGACATACATTTGTACCTACATAGATACAAACAAATCGATATATGTTTTGGTGGATGTATAAACGAAGCTTGCAAATATATTCGGTACACGTTTCAGCGGAATACCTAACTGGCTGTCCGTGGTTGTACGAGGCTTCAGCAAGCGCCGAAAGAAAACAGAAAATCTAGCAACATTAACAATGGTTTATACTTAAATTCCTGGCTACCTAGGGGCATGAAACTTGGCACATGTTGCAGGATGCGATCACAATACGATTCAATAAAAATTCCGCCAGGTGGCGCGATTATCGATAAATGTGAAAATCGCTGAAAACAGGGGAATCGTGCCATCGTTTTTTGAGTATCTTCCCGGTAAGCTTAAAACTCGAAACATATGACATAGTTCAGAACTCGGTAACAATACAATATTGTATCAAAAAACTTCCGCTAGGTGGCACACGGATCGACCTATTTGGAAATTTCACACTTGAAAGCATTGATTGACTATTGAAACTAAAACTAATGGCACAGTCATCAGATAGCTTACATCTAGTTTATTTCGGATTTTCTGTAGGGTATGTATGTACATTTAAATGATTTAATAAGGAAGTCTCGCAAAGGGAAACTCCAAACCTAGCCGTTCATACTTAAACGCCCTTGATGTGAGAAAAGTGCTGATGAGTATTATATCCGGGATTTTATATATGAATAGAGCTTGAGAAACAATTTTAAACGTTTTTAATAGCTAATAGCCAAACATCACGCGCATTAAAAGCTTTATAAAGTGTTCTTTGGAAAATTTATAGGTAAATTATGATTATGTGAAGTGAGAAATATTTAATTGGGTGCTGATTTGACAAAATGATCTTCCTGCGCACAGATGTGAAGTACAAAGTGCATACTAACCTAACACATATATATGTATTTCGTGAAAATGTATGTATGTATGTAATATACATAAGTGCAACTGGTTAGAAAACATACTAGTGTAAAACTAGTATTTTTTGACTGATTATGAAATAGTCCAAAAAAGACTAGACTTGCTGGAGTAAAGCTACTTATTTCAATGGTAGTTTTTACCTCACTGGGACTCGAACCAGCGACCTCGGCAAACTGAATGGAGTACTCATGCACTAAAGCCGTGGTTTCCTCGAAAAGCGGTGCCGCTATGTAGCGCTCGCTATATAGCGGTCGCTATGCTTGCCGTAATGAGCGGCACCGCTTTTCTGTAAACTTACATGAACGTATTTCCCACATTCTACCGATTTGATTTTTTAGTTTCGAGTTTTTCTGTTTGTTTTTGTGCCTTTACTTTGGGTAAATAATTATTTTTCAAACATTCAAATGTCTTAAAATATTGTTTTTGTAAAAATATTTCAATAATTTGATAGAATTCACACCGCTATGACAATAGCGGTGAGAAAAAACGGTGAAGAACTAGTTTTCACCGTCATGACGGCCGTAATATATCATCCCTGCCGCTATATTACATTACGGTGAACTTCACCGTCTTCTAACTTTACACCTAATTACTTTTACATTGAATTGTTTTTGACAACGTACTCTACCGCTATGTAACGGCTATAGCGGCACCGCTTTCGAGGAAACCAAAGCTTAAGCCCGACTGAAATTAAATTATTTTGGCTTACCATGATTAAACTAAAATTTGTTGTTCTTGCTTGAACTAGTTTGAGACTGTGCCCAATTAACATGTTGTAGAACTACGCCATGTTGCAACTAGTTGGTTGTACTGTAATATTTATCCATCATACTACTTATCACTATTATTTTTTTTTGTTTATTTTTTTATTTTTTTTTTTCTTAAACAATTAGATTTTTTGTTGTTTAAAGCTTGGTTAGGACGCTTGAGTATGTCTTGAACAAAACGCCACACACATCACACGCCACTTGCAACACGCAACATTACGTCACAGATCGCACAAAGTCAAATTGCATATAGTTTTTTATTTATTTGTTTTATTGTTTTTTCTTATTTAATAACATAAAATTAAAAAGAAAATTTTTCAAATTCAATTAAGGTTTTTTTTTTTGTGGACGGACTTGCAGTGACGTTTGCGAATAAATAATGTAATTTGCTTATTGTTGTTGTACGACCGCAAAACACCTGTATGGTCTGGCGTTATTATTTAGTTACTTTTTATTTTTTTACTGTTTCACTATTGTTGTTGGCTTGTACAATTATCGTGATTAAATCATGAACAAATCGACGCTTGAGCAATCGAGACGATTTCGGTGTTTATTTGTGTTGCAAATAATTCTAGATAACTCGCAATACGTGCTATAAAATTTATACACATATCTACATATTTACTCAGGTATCGCTCATATAGTACATAAATATGTATACATACCTACATACATTTGTGTGGACTAATATGTTAACAAAATTAGTTAATAAACCAATCATTTTGTTTATACATAGAAGTACCCTGGAGAAAATTGTCAGCGTAGTGGTTAGGATGTCCGTTGAGCGTGTTGATCGTACAGTTCATCATCATGGATAAGATCTAGGTGCAACGACTCAATCCAAAGTAATAACTCTTCGCAAAGCCTTCACACGCTTGCATACGGTCGGAACACCCTGTTTTACTCATACGACTACTATAAACATTTATTTACAGAATATTTGTAATAACCTTTGGAATATTTGAGCCAGCCAGACACTTTTTAGTGTTTCCGCTGTAAATTCATTATTTCATTAATTAGATTATGTACTTATGTTTACATTAATTGCTGCCTTTTAGTGTCATAAAGTCAAATATTCGCATAAATTACATAAAAATAATCCAAAACCGATTGAATTACTTACTTATGGATAGTTTATATGTTTTTTTAATGGATTTGCGTTGGTTAGCAATTACCGTTTACAATGTTAATTTTTTTATGTTTAAAATTTTGAATAGCGTGAGAAACGAAGCTATTTAGCAATCTTGTTTGGTGAAATTATTTACATTTACACCTCTTTCTTGATTGTTTTTGAACGGTATGTTAGTATCAATATGAACCTAAATTGCATATTATCAATTTTTGTTTTCTCAATATGAACTTACATTTCTCATAGCTGGAACATTTCTCTCATGGGACCCAAAAATTATTAAGACAGACCTAGTTAGTGGGTGGCCATAATATATCCCTACTAGGTACATATGTACATATGTACATATATAATATTTACTGTCATCCTAATTTTAAATAACTTCACTATTTTTATTAATTTCGATTTAAATATTTTATACAAAACCATTTAACATTTAAATGAAAACTAACCCAAAGCGATGTGTCAAAAATTTATTATATACACACAAATGAGAAAAGCTGCTATAATGACAGTAACATCATCAGGGGGAATGTATAAGCTTCAGGATTAGCTTTGAACTCAAATTCGCCACAACTACCAACCCCAACGATATTTCGAACCAATAAGTGGAAGAGTTGAATTAATTTTGAGTTATTTTGAAGAATAGAAATAACTCACGTTGGCGAGATATTACAACAATTGGCAAGTTTTGCATTTTTCAATGTCAATGCTACAAGCTTTAGAAGCCATTGCAACGATAAATCTTGGCAATTGCAATCGATTCTACAGTGCCTTTTAAAATTATTTCCAACTTAGGAAGCATATCTATTTCGGAAATCGATCACTACAATATCATTTTCTTCAAAATGAAATATATGTATATATCGACAAACATAAACAAAAACTTTGCTATAGAGATTTCTTCAAATAATATCTGAAATAGGGATTTTTGAAAAACTTGCCGAGCATAGCTAAACAAGAGAAGGCGTTTAGCGCGATTTCTTTTTATATACTTACATCTTACAAACATGAACACAACCTAACTTTTAGAAATTGCATTTTCGAGAAGTTTTGAAAAATTGTGGGCGTGGCCAGGTATCGAAATATTTGACTATCCTTTTCAAAAATCCTTTTCAATAGGTACTATGATTTCTACGAAATGGCTCAATCAATTTCAAAGATAGAGGCTGTCGATGTTATAATATCATTGAAAAGAATGCCGGTAAGTGCTCTATATACATCACCCGAACTTAGACTTCCTTAATTGTTTAACATAGAATTATCCGCAACGAGTACGTCCCTGAAGTTTTTTCGGAAGCATTTCTTTTGACGTATTTATTCGCTTGACTCTTGAAAATGCCACACATAACAAACAAAGCATGACCATCTATGGAATTATCTCAACTCCCACTAACCTTAAAATAAATATAGGTGGCAACCCCGTAAAAATAACGTATGTGGCAACACCTAAGTAAAAATTCTTACAATGTGATTCACTACCATTCAAATTGGTCAAACTCGCCTAAAGTTTTAAGATAAGCTCAGGTGGCAACACTAAGTGGCAACTCTCCTTAGGCATGTTTCTTTTTTAACACGGACGGAAATCCCTTTCATTTGATACCCATAATGCCATATTTTGATTTATTTAAAAAAAATTCAGATAGGTGAGTTTTGCTAGATTTTTTCCCCTGTGACTGGGCAGAGCAGACTTAGTTTCACGCTCGAGCATATTTTGCATAAGTGTTGATGTATGTATGTATGTATGATTTTTAAGAACTCGTCACGCTTGAATAGAACAAAGCACAATTTTTTGGACCACTGTATTAATTATTTATAAAACTCACCATAAAGGTTCCGGTTGTGCCATAAATCATTCAACGGCATCTTCAAATGCATATGTGAATGGTTAGTTAAGCATACATACATATGTACTTAACTGCAATGATGTTCCGTTAAAAGAATGTACAATGCATAGATAGTTTGTAGATAATATATGTACACATGTACATATCTATATACATATGTATTAATTAATTGATTATCGACCATTATGCACAAATAGAGACTTAACTATTTAACATTCATGAATTCCAAACGATATAAAAGAAAAAATTAATAAATTAGAAAATAAAATAAAACAAGGCTAAAGAAGCACACAGCTGTTTAAAAAGTTGGCAGCGCTGATTTTGCTGCTTGTTTTTGTTGCTCATCTTCATTTTTCTGCTGAATTTTTAATGCAAGCGTATATTTATTATAATCATCATTAATTACTTTTTGTGTTTAATATAGCTCGTAAATAGATTTATTTTTATACTTTTTTTTCTGCATATCGTGTATTTGTTTGTATCTATCCATCATTTGTTTCACTCATTTTCTATAACCGCAATTAAATATATTTAGATATACAGCACCATGACGGACTTGCAGTGCAGTGGAGCATTAATGAAGCCCTTGAGCACAGTGTTTGCACCCACTTTGTGATGGAAATGTGTAAACAAAAAAAAATATTAAACATAAATTAAACTTTTTTGCGGTCCCATGAGTTGATGGACGGTCGTTGTGCTAGAAGGGGAGAAGTTATTTGCATTCAAAATAGAGATAAATAATAAATTTATATATAAAATTATAAGTACATATGTACATAGATGCAGATAGTAAAGACGTTTCAGCTTTAGTCCGATCTGTATGAAATATTCGTAGATAAACATAAGTCGTCATCCCGTGGCGATATCTAGCTCCTTATCATCTCCAGGCAAATCCTGATCATCCACAATATTCCAAATTTTTTTATTTACTTCTAAAAATCATAAAATTCGTTTCGTATACACTATGTTAAATATACAAATGTGGGTATAACACAAAAATGTCACTTAGATCCTTTTGGTTATGAGCCCTTCATATATGGATATATGTGCATACATATCTCGTTCAAACTTTTGTTGTTGCATGATCACGACCACCGGATAGTAGCCATAGTGTTTTAGGGATGTGCACTAAAATTATAATGCAGATTTTGATATTTAAAAATATATTAAAACCAGTTAATTTCCAGTCTGAAATAGTTTGGAACTTACAAATATGGATATCTTGAGGGTGAGATTAAAACTATCCTTAGATACACCCCATATCTGATATACATACATACATATGTAAGTACATATCGACAGCCCCACTGCAAAACCTCGTAAGTCACTTTTTTTCCAAAAATAATGTGCTGAGCCTTCCCGTGTTACAACTTTCAGTTTATTTTCAGTGGTGAAATGTAATAAATAATATATGTAAAAAGTCCGGTTCATATGTTAAAATTATCACAGTTTTACCCTCTCCTGAAAACTTTTTGGTTTTGAACATACAGGGTTTTGCAGTTTGGCTGTCAATATATTACTTCTGATTTGTGATTTTGTGTTCGCGCCTATTTTTCACCTTTTTTTATTTTGATATAATGATCTCAGGTAAAAAATCTTAAAAGTCAATTTGAAATTTGAAGAATGAATGAATTTGACAGAATGAAAGCTGAGTGTAATTTTATTTCGATTTAGTTTTTTAATTTATCATAGAAGAAATCCTTATCCCCTTCGTGTTAAATGCACTGCTACTGGTCCGCTGCCAGTATCGCCATCATTCAATTGTGATTGATTTTTTTTACAGACTATCAACTTTCTTTTCCCTTTGCTAATCATCAGATTTCCAAAATTTTATCATTTGTTGACAGACGATTTTATTGATAAAGTCATCACCTGATCAATAAAAACTTTCTTAAATGTGTTTATTTGATTATGAAGTTGATTATATTGATTTTGATATTTAGTACATTTACATAGATACATATATACATATAATAAGACCCTTATTGCAAGCACAAGCCAATTAAGCTTTTAGAATTTTTTTACCATTTCAGTGCGGAGTCAGCAAAAAAAAAATTTTTGCATATCGCTCTAAATTATTAATATTAACACATCATCAGCTACATGGTATGAATGTCCCCGACCTACCGTCAATTATCATACATATGTATATTAAGAGTATAAAAATATTATCAAATTATAATAACTGTATAAACAGAGACAGAGCCCCTTATCGGAATTAAGCGGTGATAAAACCTCAAATGGATGTTTTTTTTTAATTTGCATTAAGAAAACCATTTTACTTTCCCTCTCCTCCATATTGTGTTTATTGCCTGTTTCTCTGTCTTTATTATTACATTTGCTCTTTTCTTCCATATCTCTCTATCTATGTAGCTCTCTCATTAATCATACCACGTCTGCGTATCGCGCCCTCCTTCCTGTTACTTTGCGTATATCTGTTCTTTGTTGTTATTATTTGTATGTACGTATTTGTATTTCAATTGATTAGGCGGAGTTTTTAATTGGTAATGATTATTTTAATGGTTTTCATCAAAAGGCAATTATAAATTAATGACAATTAAAATTGATAATTGATTACTTTTTAATTTTTTTTTATGGTGATTTGATTATTTTTTAATTAATTGGAGAATAATCATTAAAAGTTTAAAGTAATGGTAATCAATCATTAAATGTATTCTCCAGAAAAAAAAACCGATTAAACCGGTAATCTGTAAGATTACTAATCATTATTTATCAGGTCTGTAATTCATCGATTTAAATATTTAGATATGCCATGGTCATAGTATTAATCCGACTAACAATAATTTTCCAAAATTTATGTTTGCAATCCCAAGTGAGGGGTTTTAACAGCGAAAGTACGGAGGCCAATCCGGCTATTATACCCCAAATAATAACACTTGGGTGAAACCTAATGTTACCGGTTGCTTTAAAAAATACTTATTTTATATGCCAATAAATGGTTGTTTTTATGACATGAATGAGCTGAATCCCGAGAATAATTTTTTTTTTTTATTAATTAACACGCCCTGCAGCCGGATTCCAGTCATCGCTAAAGCTTAATCTCGATCGTCAAAACTCTCAATATGCATTTTGGCAAGTTTTGGCGACTTTTGCGATTCCAGTGAATGACAATCGCCTAAAATATCCATTTTTGGAACCGCTCCTCCGAAATGCTGAAGGGATCCGCACAATCCCGCAAAGATTTGCGCTTTTTTCGCCGACTCTCCCTTAACATTCGTTGAGAGTTAATTGCAACACGATTAGTATATCGTCTTAGTTGACTCATGACTTGCAAAATATTTAATTATATTCAAGAATAGTTATTGTTTGCTAATTTATCACTTGTTTTTGCACAAATTTCACTTTTTTAATGCTGAAGATGTAAACAAAATTTGACAGCTGGCAGTGCTACCCAATTGCCCCAAGCGGCGGATAACGAAACTACATTTTAGCTAGGCGACTTGCGTTTCAGAATCGCAAATTAGCGAAATCTCATAATTTTTTGAGAGTTCATTTGCTTTGGCATTTTAGCGAATTTTAGCACCTAGGCAATAGCGAGTTATCAGAACGTTGGCTTTATCTTTTCCCCTCGACAGATAGGATGAAGTTGATACCAAAATTAAAGCCCAAAAGCTCCGATAGCCGTGTGAAGTCTACGCTGAGATCAAAAAAGCAGGTGGTACGGCAAGAAATGCTGGAAAAAATTAAAAGATGTGACTTCCATAAAATGTCACAAGAGCTTTCGATAGAAAAAGAAATTGAGAGAGTAGCTGGCAAAACGTCAAAACTGTCATTAAATATTTTTTGCATGCCATTTCTTGTTCGGTGGCTTTATTGCAATACAATGGACCATGACAAAAACTAGTTAAAACAAATACAAAGTGCAACATATAAGCGGCAAGCAAACAATTTTTATTGATGTTTTGTTGCTGTGAGTATCACCGAGTGAGGGAATTTGATGTATCGTTTGCTGTATGAAATGATAGTGATTATCGTGCGACGCGACTTTGATGACAGTATCGATTGCTGGCGGGTTATACTACAGCAGCAGCAGCAACAACACTATCATGTTGACGCTTGGACTGGTGTGTTCGTTAATGATGCCATTATCACCTACACCAACAACGCCCTCGGCTTGTACATTGTTGCAGATGAGCCAACGTTAAGCTGAGCTGCCAGGCATGGCATTGCACATCATTTTCCACGCATCGTGACAATGTCGCGTTATAAAGCTCTGACACAATAGCACGTTCCTATCTAAAACTATACAATTGAAATGCAATGCAGCAAACTATTAAAAAGATTTAATGATGGCAATGGATCAGCGATATGAATGTAGGAAGATAATACAATACTAAGAAGAAGAAACAGTAATAAATACTGTTGCTGAATTTATGTACATATCTACTCGTATATATGTATGTATAAGGAGGGAGGTCCTTAAGTTTAGGATGCAAAATTTTTTCCCCAAATTTAAGAAGCCTAAATCCCGTAGTCGGTATTGCAAAGACGAATAGATCACGTATGATTTTGTGCCTGATTGGGAGGCTAAGGCTTGTCGCATAAGAGTCGAGGTTCAGACTATCCCATGTAGACTCTAAAAATATTTTTCTTTTGTAAATTAAAATTCTGAAATTTAACTCCTTTGCCGTCTTTAATCGGGACGAAAATTTATATATGATCCCCTCGATTATTGTTTTATCGATTTCTACTACTCTTGTGCTTGCTTTAACCGTCTCCAAGTAGGACCAAAACCCACAAGTGACACCATTTTAGCATTATACCGTTTTTTTAAGACCACGCTAATGAACATACGTACTTACATATTTACATACTCACATACTCACATTAATACTTAATAATATATTAATTACTGTATTTTTGTAGCTGATAAGCCGTGATTGTAATTGGCAATAAAAGAAGGTTACGATTATGCATTTTTATATTGGTATAGCGATGCTCAAAACCGACTATTGTGTGTGGGTATTATTTATATTCAACTGCATGACTACCCTGAAGGAAAGATTGGTCCAATCGCCCAAACCGACTATGATGGGTATAGTAGCTTTGTATCTATACCAAGGATGGTCCAAAAAATATATGCAATGTAATTAAAAGTAGGTGGATTGACCAAAAAGTAATCCGAATGTAATGCAACGGAGATGAATTGTACCAAAAGTATCTCAAATGTAATGCACAGAAGGTGTTTTTTTCTCGTGCTTAGGTATATAGTAAAGTATACTCCGATTGTAATGCACAAAGTGTCATTTGACCTAATTTTGCTTACAATGTAATGCAGTAGGGGGCAATAAGTCCGTGCCTAGGCCATACAATGTTAAACGTAAATAGAATTTTATATGTGCTTGGACCAAACTTTGGACTACTTACAAACCTCTACAGTGTAGTTTGTGGTGTGGACTAAGTCTACTCCGAAATCCTACAGGGTAGCTTACGCCTATGACCCATTCACCTCCTACTACCAAACTACTCTAAATTGTGTGTTTAAACTTCATTTCGAGTATATTTTCTGAGTATCCGAGCTATTTCAATTTTTTTAACAGTCTCTTAGATTTGGGTATTACATTTCTCGCTAGAAAGAATAAGGCTGCGAAGGGCTTGTAATTATATAATCGCACTGTTGAGCAAGAACATAAATACTGATAAGAATATATTTTATTATACCCAACAGAAGTCCACTGAGTAAAATACGAGAGTTTAATAAACCATTTATTATTGACATCATTAAGGTCTTTAACCTAACAAGCAAGGCTAATTTACAGGAAAACAAAACAAATCGAGTACACGGCTAAAAATTTTTTTTTTTTTTTTTTTTAAAATGTTAGGACTCAAACCGACGTGCCGCAAATCAATGCGCAATTCTTTACCTACTGAGCTACATCGCACTCATCAATTTTGTAAGAAAAGTACACATATTCGCTGTCTATATGACTTTTGTTGTATTTTTTTTTTATCCCAGTTAAGTTTTAAATTTAAACCGCAGAAAATTGAGAATTTGTGTAGGAAATTGAAAGGTTTGGAATTTATCATAAAAATTGTGTAAACCAATGAACGGTTTAAAATCTGGGCTCAAATTGTTTGCCGTGTATTAAGGTATCATTAAGATTATTACTCCATGGACTATTCAACGCCAAAGCCAGAGAATGTACTTTCGAAAACCATCAGCGCATCTGTGATTTGACTGTGCTTTTATTGAATTGAAAATCTGGGTTACCCAACAAAAAATTTAGCGAGTTCTAAATACAAATAACATGCATCATAAATTTATTTGTAGGTATAAGATCCCTACGGATAATTTCAATGGAATTAATGTTTCATGCTTGGAATCAGTCTTGCCTTGCCTTGTCGTAAAGTAGGAAAAATCCACCTTGGCTTGTCATCAAGGCGAACGAAATTCATGATCTTAAACTTCCTGTTCGTCGTCTCCTTCGTAGTTTTCATTAAAAAATTTTCACTATGCATAAGTAAAAATAAAACAAACCACAAACATATATGTATGTACATAGGGTATGTAAGACCCAGAGAATATCAAATGAGTTACTTGATCCCTCAACATATGCCGATGCACTTTTTTCTTAAAGTTGTTTTGCCGAAATTCCATTTCGATTTTGACAGAGCCATAAGGGACATTCCAGCCAAAAGAGGAAAACGACATAAAATTTTAAATGCTACTAATCATTCCTATTTATTCAGTTATCTGTAACTAAATGTGTATATTTTCCTAATATGGTAACAGAAATATAGAAAAATATGTAAAAACCCAAAATTTTTGTCCTTATAACTTTGAATTCACATCTTACTATTTTGCCCAAAAAGTTTGGTCATGTTTGCATTGCTGCATTAGCTATATTTTCATTTATAGAAAAAAATTTAATAGTCATTCAAGTAAAGCAGAGGAAAATTAAAATAATTGCATAACATAAAATAAAAAA
The DNA here is from genome assembly GCA_951509765.1 of Sphenella marginata. Lineage (NCBI taxonomy): Eukaryota > Metazoa > Arthropoda > Insecta > Diptera > Tephritidae > Sphenella > Sphenella marginata. The sequence continues at coordinate 11,766,398 of OX608081.1, read as the reverse complement.
GGTATGTAATTTTTGTGTATACCTTCATTAAATTGGGTCATATGGGGTGTCCCAGGAGTCACACGAAAAGGCATACAAATTGGTCTGGTAACCTTAGGAATGACCCTACGAAACCAGATATTTCTGAAAGTAAGTATAAAGAGGCTGCTCACCGTCTAAATACAGTTTTTTAGTTAAAAGGGTCATACTATGGTTTCTAGACTATTTTGAAATGTGTCCCAGGAGTCACACGAATCTAAACTCTCATATATTATTGAGATACATTTTTTTTTTTAATTGTTTTTAGTTTTTATTATATAGTTTTAAATAATTGTTTCGAGAGATGTTGAATTCGACTTGTTTTTAATAAAAATTTAATCAGAAAATTTAAGTAAATATTAATATTATTTTGCCTTCACTTTATTTTATTTCATTTAATTGGCTTGGTTTCAATTCTGCTGGGAGATATTTATGAATAAGGCGGTCAAAAAGGGTTGAAACAATAATAAAACTGATTTCAATAATCTGGTATATTACATATTTCGCACTTGTCCCAGGAGTCACAATTTAAATATTTAAAAATAGTTTATTGAATTTGAATATATAAAATATTTTTATAGAATATGGTAATATGCAGTATGTATTTTCGACCATAAACAAATTGTAGGTGGAAGTTGAATAGTTGAACTAAAATTCGTATTCGTGTTCACAAAGATGGAACAAAGGGATTTTTCGGTGTCCCAGGAATCACACTCAGTTTCTTAGTAGTTACAAAGGCACTTGTTGTTATTTGGCCAATTCTTTCAATGCATTAGTTGTATTGGATATTTATCCACGTCGATAAATATATTTCATATCAATTTAAGTCCCGATGTCAGTTTTTCAAGGCAAAGTTGACTCAGCTCTGGAGTCAAATGTCCCAGGAGTCACGATGGAATGTCCCATAAATAACCATTGGAGACATTGAAATCCTTATTCTTTTAAATAGGCAATTGAGTGACCTTAGCCATGTTTCCAAATGTAAGATATATGACATAGGGATGTGTGCACTAGTACTATACTTGACATATAAAATCGATAAAGTGCCATCAAAAAATTAAAATCTTTATGTATGAGAGGACTCGAATTTACCTTATTAATTCAGTGATTATAAGCGAGAAGCCAATTAGAACCGCCTAGGAATGGCAAATCGTTCTCCACTTCTTCTTTCTAACAGATTGGGGGCCTGTCTCTTACCCTGCTTCCATAGGTGGGTTCCGACAACAATACCTTATGGGCCGGCGCATCTTGTTCAATTCGCATTACAGAAACCAAATTCAGACATTTTGATATACATATGTATGTATGTATAAAGAAATAAGGACGTATGTAATTGAAGCGAAAACAACCGAATTTTCGGCTGTTTGTCTGTATATTAGCCAGGGCATCACATAAAAATCGCCTTTTAGAAATGAAAGCAAATTTTTTCTTCAGAGTATGCCTCAAAAGGAGTAATAAAAATTGGCTACAAATGTAAACATGTGAACCTTAATTAGAGCAACAGAAAGGAAAGTAAACATTCTCCAAATTCTGATAGTTCTATGAATGGTTTCTGTACTGCTGCAGGTTTATGCTAGCCTCTATAGATAACTACATATACATCTTTAGCAGCTGCCTCCTCTTCTCTTCCAACTTCGTTTACCAATATCTTTTCCCGTTTAGTTTTTCATTGGTTTTTTTCTTTTTCTTATGCTCTCAACTGTCAGATTTTGTCCGATTTTGTTTAGTAGGAGTAGTTACGCATAACTAACTATATACGCCCACATAATTATTAACCTAAGATAACCTACTCAGAGCATTTCAACTTTTCCAAACTGTCAACTTTAATCTTTGAAATATTTGGCAATCAACTTTCTTTCTGGCCAAACAAATTTAGGTGACAAAAAATTCCACGGATTATTTGCAACTCCAATCAAAATCACAATGTACTTATTTAAATGCCTTTTTTGATCAAAATAAACTTGACATATGTATGTATGTACATACCACGATCCTACACACACCTACGGTTGCCACTTTGGTAATAGTTGGGCACAAATTTTTTGTTTTAAATCAACAAAACTGCAATGCCATGTTTTGTTAGCTGTATTTTTTTATTCTTTTTTGTTTTGATATTTTGGTAATTTTTCGTTGAAGCTTGTGGCAATCTTGCTAGTACCTTAAGCCATTAGCATATTGTTGATAATTTGACAAACAATTGGAATGATGAATTGAACTCGCTGGCACATAGCGATAATGCCCAATTATTTGTCCGCAGTCAGGTGATTGTTATGTATGATCAGCAAATTGTGATAACTAGGTTGTGCATGTACTTACCTTTTTGTGTTGTAGCTATGCTTTTGTGTTAATTTTTACTTGTCCGAAATTAAAAAGATAAGCAAATATACAATGGTAGCAGAGTTGGGTTGGGCTTGAAACATATCGGGATAGATTTTCGTACTTTTTCGAAAAAGTTTTCAGATTGTTTTCGAAATTACATTTTTCAAATATATGTACATGGGTGAGGCCATCTCAAGTGAGCATTGCATTTACCAAGTGTTCGAATAACCAAAAAAAAAAATTTTCACATTAAAGCCTTATAGAAGGATAGGAAATCCTGTTAATTTTTTTCTCAAAATTTGTTACCGTTAAATATTTATAACCAATTGAATTTTGTCGCATTAAATCGGTCAAAAATTGTTTTCTCAGAAACTACTGAACCGATTTTAATAATTTTTTTTTTGACATTTATAAAACAATGCACTTTAATTTTGAATTTATTTTTAATATACAAATAAATTTTTTTTTGTTAAATAACATTAATTGTTATAAACAAATTATTATATAACTAACTTGTGCGCCTCTGAAAAAAAATTAAATAACATTAAATTATGTGGTATTCAATTATATTTTTATTTCTGAAAAAAAAAATGGGGGCCCAGCAATAGTTTCCTTATAATAACGTTATATGTGCAAGTGCATTCGCTGCTTCTCATACTACACTTCGCATATTATGAAATTTTTTTTTTTTTTTTTTTTTTAATATATATATATTATTTATAGTCATCAAAAAAATAACATGTAAGCAATCACCATATTTCAGCTACTGACAAGATAAACGTAATAAGTAGTATAGAAAAATTTTCATAATATGCGAAGTGTAGTATGGGAAGCAGCGAATGCACTTGCCCATATAACGTTATTATAAGGAAACTATTGCTGGGCCCCCATTTTTTTTTTCAGAAATAAAAATATAATTGAATACCACATAATTTAATGTTATTTAATTTTTTTTCAGAGGCGCACAAGTTAGTTATATAATAATTTGTTTATAACAATTAATGTTATTTAACAAAAAAAAATTTATTTGTATATTAAAAATAAATTCAAAATTAAAGTGCATTGTTTTATAAATGTCAAAAAAAAATTATTAAAATCGGTTCAGTAGTTTCTGAGAAAACAATTTTTGACCGATTTAATGCGACAAAATTCAATTGGTTATAAATATTTAACGGTAACAAATTTTGAGAAAAAAATTAACAGGATTTCCTATCCTTTTATAAGGCTTTAATGTGAAAATTTTTTTTTTGGTTATTCGAACACTTGGTAAATGCGAGCTCACTTGAGATGGCCTCACCCACATACATATTTCCGAATTGTGTTGGGGACTTTGTTTGTATAATCGGTCGGTATTGTTTTTTGGCCTTTTTTGTGAGCATTTTCGGGATAATTTTATGATAAAATTGGGTTTCCGGAACATGTTTGAGCCTTTTTCGGGATCAATACGGGATTGTTTCCGGGACCATTGTTGTTTTTTTTTTTAATTTCAAGACCATTGCGGAACTTTTTAAGGTTTATTTCGGAATTCTGATCGGTACTTTTTTGGAATAATTTTGGAACTCTATTGGTTCATCTCAGTATTATTTTCTGAACATCCTTTGGAGACTTTTTGGGAATAATTTTAGGATGAAATCGGGTTTCCGGAACATTTTTGGCTATTTTTCGTGATCAATCCGGGATTGTTTTGGGAACCATTGCTTTTTTTTACTTTTTCAGAACCATTTCGGAACTTTTCCAGGTTTATTTCGGAATTGTGCTCGGTACTTTTTGGCATAATTTCGGGAACTTTTCGGTACCATTTTGGGATCAAATCGATTTTCCCAACCAAATTGTTATCTCTTTTTCGGGGTCAACCGAAATTTAATTTCGGAGACCATTTATCGCTACATTTTTGTAGAACTTTTTCGGCATTATTATGTGTATGTATGTATATGGAGACAACTTTAATTTTCTAACTAACCTAAAAAATTACCTTAACCCATAATCATCACAAACCATAGGTTTACAAAACTCTGATGGTCTAAAATTCGCATGGAAATGTCGTTTGAATATGACGTATGGGCCTAGTCCACAAAGGCAGATGGCATTCAAAATACCATTACTTACCAATTTTAAAATATTATTTTTTGGTATAGTTTGAACTAGTCTGAGATTAGTATTGCTCTATCCAAAACCTTCCCCAAATTGACTTTTCGTAGAATATCTCTTTGTTAATAGCGAACAAATACGTTTGACTGACTAGGCGGATTGGCATACATACTAGTTGCGAGCTAGTTTACAAACCGTTGTTCTGACTCCTCTCTTTGTACAATCATGCATATCTACATACATACATATTTACATACGTATCATAAAAAAAGTTTGTCAAATCATATTAAATCACGTTCACTGAAATTCCCACGAATAATTAGTTTTACTTACATTGTTTTTAAACAGAGAAATGTCACAATATTTAGATATTTCAAATAATTTATTTAGTCGCCTACATACATATATACATATGGCCATACATTCACGTAAGTAATAGGCGCCACGTGCCTATTTGAAATATTTACAAAAAGCATTAAATTTATTTAATTTTATGTCACTCGTTTAACACGTTAGGAAAATTGTTTATATGCTATTTAAACACAAAGTTGCGATGGAAATATTTTCATGTTAATTACACCTTTTTGTTAACAAAAAAAAAAATTTTTTAGGGCTGTAATTGGGCTTTAACTTGAAATTGGACTTCTAGCAATACGTCGCCGTGGACTGCATTCAATGTGATAGCTAGGGCTTTGAGTGATGCGCGTTCAAACATATAGACAGATAGAAACAAATTCTGAAAGATTATCCTTTTTTAACATCCATAATGTATCTACAGACATCCGCCTGTTCCAATTTTATCAAAGCTAAATTAGTATGTGTAGATACATGTATGTATGTATGTATAACTATAGATGACTATATATCTCCATATATTGATGGTCAGCCTATGATGTTGTTGTTGTTGTTGTTAACAGTTAACAGTGCTTCACCCTGCCCAATAGGCATGATCACTCTGACAATTTCCATCAGCCTATGATCACATCAACCAGCCAGGGTTTTTTCGGACCTGGTTTATGTTCGTCCGAAAATTCTTCTTGTAGGCATATGTAGCTATGTATGTATGTATGTATGTATTTCCGTTACAAACATTCCTACGGTTCTCATCACCATCACGTTTTCACATGCGAAAACCCATCCAGAATATTTTTTTTTGTTTTCAATGCTAATTTTTCTAATTATAACTGCACTGGTTAGATCCGCTTTTTAAATTTGTTTAAATATACGGTTTATAAACGCAGACAACAAATGTTTAATTAGGCACTTATAAAGGGTACATAATTTGGGTGTTGTAAAAAATTTTTTTGTGATCTTTGTGAATTTTTCGAAATTATTTGTGCTATAAATATAGTATTTATACGTATGTTGGGTAGAATTTCAAATTTATGAAAAAAAATTTCACGCAACATTTCGTGTTTTAAAATTTAATCCCCAAATCCATAAAAAATAAAATTGGTTTCCAAAGCTGTATATGGGGGTAAATCTATAAAAGTCGGAAAAAAAAATTATTATAAAATTTAATCCCCAAATCCATAAAAAATAAAATTGGTTTCCAAAGCTGTATATGGGGGTAAATCTATAAAAGTCGGAAAAAAAAATTATTTTTTTTTTTTGCTTAGAAATCGGAAAATCTATCCAACAATTATCGTATGTGATCTTTTTAATCATCTTCGATTCTAATACAAGATAATAAGGTTTTAATTTTTAATATTTTTCTATTCAACTTTTGACTCTCCATTTGCATTCGAGGGAACACAATTATAAATCGATTGAGTAGGTCCGACCAATTTGTGCGAAAAAACTCAAAACAGCAAACTATATTTTGAAAGAGAAGCTCGGCGCAAAAAATAGCTCGGAAATTGCAGAAAGCGATATCGACCACCACATATTTTCTAAATGCCCCAACAGGTTCCCCACTACTTTCCCTTACGCCGATGTATGTATGTACTTATTTAGTACTTTATATTTTTTAATTATTGACCTCTACAAAACTTTTGTCTTTCTTTGTTGTGGGCTTTGATATTAAATAAATTTTCATTATTATAAGACGCAATTATTGCACCCTTTACTTGCCTTTTAACTGATGTGTTTGATTATGGGTTATTTTCTTAACTTAGAATGTGTCTGTGGCAAAAGAAATCTCGGCGTTTCCATCAAGACATCGCTCGTCACGCTTTTAATCAAGGGAATACCATAAATTATAATTTAGACATTCGGCACACACTTTTTGCAACACATAATAAATATACCCGGCAGTCCAACGCCTAACTAGTCCGAAAAAGATCAAATTTAGACCATCTCAAAATTCAAAGTTTTATAGAATACCGAAGTGTTCGGAGGAAAAAGCTAGAAAGAATTGTCATTTGTATTTTATTGCTTTTATAGAAAGGACGCAGTTCGATTTCTTCGTTGTCATTTTTTGAGGTTAGAGCCGCATAGTAGTTTCGGAGTAGTTCGAAACTAGTTGGCTTGATTGAAGGGTATGTATGGAAATATGTTCAAACATACACATGGAATCCAATTGTATTTAGCAACTTTTGCCTCACAAGTCACATCAGTCTGAATTGTTGCCTAACAGAAAAAGAGAAAGAGGGAGCAGAGACAATGATAAGGGATGCGTTTATTTTTTGTGGAAACCATTACTTAACTAATTATATTGTAATGATATAAGTGACTCGATTTGTGCGTTTCTAGTTTTAAACGACATTTCTTCCCTAAATGTGTGCTGGTAATTTTTGTGAAGGGGTCAAGATCCCCCCAATCCTATTATCTACGTTCGTGCCAAACAATAAAACTTTGCACAAGCAGCAAATGATGCCACACATGCGACAAAGCAGAAAACTGTTTTAAGAATAGAACATCCACACTTTTTTGAGAAAAGTTTGCAAAGCCTTGAGTGTCACCAATTAAAAATAAAAATCAGAGTCTCTAATTTTATCATAAGAGACGAGATGCGCTATACATACTTAGTTGCTCTCCAATAATAATTTTCTGTCTAATTATAAAACAACATTTATAAGCAGAAGACGTGCATATGTCAAAAAGAGCCTGGAGCCACTCAGCAGTTCCCTTCGGTATGGTGTTGACAGACAGATTATTTCGTAAAATTTTTCGAAATAAGAAACAAGTGATGGTATTTAGTTTCAGTTTAGGGGGCTATAATGAGTTCACTTATGTATGTTTAGAAATGTGGATATATATGAATCAAAGAAACAATAACCTCGATAATAACAGGGAACAAGCAAAGTTGTGAGTTCAAAGATGGAAGGGACCCAACCTAGTTAAAATTGATTTGATAGTATCACTAAATTCTGTTTGCCTGGGATTTTCTTTCAATTGAGTAACCATGTAACACTTAACAGTTTGACAGTTCAAATGAAAAAAACCTAATCAGCTGTTGCGATAAAAAGAATAAATGTAATAGAATTAGGTGGCAACCCATTATGTAAATTTGTTTAAAAATTTTGTATGAAATACATACATACGTCGTATATTCTTTACATTTATTACCCATATTGCCATATCTCACTTAGTAGTTTCATCGTTAAAAATTATTGAAAAAATTCCCTGAATTTTCAGAATTTTTTTTGGTCGAGGCTGATGAGTGTTTTCTTCTATACAATGCATAAATAAAAAATAAAAAAAAATTAAATTTAATGTCGCTATACTTTAAATGAAAATTATTAAGAACACAGCTTCTTCTTATTTAACCGACCGATATCCAATTGAATTTCACTACTATTATATTGAACCCCACTGTATGTTTCTAGTATCTGCATGTACCTAGAATTTTGTAATTTTTTATCATTTTATAGTTGAAACAACAAACCATTGTGTACCATACCAAGTGTGATATCTTAAGCATAGACGTCAAAATTTTTAAAAAAATTAACACCTGTTTTTTTATATTCTATGTTGGATTCATCCTGCATCTCGTTCTATCATTCGTTAGAAGATAGGAGCACCGGATGCGCAGATGTAAACAAAAAACTGAAAAAAACTCCATTTTGAAGTGCCTGTCAAACGTTTGACAGATAACATATCACACTTGTACTGATACACAATGCAACAAACTCTACGCCAAAACTATCTGTTGATCTAACGCACAAACAAGAAATGAATTCTATTTTGAATTTAGAATTTTTATTTTTTGGCTTATCGCTTTGCCTTGTGTTTGCATTTCACATTCACAGCATAGATATCATATTTTAGTGCCTCAGTTGGCGCAGAGCTTTTATCTGTTTCCGTGGTGTAGTGGTTATCACATCCGCCTAACACGCGGAAGGCCCCCGGTTCGATCCCGGGCGGAAACAGTTTTTTTTTTTTTTTTTAAGGAATATGATTTAGGAAATACCTTAAACTATATTTTATGCCGGAGGCTAAATTTGCTACGCGCAGCAACGTTAAAGGGTGCCGTAAAGGGCGGTTTTCAAGGGTGTAAACAAAACAAGATACATACATATTGGGTTACATGAATCAAAGTTAAAAGAATGCCTGAGAAATATTCATAAAAAAAACCAGATCAACACAATCAAAAATAGCATTCGGATATTTTGATGAACCTATATCGATGTACATTTAGGGAATGTTACTGATATGGGCAGTCATTTGAAGGAATGAATTAGATTGAACGGTTGCATAATTTTGTGGAAAACTGCTTGCAGCGAAGCGAAGTTTAGAGACTGTCAGCTGTTTGTATCAGACTTTGAATGTGCTGGCTTTATTGATTGTGTTAAGAAGAGCATTTTTTTCGTAACGCTAAAATTGCGACACTGGATTTGGAAAAAGTTGGTACAGTTAGTTTTGATCTATGCACGAAATCTAGCTTAACATAATTTTCTAACATTCTTACAATAACAATTTCCCCACATCCACCCGCTTTGCAAATCAAGCATTTTAGTAACGCTCATCCATACTTACACATACATATGTACATAATATGTATGTTTATTAGCCTAGTACATCACATAAAATCACTTAGTAATTCACCAATTAGAAAGTCAATTATTTACTTAAAAACATAAATTCCCATCACTTTCAAGTTAATTTAACAACAACTTGTTAAATAATGCTCTTCATTATTAAACACTTGACGCTGTCAACGACTTCCGCAATACACCGCTGGTGGTAACAGCAGTTGTCTTGTAAGTAGCATTAGCGCAAACCAAAAAGAAAAAAATACATGCAACAAAACAGAGGGAAAAATTATCAAGAAAGTTACGTTAACGCAACACTTGAAATGTCAACAGCAATTCGCTACTCTCGCTTTCAAAATCAACCCCCCACCGCGAAATAAATAAAAAGGAGTGTTTATTGTATACAATGTGTGTTGAAGTATGAAGACGTGTGTGTTTGTGGAAAGAGGCGAAATGTGGGTGCGTTGCGTATACGCCATAGTTGTCATCAAATCAAGTAGCCCAAACCCAAGATTCTTTAATACATACATACCTACGTACAGCCATAAAAAGATATGTGCATTACGAAGAAATAAGAGGAAATTCAGATAAATGATGGTGGGTACGGGAAGATACTACCCTGCAGTCAAGTCAATTAGTTGTAAACTACCATATAACTAAGCATGCCTCATATAATACTTCAGACAAGCCAGAAAACTTGAATAAAATAAAATATAATAGAAAAAATAAAATAAAATAAAATAAAATAAAATAAAATAAAATAAAATAAAATAAACTGAAATAAAATAAAATAAAATAAAATAAAATAAAATAAAATAAAATAAAATAAAATAAAATAAAATAAAATAACATAAAATAAAATAGAATAAAATAAAATAAAATAAAATAAAATAAAATAAAATAAAATAAAATAAAATAAAATAAAATAAAATAAAATCAAATAAAATAAAATAAAATAAAATAAAATAAAATAAAATAAACTAAAATAAAATAAAATAAAATAATATAAAATAAAATAAAATAAAATAAAATAAAATAAAATAAAATAAAATAAAATAAAATAAAATAAAATATAATATATATAATAAATAAAAAAATTTAATTCAATTAAATTAAGTAAAATAAAATAAATTAATATAAAAAATAATATAAAATAAAATAAACTGAAATAAAATAAAATACAATAAAAGAAAAGAAAAGGAAAGAAAAGAAAAGAAAAGAAAAGAAAAGAAAAGAAAAGAAAAGAAAAGAAAAGAAAAGAAAATAAAAGAAAAGAAAAGAAAAGAATATAAAATAAAATAAAATCAAATAAAATAAAATAAAATAAAATAAAATAAAATAAAGTAAAATAAACTGAAATAAAATAAAATAAAATAAAATAAAATAAAATAAAATAAAATAAAATAAAATAAAATAAAATAAAATAAAATAACATAAAATAAAATAGAATAAAATAAAATAAAATAAAATAAAATAAAATAAAATAAAATAAAATAAAATAAAATAAAATAAAATAAAATCAAATAAAATAAAATAAAATAAAATAAAATAAAATAAACTAAAATAAAATAAAATAAAATAATATAAAATAAAATAAAATAAAATAAAATACAATGAAATAAAAGAAAAGAAATAAAAAAATATAAATTAAATTAAATTAAATAAAATGAAACTAAATTAAATTAAATTAAAATAAATAAACCATAAAGTGATTAAATAAGTGCCATATCTTAAATGGTTTCGGAAGTATAATTCATAAAATCATCATCAGTTCCGAAACGTTTACTGGGTTTATTAGTCAATTAAAAAAATTTATTTAAATTTTAAAAACTTTGGTTCAATGGGCTGTAAGTATAAATTGTATATTTTTCAGAATAGTTTGAACGCCGTCAAAACATTGCTGACTAGGTTGGTGTTTGACGGTAGGGTAGCCATAAAGCGAATACATATGAAGACTGATAGCTCAGATCCCGTACATGTGTACGTGTGTATGTACATATGTATGTGCATGTCTTTATTTGGGAGTGCTGGTGTTGAGGTTAAAAGCTATTGTTGTTATATTTTATTGGAGTACTTCATTTTGCCACGACCACAACACGTCGATTTTCGTACACAAACACACATGCAGGCATTAATACCTAAAAAAAAAAACATAAAATAAAAGAAAATGCGGTTCGTAACTGGTGGTGGGATTTTACCTAGAAAAAGCTGCTTATCCCTTTAAGAAAAAAGCAAGAAAAGTAAAATACCGTAAAAAATATATTATTAAGAGCAAAGAACAAAGAGATTGTAAGACGATTGGTGTGGTCTAGTTTTGGGAGTTCGAGCAGCAAATAAAGTGAAAACACTTAAATTTACATTAGAGTGAGTCAAAAAAAAATTGTTCTTTTTTTTATTTTTATTAAAATTTTATTTTAGAATGGCGAAAAAAAGTACTGTAAAAGTTACAAATCTTAATATTTATTTCTAGATAATTTGTATATATCGTTTTTTATTGATTAAAATACTTGGGAGACGATGAACGCGACACCCTAATCCGTCAGAGGACTCCTCTTCGAGATCTTCAACTGAGTGGACCTTCTCAGTGCGTGAACTACTTGCCAAAGTTATATCGAAATACATATGCCAAATAATTTGAGCACTACCTTCAGCTCTGTCAGGATGGCGTAGCGAACATGGCAACCATTCGAAATCAAAGGAGCAAACTTTGTATTATACAATACAACTACGCCTTTCCTTTACTTGACAGTTATCATTTTAACGGATGGCTGAAGTGCTTTATAACAAAACTTCAATGAATAAAAATAACCATCACTCCTTATAAAGAGATGCAAATATTATTAGTCGAATGGCGCTCTGCTACTAGTACCAAACGTATTCCGGACTAAGCGCGTCTGTGCAAGTTACCCTTATGTTCTAGATTGTTGCTCTTATATGTATACATATACACATGGTATAAGTAGAGAGGTAAACGCAGTTATTGACATAGGAAGCCATCTTAGCCATTTGACTTTTACTGAATTTATGACATTTCATTAAAATCGTGCTACCAGAGTTAACAGCAGCAAATGTTTTTTTGGCCCGAAATCTGAAGTTTGTGAAAATAAATTAATTTATTTTCAAAAAAGCAATTGCTTCGAAAGCCGCGCGTGAATTGTAAAAAATAAATTAATTTACTTTCAAAAACGTAATTTGGGGAAAAAAATATCGGAAAAATGAGCTGCCTCTTCAAAGGATGCGAAAACACCACCCACTTTTGCAAAGGCTCAACAGTGAAGTTTTTTCGGTTTCCCGCAATTCCTTTTGTAAGAAATCAATGGGTTCAAGCGTGCCAAATAGAGGAAGTTGATCTTCCTAAAAATCCGTTGATGTGCTCAGTGCATTTCGATGCTAGCGATATTAGTATTACAAACAATAAAAATGTATTATCTAAATGTGCAGTGCCAAGTTATTATGCGAAAACAAAGTAAGGACGCAATATATAAAATGTGCATAATTATTTACATTTTACTCCTTCTCTTCTCATTCTTTAAGATAGAAGTGGAAAAGAACGAGCAAATTGTAAAAAAAATAGTTGTTCGCACATATCGATGAATCTTCTTTGTTGAATGCTCCTTGTCTGCTGTATTGTGTAAGGCTGTGTATTAAATATTCGGGCCGTTCCCCACTTTTCAAATCCCATTTAATAAAATATATCACTTTCTTTAAATATTTCTTACTTTCTTCAACTAAAAGTAAAATTACCAAATATTTTCTAAAAATTACCATTTTTAAATTTTTCCGATATGACAACCTCGCTCATAATGTTTACAAAAAAGATACTTCACATGGCATACGCATACAGGTAATATCAACTCAGCAGCTGATTAGATTTTTTTTATTTTCTTTTTCTCTAAACTGTCAAACATGCTTTACAAACGCTTTCATATTTTGTATTTACTACTGCCTGTTTTGACGTTTTAGCGAAAGCGATTTTTAGTTTGACAGCGCCGATATTACCTGTATGAGTACTTTCAGTTGGGGAAAAGATTCACACTTCGTCCATATTCACATAACAACCAAACAGCCAAATTCTCTGGAGTAAACTTACTTGCATACATACTAAGCTTCATACGAGTATCTACTTACATACTTCCAACACTCTGCGCTTAACAAGTTCTAAGACACTAAATACAAGAATCAATCCTTCAAAAATGTATTTGTCAGAGCAAAATAAATGAAGAAACTTTGTACGGAAGATAGTAAGGCGATGCGGCTCATAGTAATTCAAAATTTTCTGCACGTTGCATTGGAAAAGTTTAGCAAATCAGCTGCTGCAGGCTAAAAAGGAAATCACTTATGCTAGCCACAAACAGAATTGAATGGTGTGAATTTTCGTTGATTTAGCGAATGGCGATATATTCCAAAAAATATCAACAGTGTGATGAGATAGTCGAAACTCCCCGCGCTTTCTGCTTAGTTCCCAAACAGATAAAGTCTCTTACAGTTTCGACTTTTGAGCATATTTTTGCTTCGTGCCATTTGTTTGAAAATCGATCGACTTTAAACCATTGAAAAATTACATTGTGGAGGCTTGTACAATGTACATATTTGTATGTATGTATGTATTTTAAGAGTTCCCCTGCAAAATTTCAATTAGTCTAAGATCAATCCGGGACGTATCGCAAAGGATGCTACTAATACCTGTTCTGATCACTTTCTATGGGCTGAACTGTCCATATTTGTTTGAGCATGTCCTATGGAGAGACTAATTGGACCCGTTTATACCAGAACGGGTACGAAAAGGCCTAATCCACTTTATACCCAAACGGGATTTTAACTCCTGTGAGTATGTTACGAAAACTAAAATTTACTCACACCACTAACAAAATTCAATTATAGCCAACTGTAGACTAAAGGGATCGATCCCGGATCGCTCTCTTTAGAGATTAATCACACGATTTTTTGATGATCATAACTCTTCTCTACCGCCATAAGTGAAATACCATATCTTGGTTCCTTTACCCGGCGGTGGCTATTATTATCTTCCTAAACTACCAAGCACCAATATTCGCAGCATCCTTCATCCACAGTTAAGAATTCAATTATAGGTTCTAATCGGGAGATGGGGTTTACTTTAAGAGTACAATGGGCGGAACGCCGCCCTTGAGTTTCTTCTGTAATAAGAATTTTTTTTTTCAAACTCTGAAGCTACCTGCCTTAGGTTCAAGTAATTGGCCACCTTTTTGGACACCCGTGTTTACTTGAAAGAATGTGTCCTCAATATTTTGAGGGAGAGGAACATTAAGTTAGCGGCATTGTGAAGGAGCAAATGGGGCTCAAGTAAATTATAATTTTGGCGTGGCATTGGGCACTTTTCTAAAATTATATAAATCTATCTTCAAGGCCACATATCAAATATCATTAATTTGGACCAAATACGTTCAGAGTTATCTCGAATTGAATTTTTATAGAGCCTGGGAACATACTGTGGAAATTACGGCACACATTAATTTTTATTGATAAGCTTGTACTACTTTATTTTCGGTATATAAAAAGTTTAAAAAAAAGATTTACTTTAACAATAACAATACATATACAATTATATAAAAACTATTTTTTTTTACAAATAGAATGGTGCTGCATTAAGGGATTAATCCAAACTTCTCTGACTAAAACTAATAAAACTGTCAATATCTAAAAATTCGGTAAAAAGTATGACTGATAAGGTTCGACTAAGAGAGCACCCAATTTGCGTTATTTTTGGTATGCTCATCGATCGCCGAAACGTGTGCGGTATGCATTTCCATTAACATGATCAAAATGAATTTTACAAACTGTAATAGAAACCTATTGCATCCAAATACAATGCAATCGCCACCCACAATAAAGTATTCCATGTAGATTCCAATAAAAGAACAAAATGGGTATTCATCGGGCCAATACGCCAATGCCATGGCAACATTTTATGCATCACAGTGTGACCGACATACATAATAATGGCATTCTTGCCCGACTCCACGAAAGGATAACCAGCCCACCAATGCTGTGCATCAATGACAAAGTACAGTATGCTGAGGACAAAAAAAGCCAATGCAGTGGTGACTAGCACAAACGATAATGACCTGCGATATGAAACGTTAAAAATTTTAATTTAGATACGATTTGATAGTAGTATATTCACCAAAGATTTTTATTAATCGGTATCGGACCATCTTCTGTGGAGAAAAAGCAAAGGATACCACCCAGCGCAGCCAAACCAATGGACCAGTATAACCAACGTTTAATACGCGCCATCCAATCGGTGTGAACCAATAATATAACACCAGCGAGAACACCCAGCAAAGCTTGGACCACAGTGAGTAGGCAGCCTAAAGAAATTTGTATTTCCTGCTCATAGTTTTCTTATTTAATAAATAAACGCATTGTTTTAAATACCAAATAATCCTTCAGGATCAAATGCTTGTGCTCCATAGACATGTTTCACTGTCGGATGTTGATAGATGTGTGCATTTCCCAAAACGAGTCGATCGATATAGCCAATAGCGCCACCTGTGCAATTCGGATAGTGTGCTAAGGCATGCTTGCCACCCGGACCCAAGTAACCACTGCAAAAAATAAAGAATGAATTAACATGAAAGGCTGATTTTGTTAATCTGTTTTAAATAACTTACGTAGGACAGTTGGGCACGGGAAGACCAAAAATCACACCCAAATAAATGGCAATTAATGAGAGCATCACCAAAAATTCGCCTCTTAATAGAATCACATCACACAAAGCGCGTTTCCAAGCTATCTGTAATGAAATAAAAACAAATTCTAAAATCTTGGATTATGATTTTCTATATTGATAAAGATAAAACGACATCTAAAGAGAATATAAAGTTTCATTCTAGATTGTAAGTATGTATATGGTTAAGCAAATAATAGTTAGGAGACTTCCACTAGCTGACAAATCAAGTGGGTACCTCCCCTTCCTTTGCTGCTGAGTTTGGTAGGTTAGAGCTTCTCAAATACTCCAAGGCTGATTCCGACCCAAATATCAAAACATTTATGATGAGAGACTTATATAGCATGAGCTTTGCCCGTCGAGAGAACTTTAGTTCTACTCTGCTGGAATTGCTTGGATTCCTTTTTTGTTGAATCCCGCCAATACAATCCTAACATCTTTTTCGAATTCCTGGAAACGCTCTTTTGCTGCATGACTATTGTACTTGAGACTTTACGGATTTATGTTGAATACCACAGTGTCCCCTCACCCTCATACCAAGTTCTACTGCATTTCGCGCATGAATATCTACTCAACTTACCCTCAAATTGGTCAATAAATTGTATTAAATTATTACCTGTGGCATCACGAACTCCTTTTGTAAGAATATAGTATGAGCCAAACCACAAACCAAATATGCGACTGAGAAACGCTGCAACACACCCATTATACGCAACTCAGACATCTGTGGACCATTTATCGAGTTTAAGCATACGCCAATCGCAAATAACTTCGCCGAGCGCTGGAAATAAAAAATGAGTAAAAAATGTTTTTAAAAGGCGAGCTCGGTGAACTTTTAGAGATGTGTTTCTAAACCTCACTTAGTATGTGGCCTGATCATTATTTAAGTATTGCCTTGTGAATCAGTCAACATACTTGCTGAAAAACCGAAGATTCAACTTAAAATCTTCACATCGATATCTTAGTGTTAAGCTCGTCTAATCAACCGATCGCTCAGAACTGAAGATCTGAATTAGATTGGTCTTAATCAATTGAAAATTCTTATTAACGTCCTTTATCACAGCCAGGAAACGACTGACGCACTCTTCGGGTGCAATGAGAGCCGACCGGAACGACCTTGGCGCCCCGCATCTTCATGATTTTAAATTTCTAGATGTCTACATACAATAACCTCTACGGGTGGCAAACATTCTCTGAAAAACTGCGAACTCAAGGTGGCGGAGAGCGTCAATTGCTCATCTTCTACTGAATCAGTAGGAATACTGACATCGATCTCTTGACAATATCCTAACCTAGTTCATGTCTTGCTGCTTTTTGGTTTCGAAATTTTTCAAAACGGCTCAACCCCTTGGCTATGATCGATAGCCCTCAGAATGTATTTCTGTTATTAAAATCCGCTCAGAGTCGACGTGTTTTACGTTTTCTTTCTTTCTCTAAAGATCTTTATTCATTCTGCCAACTGACAACAATTAGAAACAACACTGGAAGGTAAACTGCCTCATTAGCCCACAACTTGACAGCCTTAAATCTTATAAAAAATTAAATTGGCTTATAAAGCTTTTTAAAATGACATTTTCATACACATTTTTAATTACATATAAGCTCTTTATAAACCTTTATTTTTTTGTAAATAAGGCGACAAGTACTTACCCAAATAATACGTTGACATATTCTCAACTTCGGAACTCCACGCATCAATTGCGACTTCAACGAAATCGGAATACAAACTCCCATTATCCAAAGAAATGAAGGAAATACAACATCTGCTAAATGTAAACCATTCCAAGTAGCATGCTCTATCCACCAGTAGCCGCCACCACCACTATTCACAAAGATCTTAAAACGATTGCCATGCTAAAAGTAAATACAATGTAGGAACATATGTAAGTAGGTACATAGATACTTAAACTGGATGATAGTTATGAAGAGGGATCTTACCCTCTGAACGCATCCAGGCTGCGCATGCGCCTACTCGATTCTACAGAACCAGCAGCAACTTCAATATCATTTACAGCTGCAGCTTCTGGACTAAAAGTGTATGAACGCCAGACGCACCAAGTCATGCGTACGACAGCCAATACCAACGAGACTAGAATAAATGCCGAAGCGATTGCTGAAGTTGCATAAAAAATATTAGTTTTTACATGTGAAAAAGAAATTTTTCAAAGTTTTTAATTTTATTTCAAATTACTTACACACATTTACATCAACTCCTTCTTTATCTGTTATCAGAACACAGCTACCATTTTTATGTAGCGTAAAATTATAGACACCGAATTCTTTCATTAATGACGAAGACGCATTCAATTCGCAAACGCTGGTGCATATCGTGTCATTGCATTGCCTGGAGGAAGGAAATAAATAGTCATCAATATTCGTTACTTTTTGAAATTAAACCTTTTACGAATACTTACATATTCTCATTGACTATATTAGATGCATTTTGAGTATACATTCTGAATGCCCAATCATGCGCTACATTCAATTTATATGTAAAGTTTTGCTTAAGTTTTACCAACGAGAAGGGGCACTTTAAATTAAAAAAAAAAAAAAAAAAACAAATTAGTTAAAATGTGTATCTTTTTGATAAAAACCAAAATTATAAATATAAATTACTAAAGAGGCCGGCAAATATTGTCCTGTCCACAAAAATACGCACTCCCCTGCATGTGAAAAAATGTTACCAATTCCTCTCATCATCCTGTTTATCCCTATCACTCTCCCCTTGAAAGATAAGAAATCAGATTTGTACGAGAGGTCCCACGTCAAATTCTAACTTCCACCGCTTTATTTTAGGTATTAGGGATTTATCTCGTTTAACTCTTTACCCATTTTCAATACTTTCGGTGATAAGCAATACGAAAAATTTTAGAGGTTCCATCTTCACGTCAGTTTTGTCTAATTATTTTCGAATCTTCTATGTACATATAATAAAATACATAAAAGTAACACAACTGCTTTTTCATTTTTAACTAAATATGTGTTTTTATGAGGAATTCTTTTTAATATTTAATTTTTTTTTTATAAAACTTAATTTGTTTTCTCTTACCGTATAACATTCTTCTGAACGGCTATAAAGGTATGCCGGTTTCTCATATTGTGACTTGACCACCATGTATGCTTCATCAACTCCCAGATCTCGCATATTAAATCCCCGCCAAAAAGGCTCAGTATATTCTATGAATTGTGACATGATTTCTGCTGTTCATATACAAATGTAGCTGTAAATTACAAAAAAAATTAAATTATTGAATATGTATTAGAAATAGAAAATTTAAAAATTCATAGGGAAACCCTGATTTATTCGTTGAAAAAACCATTCTATATACATACATACATATGTATATTGTAGTTGATTCATTGGGTGAAAATACAAGTATACGTTACGCTCAAATGAAGCTTAGTTTTATTGTTGCCTTAGAGCTTGCAAAGCAGGGTGGACCATTTGATGATGGAGCTCTTTTTAACACTCCAGTGGTCGCGCCCCTATTTGTGACGTTAGTAGTCGCGCGTACGGTGCAGTGAAATAACTCCCAAATGAAATAACTCCCAACAAAAAAATGAAATAACTCCCAAATATTTTCCATGCAAGTTGGGACTTATTTCATTATGAAATAGCTCCCAATTCATTGGGACTTATTTCATAATTTTAACTGGGAATTATTTCATAATGAAATAACTCCCAAATGAAATAATCCCCAATAAAATATCTTTGGGAGTTATTTCATAATTTTTGGAAATTGGGAGTTATTTCATTTTTTGGGACTTACTTCATTGCTTGTAATCCAGTCATTGGAAGTTATTTCATTTTTAATGGGAGTTATTTCATTTTTGTTGGGCATATTTTTAGCGAACTAACGTCATTGACATTAATTCGCATTAAGAAAGCGAACTAAAGTCAGTACATTTTTTTTATATTCCAAATTTTCATTTTTCATTATCACCTTCGACTTATGATCATGAATCTGAGATTGGCTTAGGTCAGATCCCCGATTCGGGGCGTGATCAATGGTATTTATGTGCAGAACTCCTTTCCGCATTGGCGGCCTTCGGCCGCGCTTCAAAAAATAACCCTGGGCTACGCCATTCCAACTCCGGGTGGTTGCCATAGCCGTGGCTACCGCCACGGTGATGTCCTTCCGCGTGCCATTCTTTTCTCACAGGGTAATGTGATTACAACAACCACATGAAAATGACTTTAACTGCAAATATCTCGCAAACTACTAAAAATATTGGTTCAGCGGAGTTATATTCATGCTCCTGGGACCAAAGCGCGTCTCCTGATACATATCTCAACATTTTTGGTTGTGTATTAGCGCTCGGTACCCCACGTAAACGATTAACCACGTCTAGATTTAGAATCTGAAATGAGATTTTTTTCAACCGTTCAAAAGTTATTTGCAGTTAAAGTTCACAATTTTCTGTCATTTTCATGTGGTTGTTGTAATGGCACATTAGGCTGAGCCCAAAAAGTGAAAAAGTGGGAAACGTGGCACGCGGAAAGACATCACCGTGGCGGTAGCCACGGCTATGGCACACACCCGGAGTTGGAATGGCGTAGCCCAGGGTTATTTTTTGAAGCGCGGCCGAAGGCCGCCAATGCGCAAAGGAGTTCTGCACATAAATACCATGGACCACGCCCCGAATTGAGGATCTGACCTAAGTAAAATTTTCGCCTGCGGCACTACGTCGTCGAATCTCAAACCCAAATGCCTCAATGACATTAATTTGCATGTCCAAAGCTGTCCTGTATTTTTCAAATTTCATTGTAACTGATTATATTGTAAAAATATACCATTCCAAATTTAATTTTGGGATTTATTTCATTTTTTTGGGACTTATTTCATTTGGGAGTTATTTCATTTTTTTGGGGACTTGTGGTTTCATTGTGAAATAACTGCCAAATATTGGGAGTTATTTCATTTCCTTCTTTGGGAGTTATTTCATTTATTAAAGTTGGGAATTATTTCATTTTTATTGGGACTTATTTCATTGGGAGTTATTTCATGGGAGTTATTTCATTTGGGAGTTATTTCACTGCACCCGCGCGTACTACATGTGTAGAACTTTTCGACACAAGGGTTTGAAACGAAATATTCGTAAATAAAGAAATATTTTTTAATAATAATAAGTAACAGTTTATTATAAAAACAAATGAACCAAAAAATTTTCATTTTAAACATATTACGAACTTAAAATCAGGCTTCTTGCACATAACTAAAAAATAACGTAAAATTTTGACTTCCAATACAAAATGACTGCTTGAAGCCATTTTTTTCTGAAAAAATCCCCGCTCGAGTTACTGCTAACCTTCTAAGTAACTGTATTTATCATAACAACTTTAATAAAGGGTAATAAACATACTTACAACAAATAACCATATACCGCAGCTCGCGAAAAAAAATGTCACGCCAGTGGTCGCGCGTACTACAATAGAAAAACTTTTCTTTTAGCCTCAAAAATCTTCGACATCCGCTAGCATCGGTCGCCGAAACACACTGAATGTGTTTATTGTTTACTAATAGAGGATTAATGAGACTGTCTATTCAAGTATATGCACAAGTGGTCTACTATTGTAGTACGCGCGACTACTGGAGTGTTAAGCACATGTTTCAAAGGGCTTTACAAGGCTTTGGTGCTACAGGTAAAGAATTATTAGATAGTATGAGTTCTGTACCTCTATCAAGGTCTACTATAACTCGACATACTGAGGAAATCGGTAGATATATTTACCGTATGACCATGCGAAGGGTGCAAGATAGCAAGTTCTTTACGAAGTACCTTCTGGAATTCTAAGAAAAAAAGGATACAATTTATCTCTAAGAGATCAAAATTTTTTATTAGATCTTGCTTTTCTCGTAGATATAAGTGAACTTATTAATGCCCTGAACTTGACCTTGCAAGGGAAGGGTAAACATATATTCGATTTAGTATCAGCAATTGAATTATTTGAACATAAATTAAACTTAGTATACATATGTACATTTTAATGAAAATGACATTGTGGATCTTACAAGAACACAGAATATTGTCGAAAAATGTTCCAATTATGCAAGACTCCAAGAATGTAATTCAATTCTGGATACATTGCACACGAACTTTCACAACAGATTCAAGGACTTTTGTAAAATAAAGCATTTAATTGCAATTCATAATAATCCTACTGGGTGTCATACTTTTGAGCCAAGTTCAGATATGAAATTCGAACTAGAAAATATAAAACAAGATTTACTTTTGCCTCGTGGATCTAGAAAAGAGTTTCGAAAAATCTAAATGAAAGCCTTTATAAAAAATTAAAAAATGAAATGCTGAAACTCTATTTTATGTTTGGAACAACTTATTGTTGTGAAGTCTCATATTCAACTTTAAAATTTATAAAATCAAAATCTAGAAATAAAATAAGTGACCAGCACCTTGAAGACTTGCTTCGCATAAAGCTCTGCGACTCTGGATTAAACTTAGACAATTTGGTTCAAAACCAGGAATATAAAAACTTTTGATTTCTATTAGAGTAATTTAGATGTAATCTTATTTGTATAACTCAATCTACATATATCTAACATATAACCAATTCATGTAATTTTTTATTTATTTTTATATTAATATCTATTAAAAAACAAAATACACATATTGCAACATACGAACAATCTCTCTCGTGGAACGACAAAACTACGTAGTAAGTTCTCCCGTTACACCCACAAAACCAAGTAAGTCACAGTTATTTCCTCAAATACTTAGTTGGTTTTGCAGGTGTAACGGGAGAACTACTTACGTGGTTTTGTTGTGTAACGGGAGATCTTACAAAATTTGGATATACTCTTAAGTTTTTTCTACCAACTTTTTATGTGTTGGAGAGAGTTCTCTGATATACTAACACAAGCGCAAGATATCGTTGTATGCGTGTGGGCATCACTGATCTATGTAGGGGTGTAGAATATGCCCGCGGTAGGCATACCGGTTGTAAGAGGCGACTAATATGCACAAAGGTAATGATGTGCAACTCGATGGTTGATCTACGGATATGATGCCTCCCACCTCTCATTACCCATCTTCTCTTTTCTTTCGGAAGGAGGGATGACATGACCTAGAAGGTTCCACTGGTCATACCAAATCGCTACCACGACAGTCGGGCAGTACCGCAAGGGAGTACCGGAGCGTACCGGATTCATATCCGGCCAAGGACTGTTAATTCGACAACACTCCCCAAAACCTTCGGGGAGTGATTTTGTTGCTAAAACAACAACAACAACCAACACCTTCCCAAGAGAAACAACTCCATAGTCTTTTTGGTGTACCTGAAAGGAATTTTTTGGCCATTTGCTTTTCATAACGGTAAAGATTATTCTTTACTTCGTCGATAAATTAAATATTTTGCCACTTTTTTCTCCCAGTAAAACCACATAAATTTCTATGTTCACAGGCGAGGGATTTCCTCTTCTGTATATGTACCGTCCGTGCTTGTTCCACTTTTTGCCGATCCCATGAAATAGTTTATTTACACCTATTATTGTGGCCAACCAAGGACACAATGATAACTGATCACTAAACACCGAAATCGTGTGATGAGTTCTGCAAATTGTTCCTGTTGGGGCTGTACAGTGTACACTCTTCCTTTGAACATATAAAGGTAACGGTATCAAAAACAGTTATTACACGCTTTGTCAAAAAAACAGGATTCGATCAACTTTATGAGAAACAATGTATTCGATTATTAGTGCCACTAACTGTAACGTAACCTTACTGACCGATTGCATGTTGGTTTTTCTCTTACGCTAAGGATACGACTACCACACCAATGATTCTAGCTTAAAGGTATCAGTTAGTAGCGCCAACATCGGTATTAGCGTAATAGCGCAAAGCCGTGCGGCGTTACACACCCTTAGTTGGAAGTAGAGTACAATTTAACTTGCGGAGTGGATGGAATTTCTAGGTATGTAAAGTTAAAAATAAACAACAAATTCGAATAGGTCGGTCTCGGTCGCCTCGAAGGTATATTTTTATATATTTACATATAGACACTTTGAAGTAGGTCAATGAAAACCGGTATGTATTCAATATTTTAATATAAAAAATAAGCAATTACACGAAATCAGCAAAATTGTGCAATTACTAATATGTATTCACAAATTTTCAAATACTTTACACAACTTTGTATTTTATTTATTTAAGAGTCTGAAAGTATTACTCTTCACTTAGTATTTATAAATGTTTACCAATAAATATTTCTAACAACACTTATTAACAAATAACTTAAAGCGCAACATACAATTGAAGTAAGCAAGAAACAGCTGACCGTTAAGGCGGTATAACGCTGCGTGGTTTCGCGCCGTAGCGCTGGTACCGTTGTTGGCGCTGATATAATTTGTGATACTACCCTACCAGAACACTGACTGTCATTTGACACAACATCTGATCTTCAGTACTGTCAGTCTAATTGTCAGCGCTCCATACAAACTTTACATCACGGATACAAGGGGGCTTGCACAAAGCTGATGTAAACAACTGTGTACGTGTGAGCTTTTATTTCACTCTAACACAGTGAAGTCGCCTTTTAATTAAGCATAGAGCTGTGCTGTTCACTCCCACGTGGTTTATTGAATCACCGCTGTCTATAAGACTGTCATTTACTGTCATAAATGATACAACACTGTTTACACCAGTGCTGACCATAATAATGTCACTACTGACCAATGTGAAAAAGTACTAATGGTTTTTTGCATAGAGAAAAATTTATTTCTTTACATCACAACATTTGAAACATTTGTTTACTTCTAAGAATTAACTAAACTAAGGACGTTCATTAAACATTATACAAATTCAGAAGTAAAGTACATAATGTGCGCCATATTTGTTGTATGTTGGGGTGGTGGCTTTTGGAAATGGTTGTGGCATATCCTCCTCGAAGTTCAGGGAACCTTGCTCCAACACTCCTAGAAAATAATTTTTTGTTAGAAGGGATATTACTAGCCTTTAACATTTTACTTACCTCGTAACACTTATAAGTACTTAATGTTCGCTATACATATTTGTTGTACGTTGGGGTGGTGGCTTTTGGAAATAGTTGCCGGAATATCCGCCTCGAAGTTCAGGGAACCTTGCTCCAACACTCCTGGAAAATAATTTTTTGTTAGAAATGATATTACTAGCAATTAACATTTAATTTACCTCGTAACACTGCATTTTTAAAAGTTTTCGCTTAGAATGCGTGCCGGTTGAAAATTTTCTAGGAATTTTGAAAATGCACCACTACTGATAATCATTTGATAGTCAAATGACAGTCACTAATGACCATATGATTCAATTGGACGAACTATTCTAGCCTACATACAATTACATTTGCCATAACATATCCGTCTCACACTGATAACAGCGACCCCTAATTGTCACTATTTTGGTCAGTACATGGTCAGCACTGAAATTTTAAGTGTGAGTGTGTTAGTTAAAAAAATCAGCGTTTCTGGTAGGGTAGCTGTCCTATTAAATATAATCATATTTTGATATGCTTGAAAAAACTCCAAAGATATTTTTATATCAATTGTTATTATTTTTGGTTATGGCCTATTGAGTGTGCGTGAGTGTTGAAAGAAAAGATGCATTATTGTGGCGAGCTGCTGAAACTATTAACACCAGTGTTGCCTTTCTGGTTATTTTTAACCAAGTTTTGTAATATTTCTTACTTTAAAACGTTTTTGGTAAGTTCTTCTCGGTTTGGTTATTTCTTTGATCTCTTGAGGACAATATATAATTTTAACTTAAATATCCCTTAAATGCTAGAAAAATGGCGTTTCAGAAGAAATGGCTTAAGTTATGGCAGAGAAATCAAAAGCGGGTCAAGAAAACGTCTAACTTTTGATTAATTTTTCTTCTCACGATTCCATATAATATTAATTTTTTTATTTTATTGCATTTTTCAGATCATTTCAGGATAACCTGTTTGTGTTCGTTTTTCTAAAATCGTATTTTTTTGGTAATTTATGTGTATTATTTTGATTACTTATTTTTATTGATGTGGCAACGCTGATTAGCACATTCTCTCTTTGCCATTGACCTTGAACACTCTTTTGCAAACTGATAATAAAAAAAGATAAGGTCCATACTTGGTACTCTCCCATAGCATATCTGTGGCTTGTGACATAATAGCATATTTCGTCAAGTACATACATAAACATATATATTAAAAGAGTTAATGTATTGACGTAGGGGGCTATTTAGTATCTCTAGTATCTGGATCAGTGGAATTATTTAGAAAGCATTGAGGAAGCCGAATGTCTCGACGGAAACCACTTTGCCGAGCATGAGCACTAAACGAAAATGAAAAGCTCTCAGAAGTCAGAGTCAGGGCCCGGGAAGCTTCTGAAATTTCTAAACTCAAACTCAGCAAGTTTTCTAATAATTCATTGCATTGGCTTATTGAAGAGCTGTGGTATATGTACTAAATAAGTACGCCCAAAATGTATTTTTAAAAACATTCGGCCCTACCATCATCCTGCTTTATCCATGCCAAAAACGGGACTGCATAGAAAAATTTGAACGAAAACTCAATATTCGCAATTACGAAAGTCATTAGTGGATATTCGATTTCGCATTTGCGAATATTCGCAAAATTACATTCGCCACATCACTGCCCTCCGTCGCAAGAAATCTTTGGACATATCTTTATTAAATCAGTTTGTTTATTCAGCTGAATCTAGAAACATAGAATTTAATAATTTAGGTAGTTGGCGGAATGCAAAATCTATGCATAAATCTTATATAGTAAAATCTACCTATACTACAATCATTAAAACGGTATCATCAACGCTAGTGACAGTGAATGAAAATAAAGAAATGCGAAATTGGTATATTTAAAAATATAATACCTACAAATTTAGTTCTCCGCGTTTGCTTCTGCAACAAACTCATCAATTCGAAGACTCTTTAAGTTCATTCAAAATATATGCACATACATACATACTCACATGTATAAATGCACAAGTATATATGTATATATATATGTATGAATGTAGGTATATAAAATATTTCTATTGTGTGATAATCAGTGAAAAAATAAGCCAATAATTAATGTACTGTTGTTAAAACAAATACAAATTACGAAAATAATAATTAAATAAAAGACACTGGAGGTGCATTTTACGTACATTTTCAAAAGCAATTACAACACCTGAGATAGCACACATCAATCAAAAATTATGAATCGACGATTTTCTAGGGTTGAATCCGGTGTAGACTTGAAGGATTATTTTGATCGTGGTGATATTGCTTCGCGTGAGAATCGTTGGAACTTTGAAATAGCATGGGAGGTGGCTAATAAAGTTGGTGGTATCTACACTGTCATACGCTCAAAAGCTTATGTTTCCACAGAAGAGATGGGTGAACAACTTTGTTTAATGGGTCCCTATAAAGAAAATTGTGCACGTACTGAAATGGAGGAATTAGAATTTCCTCGTGGTAATCCACTTTTGGATGCAGTGAATACAATGCGTTCGCGCGGCTACAAAATTCATACAGGTCGTTGGTTGGTCGACGGTAATCCTCAGCTGATACTATTCGACATCGGTTCAGGTGCATGGAAATTAGATCAATTCAAAACGGAGTTATGGGAAACATGTCATGTTGGTGTGCCGCATTTAGATGTTGAAACGAACGATGCCATAATATTAGGCTATATGATAGCTGAATTTCTTGAGGAGTTTCGCAATAAAGCCTTAGATTACTCCAACAACCATGGTTTACAGATTCCACGTATAGTTGCACATTTCCACGAATGGCAGGCGGGTGTTGGTTTGATCGCCCTACGAACACGACATGTAGATGTTGCCACAGTTTTTACTACACACGCTACGCTCTTGGGTCGTTATCTATGCGCTGGTAATACGGACTTTTATAACAATCTTGATAAGTTTGCGGTCGATGAAGAAGCGGGAAAGAGACAAATATATCATCGTTATTGTATTGAAAGATCTGCCACTCATCTAGCTCATGTGTTCACAACAGTATCTGAAATCACAGGGTATGAAGCTGAGCACTTGCTCAAGCGAAAGCCTGATATAATTACACCAAACGGTTTAAATGTGAAAAAGTTTTCGGCAATACACGAATTTCAGAACTTGCATGCAATTGCAAAAGATAAAATCAATGAATTTGTTTGTGGACATTTTTATGGTCACATGGACTTTGATTTGGATAAGACGCTTTACTTTTTTATAGCTGGTCGCTATGAATTCGGAAACAAAGGTGCTGATATTTTTATCGAATCTTTAGCGCGTTTAAATGCTATGTTAAAAGTTGAAAAGCCAGATACAACTGTTGTAGCTTTTTTAATTTTTCCAGCTAAAACTAACAATTTCAATGTCGATTCACTTCGTGGGCATGCTGTTATAAAGCAATTACGCGATACTATTGACAGTGTTCAAAAAACCATAGGAAAACGTATGTTTGACTCTTGTGTTAAAGGTCATATACCTTCTCCAGATGATGTATTAACAAAGGAAGATTTAGTCAAAATTAAGCGTTGCATGTTCGCTATGCAAAGAGATACAATGCCTCCAGTTACTACACATAATATTGTTGATGACTGGAATGATCCGGTTTTAGGTGCTATTCGTCGTTGTCAACTATTCAATACAGTGCATGATAGAGTAAAAATGGTTTTCCATCCAGAATTTTTAGCGTCAACAAATCCGCTATTTGGTATTGACTATGAGGAGTTTGTACGTGGATGCCACTTAGGAGTTTTCCCCTCGTATTACGAACCCTGGGGTTATACTCCAGCGGAATGTACTGTCATGGGTATTCCAAGTATAACTACAAACCTTTCTGGTTTCGGCTGTTTTATGAATGAACATATAAGCGACCCTAAATCGTATGGAATCTATATTGTGGATCGTAGGTATATCGGTTTAGAAAACAGTGTTCAACAGCTTTCTGGTTTTATGATGGAGTTCGCTAGATTAAATCGACGACAACGTATTATACAAAGGAATAGAACGGAACGTCTGAGTGATCTTTTGGATTGGAGAACTTTGGGAATTTATTACCGACAAGCTAGGGTTAAAGCACTACAGGCAGTATATCCAGATTATACTGACGAGGGATCTTTATATGGTTCAAAATCTGCTTTGAACTTTTCGAGACCATTCAGTGAACCGTCAAGTGCTACATCTTCTAGGCATACATCGCCAACACCATCAGTACATGGTTCTGATGACGAAGACTCTGTCGATGAGGAGAATGAATTAAAAGAACTAGGCATTAAGTAATTTCGTGGAAAATACTTTGCAGAAAATAAATGCACATAATGTTTTAAATTGAAAACTTTTAGAAATGTATTCTAGTTTTTTGTTCATTACTAAGTACAGCTTGCATCTACACATTCATCCCTTAACCGTTATGA
Source organism: Sphenella marginata (assembly GCA_951509765.1). Taxonomy (NCBI): domain Eukaryota; kingdom Metazoa; phylum Arthropoda; class Insecta; order Diptera; family Tephritidae; genus Sphenella; species Sphenella marginata. The sequence goes on along the minus strand of OX608081.1, from coordinate 11,736,955 downwards.
GCTCCCGTTATCTGGACAACGGTCCTAGTTCAGGTAGGTATAAAAAGCAAGGATGAATGCTGTCGAAACGTATTGGCATTTCAACCGAACCACCTCTTTTTTTCAGGCTTTGCACTGCTAATGGTAAAACGAATAAATAGCGGCAACGACATGATTCAAGCTATTGGTTCCGTTACCGGTAACCTTATAAAACAGCTGATTCGAAAAACCTTATGAAAAACAATGCAGTCGATTATAGGCGTCAACCTTACTTTCAATCGGTTTGTTTACATTTTAAAATGTGCTGTGCTGTTTGACATTTTAGAGAACCGATTTCCAACATCGGCCCGGTAATGCTACCTGTTTTACTATGGCAAGTACCGGTACAAGTTTTCTGAGTGGCTCGGACCATTGAGCTGAACTGCATTAATGCTTGAAGTCGTATGGACCGCCGTAGCCCCAGGATCGTTAAAAAAGCCTAAGAAATCGTTAAGAAACTGTCGGGTTGGAAGTTTTCTTACGCTACGATACCGAAAATTGTAGCCACCTTTTAATACAGGTAAAGCACACAAGCGTTGAATATGCTGTAGAGAGTAAGACAAAAAAAATTGGATATTATTGATTGGCAATGTAAATATTTTTTGCAGGTATGGCTGTGTGCCAATCGGTAACTTTTTACTCAGAGGAAAAATGAGGTGAACAAATTTTCTATGGTGTACAAATATTTTCCATTTTGCTGTGCCAAATGAAATGGGAAATTTTGACAGTTGTAAATTTTGACATCTAAGAAAAGCACATGCGGAAGCAAATATTCTATGAATGAAATGTAAGTTTACTTATTTTTTTATGCCATTATATTTGATATATTTAGCTTTAAGCTATATTTTACCGTTTAATAACATATTGGCATATAAATTCATTTGAAATAATATGAGTGGCAATACCGAATGCATACATGTGTACAAATTCACAGTTGTCAGAATTTTACCTAGCCCCATTGGCTAGGGAAAATTGTGACATTCGTATTCACCCCAACAAATGTCAGAATTTTCTCCCTGACTGTCAAAATTTTGCTATTTTCAACCGATTGGCACACAGCCTATGTATTAAAAATTATTTCGCATTTCGACTTGAATTGACATTTTCTCAGTTTGGTGACATTGATATTTTGCGCTCCGTTTCCGTTAAATTGAACTTCGAAATTTGCGGTTCAAGGAGTCATCCGGTCTTGGTGATCCTGAGTCAAGTAAACAAATGTACATCTAAACGCATGAAAAACGATGTAGTCCAGATTAGAGTTGGGCAGTATCGAGTACTTTTGAGTAGTTACTACTTTGGTATCGATACTTTTAAGCATCAGGTACTTTTAAAGTATCGGGTACTTTTTGTCAAATCTAGTATCTCGGCATTTCTTGAGAACAACCATTACAGTAAGCATCACAAAAAGAAAATTATTAAAAAATGAAGCCCAACTCTAGTGTGTGGGAATATTTTAAGAAAAGTGGAGCCTTAGCTCGGTGTGAAATGCAAAATAAAAATTATTCAGAAGAGGAAATAATTGTTATTGGAGATACTCCAGCTCCAGGTAAGTTGGATCAATAGTTCAAAGTAAACCAGTAAGTGATCCGTATTAGCATAATTAATAGATGTGACGGCAACGACAGCAACGGCAAGGTGCCTTCGTAAAGAATATTTTCCAAAACAGTGGAGATAGCTAATAAAAAAAGAAAGAGGCTATCACCCAAAAACTTGATTATGATAGTATATTTAAATGGCTGTAATGTCTGAATACATATACCTAAGGGTGATTAAGAAAAAATTTCGGCTTGGTCTTACCCCCTGAAAATTTAAAATGAAGTATGAAGTACGAAAATATAAATATATGTACATATATATATTTTTGTTACCTTTATTATATTTACCTAGATAACATAATACCACCATAATAGTAGTAGTAGTAGTACTCAGTATCGATACTTTTAAGAATCGGGTACGTTCGAGACTTTTCAGCATCGAGTACTGAGTACTTTTCGAATCGATACTTCCCAGCACTACTATAAATTACTTTTATTTCTATATTTATTTTTAGCTGGAATATATATAGATACATCATTTAAATTATAATATTACCATGATATTCCTTAAGGGATTTCATGATTTTTAGTACAAAACAAAAAATATTTTGAGTATTAAGCAAGAAATGTGAGCTGAAACACGTTTAAAACAAATGTACATGAGCAACTTCCAAAGAAAATTGCCGTACTTGCACACGGCCTAATGAAGACACTAATGTAAACACACCCTTAGTCGAAATACGTCAAATGTGCATAAATAAACAACAGCTGGCTTCCGTTTTTCAATTTTTTTGCCGAAATTTAAGTCTTACCAGTGAACAAATTCATATTAAAAATGTCTAATATAATTTTGCGTTCTATACGTTGCTCCCGAGCGATATGGCGAAATAAAAATACGGTATTTACGTAAGTATTCCTATGAGTTGAAGTTGCTAAATATAAAAATATTTGAATTGAATCGTAGCTGCATACCCGCAACGCAAAACATATTCACGTTCAGTGAATACAAATCAACTCCTGGGAAGAAAGTGTTATTGGATGGGAAAAATGCATCGCCACTTTATCAATGTCAAAACCGCCGGACAATGTTTATACAGACACAGGACACGCCTAATCCGGATAGTGTAAAATTTCTACCAGGCCTAGATGTACTCGGCAAGGGTAATACCTATGATTTTCCCAGCGTATCTGCTGCATATTGTAGTCCTTTGGGTAAATATGCTACTTCATATCGTGCATATTATTACTATAAATATTATACTTACGGTGTTATGTCTTTTAGCTAAGTTACTTTTTCGTATCGAGGGTGTACGTTCAGTGTTCTTTGGAGGAGATTTCATAACTATATCCAAAGAAGAGGAATCTGATTGGGCTGTAATTAAACCAGAAGTTTTTGCTGTAATAATGGATTTCTTTGCAAGTGGTCTGCCCATTCTGAATGAAGCAAAACCAAATTCAGATACTCAAATAGAAGATGATGACGATGATGTTGTCATGATGATTAAAGAGCTACTAGATAGTCGCATACGGCCAACTGTGCAGGAAGATGGTGGCGATATTATCTATATGGGTTATGAAGCTGGAGTAGTTAAGTTAAAAATGCAAGGTTCGTGCTCTTCCTGTCCCAGCTCAATTGTGACACTTAAAAACGGAGTACAAAACATGCTACAATTTTATATACCAGAAGTTGTATCGGTGGAGCAAGTATCCGATGAAGTGGATAAATTTGCAGAAAAAGAATTTCAGAAATTCGAACAAAACCTTAAATTAAAAGAAACAACACCGTTAGATGATTCAAAAGCTTAGATCTCAATGTTTTGAAGGCGTGAATATATTTGCTTATATTTATTTGTTCACATGGATATAGGATGAATTGAGCTGACATTGTTAAAAAATTACTTATGTACATAGCTAATTATTACTAAATAAATAATTAATTATTTTAGAGTTATCGCTTTAAGAAAGTGCAAGGAAACTAGTAATTTCAATAAGGTTGGACCATAGTGATATAAGTGCTAGTGTTGTGAGGGGGCATATCACCGAGATCTATGGAGGGATCTCACTATCGACTCTGTGTGAAAGTCTTTTAAAGCCCGCCTATGATTACGCAGATTAAACTATCGAACATTTTTCTTTAAGTCTCTAGGAGACGAAGCTTTATCCAACGTGTGACGATTTGGATTACCGGGTAAGATAGCTCTAGAAAGCTTTATATAAAGCAAGGAAAATTTCCTTATCCTTACCCCAAGTACTGCCGACAAGTGAATTAAAGATCTCGTTCCGGTTCTGTACCTTGGAGGCTTTTGCGGTGGCATGACTGGCGATAGTGAGGTTGTTGCCCAATTTCTCGCAAAGATTTTGGGATGATTGACATTAGGTAGAGCTAATCTATTTACGTGGCCGTTGAACTCTGACTTCATCTGCGCATCCCACTTCATAAAAAGAGTCGCCGCCGATTTCCTCGGAGATAAGATTAGATGATGCGTTAGTGTGCCTCAGGATTGTCTGATAGGATTCGATGCAAACCTCGAATATATGTATATAAACGCAGTATTTATGTCGGTAAACACAAATATGGCAGCACCATGGTGTTTTCTTTCCAATTAGAAAATTACTTTCACACTTCCGTTTTTGACATTTATAGCTCCAACAGAATAAGTCCGGCAATACATCAGTTACGTCACGTACGTCGATTTTAGAGCAAATTCTATTTTGCCGTATGCGTCGTATCTGTCGCTACGCACACAAACACTTCTCGTTGTTGTTGTTGTTGTTGTTGTTAGCAGTGCTTCGCCCTGCCCAAAGGGCCAGAACACTCCTAGTTGTCATCGGGCTCTTCTAACGGAAGTCCAAGAACACTTTCGTCTACTCAGCTGTCAGTTTTTCCAACGTATCGCCGTACTGTATCTGCTTAAGCCATTATAAAGAAATATTAAATGGTTATTGCAACCATCTGGCAGCACCATTAAATTTGTTTTTAAAATCCTATTATAACAAAAACCGAACTAAAAAAGTATAAATAAGAAAGTTGTCTCTTAACACGTTCCAGAGTTGCTCGATAACACAACTTGGAATTTTTATTGAGGTAGGTACATATATACATAAATTTTAGAAACCCGCTTCGCGGAAGCAAACCCCAGAAACCCGGTATTGCAAAAATTATACCGGGAGAATGCCGCGTTTGCCGTTTTCCAATGGCAATTATTCAGAACCGGTATAAAATCTAACAACAAAATGTAATCCGGATATCCGTTGTTGTTGCATTTGCCTTTTAAGTTTTTACCTGCCTCTAGATCACTGCCCATTGAAAAACGGCTTTTGTTAAAAGCCAAAAATTTGGCATCCTCAGTACATAGTTGCCGTTTTCCCGTAGTCAGCGACCCAGATAAATGTGACATGCAAATGCAACAACAAATTGTGATCCGGAAATTCGTTGTTGCATTTGGATGTTTAATTTTTATCCAGCTGTGAATCTCGGGAAAACGACAAGTGCATGTATATTGCAGTGTTCCTATGGGTAATGATCCAGAGCCGGATAAAATTTTAAATGCAAATGCAACAACAAATTGTGTTCTGGATATTCGTTGTTATAAAGGACTGTGACAATCAGTATAACCCTATTTGGTCTGTTACTTTCCGTTTAAAGAATGGTTGCGGGCTCCAAATACAACAGCATTAGCATAACAAGGAAATAAGTTGTCCGGAGGCAGAGAATTTTTAGACAACGCATCAATTTAAAATTGGGTGAAAAGGACAATTTTAGATTAGTTTTCAGAGTCTTACTAATATCTGATGCCTATATATACATATATGAAGAGAGAAACAGTTGAAATTAGCCAAATGACAATTGTCAGTTACTGTAAAGCAAAAAGAATCTCCCTAACTGAAACTGGGAGCAAATGTTAAAACATTTTAATCCAAATTGTGACATTGCAAAAAAAGTAGCGGTTTCATTTTCTTCTTTCATCTGAATCACTCGGTTCACGCCGCCATTTGCATCACGTTAAAAATTTCCTTCGCAGCCGCCATCACTATCGGTGCTCGTTCGGGATTTTTTCGTTCGTTTGTCACAGTTTGGTAATTGTTGGTTCAATTGCCATCACGTCGTTTTCGCTTTTTCCTGCACATTTAAATTAGTTAATATATAAAATACAATAAAATAATAGTATTTTACTCTTATTGTATAACAAACAAATTAACTAATGCATCGAAAAACGTAAAGTACTTACTTTTTTCGTAATAATAAGTGAAATACGCAATAGACAAACAGAGTCAGCAAAGTGAAGGGAAAATTTTGGTGAAAAATCTTTAATTTTCATCTCACATTTATAAAGGAAACGCGTATAAACTCATTGCATTTAGCGAGGACGGAAAGGAATATATTGAAAATATAAAGTAGCTTATATTAAAGCCGCTTTAATTGAGTGCGAAAAGTCTTAATAGTTTATCACAAAGAACTAGAGTCAAGAACTTCGCATCGAAGCGGAAAACGTTGGGCTATTTCAGTGAAATATTGAATAAATTGGAAAAGTTAGGTAAGTGTAGCATTAAAACCGCATTGTTATCAAGTATCTATTAAATTCAAGATATATTTTTTTTTCATTGAGTAAGCGCTTTCACCCTTTGTCAAAGAAAAACGAGCCACTATTGATTTTCTCAGCGACATGGCGTACGACATATGTATATACACATTAGCTGGATGTATGTATCGAAAGGTCCCATACTTATTTTCACCATGTGGTTTTCTTCTATAACTGCATTGCAACATACATACATATTAGAAATAACTTAATAAATGTGCATTAACAATGAAAATATAGTCATTAGCTATATAAATACATATCAATTCCTAATTGTATGTTGCACTGCTATAATCAAAGAGCCATAGGTAAAAGTCGTCATAGACAAACATGACTACCTTTGTTCATCATCCAAACGTCACAAACAAAATTTGCTAAACATTTTTCTAATGCCAAGTGTTGTTGTTTGTTTCTTTAAAATAATAGTGGCGTCCTGAAAAAATCACTCCGACTTTTGTTCTCAGGTAATAAAAGTCAAACAATCAGCTTAACTTAATACAGGAAAGAATCCACAAAAGTAAAAATGTATGCTGGTGGTTTTGCAGTAAGCGGTGGTAGTCCACAAGCAAACTCAACTGGATTTTATGGAGGGGGTGGTATTGGTGGCGGTCCACGACCTGAACGTCCACATTATCAACGTAATCCTATAAACAATGGCAATAACGCTGGTGTACCATATGCTGGAGGGTCCGGTCTTTATGGTGGTGCTCAAAATTCTTACCGTGGAGGAGCTAATGCCAATTCTATGATGACAGGAAGTGGTCCTAGTTTTTATGGTAATAGTGTTGCCAATCCTGGAGGTTACCAACCACGTGGTAAAAATCCGAATTTCGTACCTCGTCATCAGAAACCTAATGGGGCATACCAACCCGGTGGCGGATATCACGGTGGAATGAATGTAGGTATGTTAAGCAAAGAAGAACGAGCTGAACTTCAACGAGAAAAAGCTAAAAATCCTGGGCGCAACCTACAAATCCCACGTTGGGAGAATTTACAACCATTCAAGAAAAACTTTTATGTACCACATCCAAATACTTTGAATATGAGTGAACAACAAGTAGCTGAGTTACGTAATGAATTAGAAATAACTGTTTCCGGAAATGGTATTCCTCACCCAGTATCAACTTTCGAGGAATGCTCTCTCCCAGAATATACGATTGAAGAAATGAAACGACAAGGTTTCACTAAACCCACAGCTATTCAGGCACAAGGTTGGCCAATTGCTCTAACTGGTCGTGATTTGGTTGGCATTGCCCAAACAGGTTCTGGTAAAACATTGGCTTATATGTTGCCTGCTATGGTACACATTGCAAATCAGCCACCACTTCAACGTGGAGAAGGTCCAATAGCTTTGGTATTGGCTCCAACTCGTGAATTAGCCCAACAAATACAATCGGTTGTTCGTGATTATGGTCACTTGTCTAAACCCGAAATACGTCATACCTGCATTTTTGGAGGCTCCTCAAAAATACCGCAAGCCCGAGATTTAGAACGTGGTGTTGAAGTAATAATTGCAACCCCAGGGCGGCTAATTGATTTCTTAGAGAATCGAAATACCAATTTGCAGCGTTGCACATATCTAGTGTTGGATGAAGCTGATCGTATGCTTGATATGGGATTCGAACCACAAATACGTAAAATAATAGAACAAATTCGTCCGGACCGACAGGTAGTCATGTGGTCAGCAACTTGGCCTAAAGAAGTACAAGCACTTGCCGGTGATTTCTTAAAGGATTATATATCTATCAATATTGGATCGATGAATCTGTCAGCCAATCACAATATTCGTCAAATGGTTGAAATTTGTCAAGAATCGGAGAAACCACAACGCGTTGTTAAATTGTTGAATGAAATAGCACCAACCACCAACAACGCTGCTAATAATAACAACAAGATTATTATTTTCGTAGAGACAAAAATTAAGGTAAGACATTTTGATTTAATTTGCTTTTATGATTTTGATTTGAGAACGTAACTGAACTGGATGGCGGAATGCCGAAACCGGTTTGTTAGGAATGACGGTAACTGTTCCATACGAAAGACAACTCCTGCGGGTTAGGCGGATATGATGCCTCTCATTACCCATCATCTGTTTCCTTTCTGAAGGAGGTATGACATGACCTAGAAGGTGGCACTGGTCATACCGAATCGCTACCACGACAGTCGGGCAGTAACGCAAGGGAGTACATTAATCATATGCGGCCAAGGACTGTCATTTCGCCAAAACTCCCCAAAACCTTCGATGACTGATTTTGTTGCTAAAATAACAACAACAAAGACATCTTTATTCTTACTCTAGTTCATATCGTTGTTGTGTGGTTTTTCATGAGAGCAAAATAAAAGGTTCCTACTATTTTTGTAATTTTTTTTTAGATATTTATTTCTTGCAATTTTAACAAAATGTTAGGGAGGAAATTCTCGTTAAATTTTTGCAACTTCAAAATCATAACGCCGTGTGATCTAAAAGTGCGCCCCTGCGGGTTGGGGCTTAGAATATGCCCGCGGTAGGCATACCGGTCGTAAGAGGCGACCAATATGCACAAAGGTAATGATGTGCAACTCGATGGTTGATCTACGGATATGATGCCTCCCACCTCTCATTACCCATCTTCTCATTCCTTTCAGAAGGAGGGATGACATGACCTAGCAGGTTGCACTGGTCATACCAAATCGCTCCCACGACAGTCGCGGAGTACCGCAAGGGAGTACCGGAGCGAACCGGATTCATATCCGGCCAAGGACTGTTATTTCGACAACACTCCCCAAAACCTTCAGGGAGTGATTTTGTTGTTAAAACAACAACATCTAAAAGTGCACCCACAACCCTTAAGAAAAAAGAGTAACTAACCCAACTTCGATCTGTGCTCTTCATAGAATTAACTCCTACCTATTTAGACCGAACATGGTGTGCCCTTAAAAAACAAACCACGAGTGTACATGATCGGCGGTGCAAACTCTTCTAATACCAGCTTCACTCTGCTCCAAACCTATTAAAACTTGAAATTACCTAGGGCTTTTGGCAGAACTTGACAGACCGTAGCAAGGCTACAACAGTACCAAGGGCCGAGGGCTGACCACGCCGGTGACACTCCTGTTATCTTTCCGGATATTAAAATCAGTTAGGTTAGATTGCGAGAGCTGAGCTGAGGCCAAAAGACAACAGCCCGACACATATGCGATCTCGTTCAAAAAGACACAGAACTCCTTACATACCTAAAGCAGAGGGAGTAAACCATTTAGTGGACTTAATACAGCCAGAGCTTTAACTTCGCATTTAGAGGCCTCGACGAGGTCCTGTAGAAAAGGTGGTTCTGGATGCTCTCTTCCTTCTCGGCACATCCGCAACTGCGACAGTAGTCCAAGGTTGTTACCCCCACTCTAGCACATAGGTGTGCCTATTAAGCAATGGCCTGTTATAACCCTTACCAGGGATGATAAATCCTTCTTAACTGTCATACACCTAGTCATCCAAACCGACCACTACTGGATGAAATTCCGCCCCCCAGAGACATAATGAAACATCTACGAAAGCACTATAATGAGATCCAGCATCATATCCCCTAAATGACAACCACACCGAGTCGGTAGACAGATTCCTCAGATCTCGGCCTGTGAATCCCGTTATAGACACAACCATCTGTGTGTCCTTCCGAGGGAAACATAAAGTCATGCTGGCCCAACTTCGGTCTGGATATTGTAACAGGTTAAACTCTTACCTATCCAGACTGAACCCCGCCATGCCAAACACATGCCCTGCATGCGATATGGCCCCTCATGACACACAACGTCTATTTTCCTGTTCAACTGAACCCTGTTGAAACTGCTCGTTTCCTTGGACTCCCGTTAGAAGAGCTTGATGACAATTTAGAGTGAACTGGACCTTTGGGCGGGCGAAGCACTGCTAACAACAAGCACTGCAAGGCCAAGTTAGCCTGAAATCAGTCCCAACCAATCAAAAGTGGAACCTTTTTTAAGACCATTTATAATACTGCAACGTACACTGCTTCCATTGCCTAAACCTTATTCAATTTGTATCGGAGGTCATGATCGCTCTCGTTTGTAATATAAAAAACATTTCCCGAAGTTTTAGGGGAGTCTTACCGATGTGGACAGTCCTGGTCGTGCCTACACTCTTTAAGAACTTTAACAATAACAGTGGTCACACCTAATCGGTCATCTGTTGTTGTTGTTGTTGTTGTAGCAACAAAATCACTCCCCGAAGGTTTTGGGGAGTGTTGTCGAATTAACAGCCCTTGGCCGGATATGAATCCGGTACGCTCCGGTACTCCCTTGCGGTACTGCCGGACTGTCGTGGTAGCGATTTGTTATGACCAGTGCAACCTTCTAGGTCTTGTCATCCCTCCTTCCGAAAGGAAAGAGAAGATGGTGCTGTGAATCGTTGTTTTGGATCATTTAGCCTTGGGTATGATTTGCGTATGCCGTTGCCACCTTAGGCACCAATAATCTACTGGGCCGACGAAAGTGTAGCCGGCGTTGTCGGGAACGAAAAATATAATTAGGTCATTTTCGTACATACGTATACATTTTCCACTATCCTTTTAAGCACCAAATGATTTAAAATTCTCTGCATTTTTCAGGTCGAAGAAATCTTGCAGATAATACGTAACGAAGGTTATACCGCCACATCCATCCATGGCGATAAATCGCAACCTGAACGTGACTCAGTATTGAAAGACTTCCGTAATGGCAAATCCAACATTTTGATTGCGACTGACGTAGCCTCTCGTGGTTTGGATGTAGAAGATTTGCAATATGTAATCAATTACGATTATCCAAATTCATCTGAAAACTATGTTCATCGCATTGGTCGTACGGGACGTTGTCAACAATTAGGTACTGCCTATACATTCTTCACTCCCGACAATGGAAAACAGGCACGCGATTTGATATCTGTTTTGGAAGAGGCTGGGCAAGTGCCACCACCAGCATTATTGGACTTGGCTCGATCATCGGGTGGAAATGGTAATGGTCGTGGTAACAACAATCGTCGTTGGCAACAGCAAAGCCATCAACCAACACAGCAACGTAGCAATCCATTAAATTATCAAGCAGGTGGTAATGCTAACGGTGCATATGCTCCTAAACAGCCAGGCTATCAGCAACAGAATGGTTTTTATCAGCAACATAATGTTGGTGGTGGTGGTGCCGGTACTGGTGGAAATTGGAACAACCGATCTGGCGTGGTTAGCAGCGGCACTGGTGGTAGTCAATATGGCGGTAGTGGCCAAGATGGCAGCGTTGGTCGCACTTATCGACCACGTGCACCTTTTAATGCTGGCGGTGGACCGCGCCCCATGATGGGCTATATGCCACCACATATGCAGCAAAATAATGGTTATATGCCACAACAACAATATCGGCCACGTGGTCAACAATTCATTCCACAACAAAATGGCAATGTACCACGTTTCCAGCAATATCAGAAGCGTGAATATAATCCACAGCAGCAGCACTATGACAAACAGCAACAACAACAACAAAATCTGATTGCCAATAGTGGTGCTAATGGTGGCGTTGATCGCCAACAGCTTAATAGTGGTGGTGTTATGAATGGCGCTGGTGTGGCTACTATTCAACAACAGCAGCAGCAACAACACCAACAGCAGGTAGCAAACATTGCAGCTGCTGTAGCTGCCGCTGGTGGCCAATTGGGTGGAGAGTATCCCAGCAATGTATCGACACCACCAGCTGCCGCGCTGTACGCTGCACCAGCACAATCACCACCTACCGCAGCCGGCAATACTGCTGCTTACATGTACGACGCTAGCGGTGTATTAGCAGCAGCAGCTGCAGCTGCTGCCGCCAATCCTTACGGGGCCTTACCGCCACATGCTACAGCTGCATACTATCCACATCCACACCAATTTGCTGCCGGTGTGGCACCAGCCACTGCTGCCGATGTATTGCAACAGCAGCAGCAACAACAACAACAGCAGCAGCAACAACAGCAAAGAGCGTAAGTCCATCTGACGAAATATGCTTCATAGAGCAGTGCGGGTAGGATATATATATAAAATATAATACACATTTCTTCAATTTAATCGACTTAAAAACATTAATTACTTATTGATACAAAAAAAAAAAAAACGAGAAAATATTCATAAACAATTATATTGATCGATAAACGGTATTTGTTCAATGTATGAATAAAATATAAAACCGGAAGGAGTTCAAACCCTTTGAGATGATGAATGCAAACCAAGCTCATTGTAATGAAAATAAATATTTGGAATGATAGCTTAATCTATAATACATATACACAATATTCATAAGAAATATGTATATTCGGTGAAATAATCATTTATCTAATGAGAAAACGTAGTTGAGTAAATTGTAAAAAAAAATCATTGCAACGCACGCGTAATTGAATCGTCTTTTTTTATAACAAAAGTTCATAAACATCCTGGTGCAGTCCTTCAGGAAATCCCTTATTCCTAAACTATAATGTATTGAAATGTCTAGTTATCATAAACTTTAAAGTAAAATAGACATTTCGATTTTCTTTGGTTAAAAAATTCAGTACTCGACAGCATGCTTTACGAGCAAGTTTCATTTCGTTTTTAGATCCTTAATATGAATTAATTTTAAAAAACTCTTCTGTTTTTCGTTTGCAATTCAACTTTTTTTTACTTGAAACTCGAATCAAGATAATGAATTGGTTTTTATAAACATATCCATACACTACCGCATTACGGTATTAAACCTTTTTTTTTAGCATTTAAGTGTGTACAAAAATTTTGAATGCGTACATTTCCAAATTTTACAAAATAGTTTATGTATAACTAAGAAATTTCTGATTCCGGTTTCTAAAAAATATTAAATAAGCGAGCAACTAATAGAAAGCAGTCAGTAACTAGACAAAATAAAGAAAAACAATTTAAACGCTAAATTTTTAAAACGATGTCAAACGAGATCAAAATTGTTTGATTTCGTGGTTAGATATGTAATACTACAAAAGAATGTAATCATATTTTGAATTATTCATTGAAAACATTACATTAAGGATATTCCGCAAGCTACTTTGCATCTTTAATACCATTTTAGTAGTTGTATTATTGCATTGAAAAACAAAACGATGAAACATCGTGTGCAACAATTAAATATCCCTTAACCAACAATATTATTAATATAATTTTTAAATATATTTAAAATTTTATAATCTAATTGACCCACAATCTATCACATTTACATTAGCGTAAACTTCTCAAGCACAGCTCATTATGAAGGGAATGTACAAGAATGTATACAATTGAATACAACAGAAGATGAATTATATTTGAGATAATAACAATATAAGTAAAATTTGGTCAAATTGTATGAAATAATCACTTCCTATAAAAAACAGTATTGGAGTGAACAGTTTTAGATTATATGAAAAATATTTTTTTTTTATAAAAGACATCAATTATTAATGAGAAACAATTTTTGAATATTGATTAATGCAAGCAGAAAATCATATGTATATAAAGGATGCCAATTTTTTTTTTCAAAAATTATAAAATAGCGAAAGCGAAAATCTCTGCAATAAAAACTTGATTGTATGAAAAGAGAAAACATAAAATGCGCCACATTCATCCATACACAAACATAAACAATATAAAAGTTTACAATTACATATATCAATAATCGCAAAACCTAAACAAGCTGAAATATAAAAAAACATTAACGGTGTTAAACGTGTTCCAACGTTAGCAACTTAATATTTGCAATTTTCTTGAAAATATATGTACGAAAGTCGTTAACCAAAGTTCATGTAATATTCACAGGTACATATGGTGTATTAGGCTCAGTAAACGTTTAAGAAATTTGTAAATATTTCTTTTTTCCTTTTTGGTAAACTTTTACAAGGAAATTTTGTGAAAAGTTAAAAACTGTCTTAGTCAAATGTTCATAAAGTAATACAATGTGTGTATTTTTGACTCTTAAATCATTCAAAAACTTGCCGCAAAATTTTATGAATATAAAATAAATTAATGGGCGTTTTGTTATTTAATTGTTCAATTTGGAGCTAAGTTATAGACAAATAATTTCAAGTTTATTTTTTTTTAACAAATTCACTGCCAAAAATATATGGCAACAAAACCCAGAGAAGTCGTTTCCTTTAAACTTTCATTGCAATATTTTCATAAAATTAATATTAAATATTTTAAAAAATTGCCTTAAGCATATACCTACATTAGAGCGTATCAGGAAATTTAATTGTCTAAATGAAAAACATGTTTGCTATAAAAATTTATATACGAATATTATAGAAAATGTTTAACTTAAACTTTCCTTCATTTTGCATACACCATTAAATTAAAGAACGAACACAACAGACGTCGTCAGCAGAGACTTGTTACTCGAATTTGTATACTGGAGGAAGATAATTTATTAAAAGTCTAGAAAACCTGAAAAGAAATGACATATTTACTAACACAAAAACTTATAGTATTCAAGCCAAAGTCAAAAAATATACACAAACGAAATTAATTTAATGTATATAATGATAGGGTGTGGATTCTTTAAATGTGAGTTTTTAAATGTACACTACTCATATATAAAAACCGAATCGATAGTAAATTTTGGACAAGTGTTCAAAGTAAGTTCGTACTACAGAAGAAATAGGCCTTCCATTGGAATTTCTTGCCGGTTTGAAGAACATGGTATAACGGCTCAGGACACAAGTTAAAATAAAAATATAATTTTTATTTGTCATACACAACCATACATACATATGTACATACATGCATGTATTACTATGTACTAAATGTGAGGAAAAAAGCGAAAACATAAATCGTGAACGTTAATTTGTAAGAAATAGTTTTTAAATTTCACTTAAAAAAATCTATTCGAATATAATTCATAACCAAAGATTGCCCAACACAAATGTATGTACATGCATTTATACATGCGTAAATGTGTATGTGCTTTTACTCAGCCATATCTAATGGAATATTAAGTGATTTTCATACAAATTACTTAAGAAAGCAGGACATGTAGGAATGTTTGACCTGTAGATTAAAAAATAAAAGGGAGACTTTGGTTAAAAAAAACCCAATATTTTCAAAAACTGATAATCTGCAATTCATAATTTTAGCTTGAATGTAATTATCAAATTTGCGTAACAAATATTGCTGATTAGTGAGATGCAACATTTTTACATATATGTACATATATGAATATGTATGTATTAACTTGCATTGTTATACAATTTGCTAACGAAATAAAAAGTTTAGGAGAATTACAAAGCTAGAGACTTTACACGCACATAAAATTTAACCAAACAAAAATGCTTACTTGCATACATACATACGATTATCTCAAATGGAAAAAAGTATGTAATACTATACGTACATATGTAGAACATAATTTTTTAACACAAGATTTGAAACATTTTGATTTCGAAAGAATTTGTTGCGCCAAAAACTATACAAAATATAGAACTTGCTATGGTTAATCGATATACCGGGGCTTAATTAATAGATAACCCTCCTGGAATTTTATGAATTAAGTTACGATATAGGGCTTAAACGACACTTTAAGCATTTACATTATCCGGATTAACGCTGCCATCTGTCTAGGCTACTACATTGTATAGTATAGGAAAAATTTGTTTATTTTTATTTCTTAGTTATAACAAATGAAAAGGGAGGTGTCGCAAAGCTGCACTAACAACAGTATTTGATAATAAACATAGTACATATGTTGCACTCAACCTAAAGATCTCTTAGTTAAAAACATATTTGATTTGTTGAATTACATATTAAGGTGGCGCAAAAATTAAAATAATTCTTAGGCTGAAGAGGAATCGAAAAGTTTATAGTCTATAGCTAAAATGTGTTTTTCATGGAAACGTGTTTTGTAGTGGTCAACAGACAAAATATAACACATTACCATCGCAAATGTGGAATACAAAAATCGTCAAACATTTTATTTTATAAACTTTGAAACTGCACGCCAAGCTAAGAGCAACTTTATGTCGCGCCACCCTATTGAATATACTAAAAACTTTTACGTTCTATTTTATGTAGCTGGTAGACTTTGAGAATAATTGGAAAGGAAAAATAGTTATATCAAAATACGGATATGTTGTGGGTTTTGCAGCCAGAAAAGAAAATATTTTTTTACTATCAGGTTATGTGAAGATAGAGATATGAAGCCCGTCATACGGGTTACCAAACTAAAGCGTTTAACATTTTAGATACAAAAGTGCTGTTTTAAAAACAGTATTTTGTAAAAACAAAAAAATAAAAAACAGATTTTTTAAGCGCGCGTAACACTTTTGAATGTGAACATCAAATTAGCATACAAACAAACAAAAAAAAACGCGTTTAAAAAAGCAACAAAATGTGATGTGATAGACTTAAAAAACATATGATAACAAAACTACATTATATATTTATGTATATGGATGACATGAGGCACATTCTGTACTACATACAAGTTTTTAATATTATTTTTATTATTATTATTACTATATACATACATACATATGTATGCATGTAGGAACTAAAATTAAAGAATCACATACACTTAACAACATACAAAACTAGTATTTATACATATGTACAGTTGAATTGCATATTTTCAATCATACTTTGTATGTAACAAGTGCAGTTATGTGAAAGTATGAAAATTGCTGAATTGTCTACAAAAAAAATGTTTCTCATTAAAAAGTACATTTTATTAAACTAATTTTTCTTTAAACTTTTAGTTTTTTTTATAAATACATTTTCACATCTTAAAATTCCTTGCACGAGCTGTAGAATTCAATTTTTGTTAACCATTTTTTATTATAATAATGAAAAGGTAAAAATCACCAAGTAATTTGTATAACACAGTTCTGCATGTAAACATTTGGTAAACTTTTTTTGTGTGCTCTTTTCTAATATGAGCTATTTAGCTGTATATTATTCTTAAAATCGTTTAATTCAAGCTATTTGCAATTTTTTGTCTTATGTCAATTAACAAAATTACTCTACTTGCGAATTTTAAGAATGCATTAGAGATGTCACTGAAGTGAATTTACCGAAACAGGATATTTCTAGGCATACTCATACACTTACCTATTGCAGTAGCTTTTGAGATAGCAATGAAGGTAAAGCTTTTAGGAGCCGTTCTCTTATGTAAACGTTTAGTTTTACCAGTCTGAACAATACCTTAATTAAATAAAATGTATGGTCGGCATTAAGACTAGTTATATTTCGATTTTAAAACAATAGAAAGCTCGAACCCATCGGATTGAAGCGCTATAAGAACTCCAGTATGCATTCAATTCATGTATGTGTTTATCGAAAATCCCATTACTAATCACGGGTGTGTGTTCTGCGCACTTTTTCAATAAACATTTCTTTTGCGAAAACTCATGCAGGACTGTGTTATCAACAGAGCTGGGTAAGTGTCATTAGCTGACAAATGCGTTTGTAAGTATGAAGCGGTTTTACTTAGTCTGCAGGGAAACTAAACGTTTACATTTATGATTGCCTCAAGTAATTCCTTTTCAAAGTCTATAATAAGGAATTATATTATTAAATTTTGTATTGCAATGCATTATTTACATTTATTTAAACAAGTTACTTAAAATAGATTACAACGGAATTGGATAAGATTTTTGATATGGATTTGGCAAATTTATTACTAATTATAAGAATTGATTTGAATTTGAAATGTAACTTAATTATATTACTAAATTGATCATTAAGGCCCAGCTCTGTTTAACAGTTTTGCATATAAGTACATTTTTAATTTAATTTTTAAAATATACGTATGTATTCCAAATTGCTGTAAAAAATGGAAATTTGTGAAATGTCGCTGAGCGGAGAAATGAATATGTTATGAATTAGCTGAACGCTCGTTAACTTACAAAAAAAATTATGAAACCTATTAGCTCTAATGTTTCACAAAGCTAATACCTACTGTTCATGTACCTTTTTTCTACGGTCGAATTGAAATCTATTAAATAAATATTTACAAATTTGCTTTTCTTTTGATTGAATAAACTTTTTCTTTTTTAATCAGTCGTCTTGGTAGTTTTTTCATTAAATTTTTTTTTTTTGTTGCTACATGAGAAATAAGAAAATGTAGCTTAAGCTCAGGATGTATTATAATATTTTGTTTGATGCTGCGGATAAATATCTGAATATTTCATAAAGACAATTTCAATGTGCCCACCTGAAAATAATATATATTATTTTAAGTTTTATATATTATTACAAAAATATCGTATGTTAATCACTCAATTAATGCAAAATAAAAATTAAAACATATTTAATTTGAGCTCTAGAATTAAAAGAAAAACTAATTCGCATATAAAATATGTGGCGAAAGTTTGAAAATTTTATTAAAATAAAAGTTTTTTTTTTACTTAAATAATGAAAGAAAATAATTAATGTAATTACAAAGATGCAGGCGTCGACGAAACTCAAAACGGAAACTTACATTGCATCATAAATATTTTTTTTTTAAATATTGCGTTTTGTATTTTTTTTTTTAAGTAAATATGTGATTTAATTCACATACGTTGTATACATAAAAATATAATACTTTACATTACATTACATACGATATTATTGTAAAAATAAGAGTCAAACATATGATGAATCAATGGACATAAAAAATTGTAAATTAAAGTGCATATACATACACATAGATAGAGCGAAATAAAAGTTCACCATGCATCCCCTACTTGAAATGTTTTTGCGAAAAAAAGAATCGGTTCCATAATGTTTGTCCTTTTACATTTTTCGTGAACGTCAGAATAAAGTGCTTAGTTCAAAAAACTCTTTTCTATGTTAGACAACATACTTATATGTATCAAGATTCGAGAGAAATTTGTATTCAGCCGCGTTTTAGGTTAAGCTACGCTAGGCAATTGCTTAACAGTACATTAGGAAAACGATCCTTGGCTAATTTTATGTGAAGTCGTATAAAGCTTGCTTAAATAAACTACAAAATATATTGGAGATGTTAGTGAAGTGAGTTTCCGGCAGATCCGGAAATACATACATATGTATATCCGATATCCATACTAACATTTACTTAACACAATTGGCAACTTCTCATTTTTAGCGACGGCATTTTTTAAATGAGTAAAAACTATTTACAAATTGTGATGAATTTGAATGTGAGTGAGCTATGCTGCACAAATTCCATTTTTACATACATATGTATATATAATTTTTTAACTTTCAAGTTATGTATGTATATGTAGCAAAAAAAGAAAATAGTACAAGTTATTGTTGAACCTTAATTAATTTAATTAATTAAAACACAATATACAAATACATACAGACTCAATCTAAAAATTATCCTAAAGGAGTTTTGCGCATCTTCAAAGAAAATAGAATAAACACGCTGGATAAATTATTTAGCATTTGGCTGAAACAAATTTGGTGATTTTTTTATTCACCCCTATTACGGTTGTCAAGATCAAATGTCACGTCGTATTAATGTCAACATCAATATCAAAGTCGCGTCAATGCAAAAGTGGTATTTACTTCGTCAATGTATTGACGTTGACGTGTTATCGATAATTTAATAGCAAAACTACGATCCTTATACTTTTGACAGTTGTTTATTTACAATTTGTTGCACATATAATTCTGCTTAAGATTTAAACTTTTGTTTAAAGATGTTTTTTTACATTATAAGCCGGAAAAAGCAACGAAAATCGCCGTTAAACCTTCGGTAATACTTTCCATCGAACGTCAAGTGTTAATACACGTCCAAAAATCTAGGTAGAGGTATCAAGCGACGCGTCTTCACCTCCGTAACAATAATCTGGAGGGAAATCAGATATTTTAAGAATTTTGCGAGATATTTGCAGTTAAAGTTCACAATTTTTCTGTCATTTTCATGTGGTTGTTGTAATGGCACATTAGGCTAAGCCAAAAAAGTAAAAAAGTGTGCGTACCGTGGCACGTTGTCACGGTTCAGGCAACCACCCGGAGTTGGAATGGCGTAGCCCAGGTTTTTTTTTAAGCGCGTCCGAAGGCGGCCAATGCGGAAAGGTGTTATGCACATAAATACCATGGATTACGCCCCGAATTGGAGATCTGACCCGGGTCGGTTTTTCACTAATAACTTTTCACTGAAACAAAATATCGGATTTCCCCCTCCAGGTTATTGTTACGGAGGTAAGGACGCTGCCTTACATAATCGTTGTATTGACGTTAGAGTCATCAAGCTTCAATTCATCATCCGAAGCTGAAAATGTTCAAGACGGGTTTGAAGTTGATTTATCTGACGACTTGCAAAACATGGAAGCTTCGCAAATACGGCAACAAATTAAAGATTTTTGTAATTCGTTTTTGGTTGTTTTTATTAAAAAATATAAAATACTTCAGTATTTTCTGCATAAAACAAAAATATTTATTCTGTTTTTGAAAACTAATCTTTAAACAATGCAACTCATGCAACTTCCACTTTTGAGAACACCTTGAACCATTTTTTGTAGTTCTAAAATAAGCTGCGAAAATTGGTTATTGTTTGTTATTTTAATTTTTCTCTCCATTTTCCTGAATTAAATAAAAACTAAACAAATAAAGTGTGTAAAAAGGTATAATTCAGAATTATTTTACCAAATTTTTACAGCAGAATATTTAATTGAGCGCTTGTCGTCACCAAAAACTGTGTTGACAAGTTTTATGTTAACTCCCGTCAATAGAATATCACTATTGTTGTCGTAAATACCAAAATAGTTTCAACAGCTGTCAATAGTTATCGAAATTGACAATGGCGATACCGATTCGTCAACAAAAAGTCAATACTTAAAAGTATTGACAACCGTAATAGGGGCGATTAACTTAGTTATTCATATTCCATAAATTGTTCTAATAATTTTTTTATTTTTTAAATTTTTTGTTGTAACATGCTTAATAAAAAAGTGCGTTTTGTCCAAATCCGCCCGTACTCTAGGCTATCTTTTATAAGTTGTGGAATAACTGAAATGCGAAAGAAAATTGCGATTTGTAATGAAACAATATGGATATATGCTATGTATGTATATAGATATGTACTATGAAATAACAATTTTAGATATTGAAGTCAGCATTTTTTACACTTTTTTTCAAGTTTTTAAATCCATTCCATGTTGTATTAAACATAAATGGGGACTATTCTGTAACTCGTTTAAAAAATAAATGTACATACATCAATATGTATGTATTCGAATTTTTCTGTTTTCCGGCCTTACTCGCTTTTTTCGTATAGTAAAGCTGGTGCCCTATTCTGTAATTCAATTCAAAATTTGTTGCTTCACGAGCTTCATGTAACTCGATTGTAAATCAAAATTTATTATAGAGAGCATCGTTGTTAAATTAGTTTTTGGGGCCACAGTTGCAGAATGGTACACCATACATAAATCCTTTCACACTCACATATATGTACAGGTATTGAATTTTTTTTTACGTGAATTTCTATGTAGTAGCAATGTATGTATGAGTGAGCGTAATGTAAACGAATAATGAATTAATAATGCCTAGTACAGTAGGTGAAGTATGTATGTCTGACGCTGAGAATGTCGAGTTGATTGGCCACAAAACCGTTGCGTATTTAAGTTTCGAAATTGTATGAAACAAATTTTCGAAATTAATCGATTCGTATTCCGCAATCATAACATACTCGTTTACATAAGAGGCAATAATCACTGTTCGATCACGTATACCATAAGTTGGTATGTATTTAATACAAACAAATAAAAACTGAGACTGTAAAAGCGTATTAAATTGTTACGGCACAATTTTTGCTCGACCATTTATTTCTTTTTAGTGCTGCAATCAAATTACCATAAAATCGAAATGAAAACTAATGATATGAGTTGTATGAGTACTTGTTCATATTAATGTTCAAAACATAACATAACATACGTACGCTGCAAATTTATCAGGCGTCCAATTTGAACAATTGTATGTTATATAAATCCAATTCAAAAACAAATAAAAAAATACGATCATTACAAGTGGAAAATAAAAAATTCAAGCGTAAATATGATGCAACTAATACATATTTTATTGTCATTCATTCAAATGAAAACTGAACAAAAAAAAAATAAATAAATACAAATAAAGCAGACATGAATAAAATTGTGTATTTTTTCTTTCGCTATTCGATTAAGTTGACAATTTCCAGATTATTAGTATTTCGATTCCTTGCATTTTATAATTTATTTTTTAGGAACTTTTGCATAGTTCACAACAACAAAAAATATGTTTGGGCCAGGATTATATCTTCTACCAAACTGCATTTCTTATTTTGGTATAATTATTATACCTTTCATAAACATGAAATGGTATTATAACTTTGGTCCGATGTTTGTAGGTACATATGAGAAGAAGACGAGATAGACCCACTATTAAGTATACCGAAATGATCAGGATGAGCTGAGTTGATTTAGCCATGTTCGTCCGTCTGTTTGAACGCAAACTATTCCCTAAAAACCTTGCCTTTAGAGATATCTTTAAGGCATAGCTCCCATACAATCGGTTGTTCCGATAAACAGGTTTTGGCCTATAACTTTTGCAATTGAAACTCAAAATTTTTGCAGGTTTGGTACATATTATATATGTATGTATGTAACGTATGTAGTGAAAATCGTTAAGATCGGACCAACATAAAATATAGCTCCCATATAATCGATAGATTCGATAAATGTGGTTTGGGGTTTAATTTAACAGTTCTGAAGAGTTAGTACCACTCAAAAAAGTTATGTGTATTCATGTAAGGTATAAAGCCTTCGGCACAGAAGACAGCCCTTTCCTTACTTGTTTTTAATATTTTTTTTTTTTCTAAAAATTATTAGAATGTCTTTAATTATTTGTGGCTTCTTGTTGTTGTTGTTGTTTAAGCAGCAAAATCACTCCCCGAAGGTTTTGGGGAGTGTTGCGAAATAACAGTCCTTGGCCGGATATTGTTCCGGTACGCTCCGGTACTCCCTTGCGTTACTGCCCGACTGTCGTGGTAGCGATTCGGTATGACCAGTGCAACCTTCTAGGTCATGTCATACCTCCTTCCGAAAGGAAACAGAAGATGGGTAATGAGAGGCATCATATCCGTAGATCAACCATCGAGTTGCACTCCATTACCTTTGTGCATGTTAGTCGTCTCTTACGATCGCGTTTTTGGATAATAAAAAAATTGGATCCGGGTTTATTTTTATTTGAAGGTTTTGGGGAGTGGTCGAATAAGTAATGCTTGGCCGGATATGAACCTGCTACCCTAGCAGTACTGCCCGACTGTCCTGGAAAAACAAACCATCTAGGTCATGTCACCCCTTCGTCCGTAAGGAAGGAAAAAATGAGTTTTTAGAGGTGATAGGCATATCCGTAGTTCAACAATCGATTTTCACGCCATTTACCTTTGTGTACATATATTAGTTGCCTATTACGATCGGTATGCCTATCTCGGGCGTACTCTAAACCCTTAAACCGCAGGGGTGGACATACTTATACCCATGTTTCAATAAACGAAATAATAATTTAAACCACTAAAGAAGCAACCAGCAAGAAAAAAACAAACGAAAAAAAAAAGAAATAGTCCAGTTTTTGTAGACCATCTCTTTTCGCAAAAAGTAAAAACTTGCAACCCAAACACCCATCTTGATTGCCTAATAGTTCAAATATTTAAAGTTTTGTTGTTACTTTGCCTAGACACGATCAGCTGTTCGAATTCGGACATTCCATTACTTTTTGAATTTGGAAAATCGGGTGAAAATTGTGGACGTAATGCTCACACAGTTAATGTTGATATTAATGCCAACATCTAACTAATAATAATAATAACCGTTCAAGATATCGAAAAGAACTTTAGCACACAACGTTTCCTGCACTCAAGAAATGTTAAGGAAAAAATGGGGGAAATGGGCTAAGGTTTACGCTGGGCGCTGCTCCGCCCCTTTTATAGTGAATTATTCCTGAACACTTTTCCCACTTGTGTGGATTTTGGGGAAGTGGGCGTGGTGGCGCCCACTTTTCAGCAAAGGTCATTGCTTATAATTTTAACTATATATTTCAAAGCCTTACCTACTTTTCCCCCTCAGAAAACCAGGTCTACATCAACTCAACCTTTGAGAAAACACTCCCTAAAGTACTTGGGGGGAAAGAAAAGGAAACGCTGTTAGCAACGTACAAGACTATCGGTCAGCCGATTCAAATTCTTTCAACGGAAGTCCATGGAAACTGGCATGTACAACAGGGTCGGAACAGAGTAAGATTGACGTTAGACGAGTAGGCTCCATTGAGACGATGAGTATGTAGAGACCTACCACATTGTGGGCAAATATTTTTATGGTGCAGTTGAGTCTGCACAAGTCAGAGTTGGACTTTTGGAGCTATTTCTGGTAGTTGGATTTATTTAAGAGGGCCCACAGGTCGAGATCTGAGGGAGGTAGCCACCGATTCGGTGTGGAGATCATTTAGAACCCCCTGTCGTTTTGCGGAACAAATGGATGAGTGATGTGATACCGGATGTCATCATAGTGCTTACGGAAAGGTTTCCTCATCTACCTGGGCGGCGGAACTTCATACAACAGGAGTATAAGTGTATGTCATATGAATAATACGTTGTTAAACACCTTTTTTGAGCCGCAGGAAGTAGGGCTTCTTCTAGGACATATAGGAGTGTGCCATGGCTTACAGCATCAAAAGCTTTAGGTGAATCAAGGGTTATGATTAGATAGATCAAGGAGCGTGGCGAATTATGCAGGGTTAAACTGCAATAACAACCAACCAAATGGCCGGGTTAGTACGGTAAATAGAAATGGACGGGATGTGAAAGATCCGACATGAGATAATGTCGCTAGGTTTGATCAAAAGGCGCCCGACCCTCAACGCCATCCCCACAGAACAGGAAAACTCCTTTGCTGGTTCCGTTTCAAGGCACAATCACCACTCCCACGATAGTCGGGCTAGTACCGCAGCGTTCCGGATTCCTCTCAAAGAGAAATAAAACATGCGTTTTGATCTTGTTTTTTTTTATTTTTTTATTATCAAAAGGCATTAAGTATAATACAGCAGTTTAATATTTACATTAGTTCAACCCGAAGGTCTTTTGAACTTATATACTAACAACTATGAAAATCACAATTTGAGTTGTATAAACTTAAGTTAAAATGAAATTTTAAATAAAATGAATTTTGAGTTTAAACAAAATGAAAATGAAATTTAAATGATATTTACAATGGATTGCTAGTTATAGTACAACAATTAGTCTATCTCTCACAAGTAAATAATCCTTCAACTTATTTTTAAAAAGTAAAAGATTATTTATGTCCTTTAAAGATCTATCCAAGGCATTGTACCAGATAACACCATTATGGGAAATACTCTGTGCAGAGGTCAAGTTTGAGACTCGAAATACTACAAGGTTATCCCTGTACCTAGTGTTATACGCGTGATCAAAGCTCGTGATTTGAACATTGTTCGGTATCAATTTTTTGGTAATCTTATGAATATACACAATCAACTGAAAACGTTGAATAACTTTTACCGGTAAAATTTTAAAATTGCTGTATAAATCAAGGGAATGGAAACGAGAATTAAGATTAAAAACATTTTTAAGCATTTTATTTTGCATCACTTGGATTCTATTAACATTAGAATACGAAGCCCAAACAGCCGCTGCATAGGTAATATGACAGTGCGCGAGACCAAAGTAAATAAGTTTTTTCGTTTCAGTAGATAACTTATTCCTAACTTTAAAAAGCAAACCGTTGACGATCGCCAGCTTATTTTCCATGAACTCAACGTGGTCCTGCCAGTTCAAGAAGCAATCCAATTTAACCCCCAAGAACTTGACACAATTAACCTCTGGTAGAAGAACCCCATTGTGAAAAATATCCAGCCCGGAGCTAGACTTGTATTTACTACGGAAGCAAATGATGTTCGTTTTGTTAACATTTAATAGTAATTTATTAAGCCTAAAAAACTCATCTAAAATAATTAAATCAGCCTTCATATTAGATTTGATTTCATCAATACTGTCACACGGGTAGAATAGAGAGCAGTCATCCGCAAAAAGAAAAATTTTCCCTTTGAGAGGTAATTTGGCCATGTCATTAATGAAAATGAGGAACAATAACGGTCCTAGTACGGAGCCTTGCGGTACACCTACATAAATGGGCTTAATGTCGCTGTTAACCTCATCAATGCGAACAAACTGTTTTCTATTATTCAAGTAACTGTTCATTTGTTTCAATAAAAAGTTATTGTATTAAAGTATACGATTTTGAAATTAGATTCCATTAGACCTATGCAAGGCGAATTATATATCGCCTTGGACCTATGAATACATTGAGAACATAGAAATTTTAACACTGCACGTTTCGCCGCAATACAAATTGCAAAAACAAAATATGAATGTGTGTTTGTAATTCGACTTACATATATTAGCCTTGGTCTGAATTGAGCAGGCTGCGTTTGTAATTCATTTCGTTTCCAATTTGTATTGAATTCGCCTTGATATTATCATTCCTCCCAAATTACTCCGAAACGTTTTATTTCGGTAAAATTTAACTTTGCTTGAACGTTGACTAACAAATCGACAGCACTGTCATTAGACATTTGACAAAAGTGAATCATTTGACAGGTGACGACATAATCTGAAGGGAAATTAAAAAAATACAGAACTTGGAAAAATTTTTAGGATAAAACTTCTTTTGAGAATTACATTCGTGTTGGGTTGGAATTCGTTTGTAATGTAAACCGAAAGTTAAAGATTAATCCTGTGTACAAAGGAATACGAAAATTATAGATAAGAGTAAAGTTAGAACTGGAGCTAGCTGACGCACTTTGCCAACGCAACGAAATTTGTAATATTGTATATTTTTATCAATAATTGGTAAATATATGTATTTCCTTATAAAGAAGTCCCAACATATAAAAATATCGGTAATACTTTACGGTTTACGTCAAGTGTTAATACACGTCCAAAAATCTTGAGAGAGGTATCAAAAGACGCGTCTTGACCTCCGTAACAATAACCCGAAGGGGGAAAAGCAATATTTTGTTTCTGTGAAAAGTTATTAGTGAAAAACCGAAAATTGACCCGGGTTAGATCCCAAATTCGGGGCCCGATCCACGTTTTTTATGTGCAGAACACCTTTCCGCGTAGGCGGCCTTCGGCCGCGCTTCAAAAAATAACCCTGGGCTACGCCATTCCAACTCCAGGTGGTTGCCCTGAACGGTGGCAACATGCCACCGTTCCGACTCTATGGGTCATTTTTTTCTCACAGGGTAATGTGATTACAACAACCACATGAAAATGACAGAAAAATTGTGAACTTTAACTGCAAATATCTCGCAAAATTCTAAAAATATCGGATTTCCCCCTCCAGATTATTGTTACGGAGGTGAAGACGCGTCTATTGATACCTCTACCTATATTTTTGGACGTGTATTAACACTTGACGTAAACCGTAAAGTATTACCAAAATATCATTCTTTCATTTAGATTATCCAGGCTTATCCACAGATTATTAAGAAGGTATAAATATGGTAAAACTTTTTGCGCTAAGTATTTTTTACAAGGGTACACCAGAGGCACGATTACTAAAGTCTGCCTATGATTTGCAGTCATTTTCATTCTTTCAACGTGGAACAGTTCAAGAATTTATGACGTATGTTTCATTTTAATTTAACATTCATATGTGTATAAACTAATCATATGGCAATTTCTATGATTTGTCTAGTTTTGCCTCGAAAACTATTGTGGAGCGTACCCAACCTGCCATGAGACAGTCTGTTAAACAAGAGGCATACATGTGCCATGTTTATGTACGTTCAGATAACTTGGCTGGTGTGCTAATAGCAGATCATGAATATCCACAGCGAGTTGCGCATACTTTAATTACAAAAATATTAGATGAATTCAGTGCAAAAATTGGACCCGAACGTTGGGAAAGTGGAACTGAGGCAACTATTGATTTTAGTGGACTTCCCGCATATTTAGCTAAATATCAAGATCCAAAAGAGGCAGATGCGCTAACTAGAATGCAAAATGATTTAGATGAAACCAAGATTATACTTAAGAACACAATAGAAGCTGTTCTGGAACGTGGTGAGAAATTAGATGATATGGTTATTAAATCGGAAAATCTTTCAATACAAAGTAAAGCTTTTTATAAAACAGCCAAAAAGACGAATTCCTGTTGTAATTTTAGTTAAGTGTGTATAATAAGAAAAAAAAAGGAAGAAGTTCGTCTAAAAAAACGTAATAAGTTAATACTTTTTAACATACATACATGCTTTTTTATATAA
Source organism: Sphenella marginata (assembly GCA_951509765.1). Taxonomy (NCBI): domain Eukaryota; kingdom Metazoa; phylum Arthropoda; class Insecta; order Diptera; family Tephritidae; genus Sphenella; species Sphenella marginata. The sequence continues at coordinate 11,708,569 of OX608081.1, read as the reverse complement.
AACCGAACTTTTAATTTAAGAGGGAATCCCCAATTGGTAAATAAATTTACTTTGCAAGTCTAAATCCTAAATTTCAGTCGGTTAGTAAGTTCTCAAAGCGTTTTTGAGAAAACTTGCAAGAGTGAAGTAATTTATGAGATTGATTAGAGCACTCCATAATTAAAGTTTGAGCTGTTTTAAAAACACAACATCACACATAAAACCGATCAGAAGTATAATGAAAGAGTTAATTTAAGATAGAAAAATTGCATTAATATATACTCCATTCCACATTATACAATTTCTGTGTTCTTTTTATTTTACTTTGTGACATATAGCGTGATAGAGAGTGGGCAAAATTATATTGTAGAAGCTATTCAGTACATATTGTAAAGTTTTGTGAGATGTACATATGTACGTACATTAGGGTCCTTCCCGAACAAAATTTGACAAAAGAATGGCATAAACCCGGTCAAATATAGTCATTTTTTTTCTTTCATCCATTCTTTTTTTAACTTATTTGCATACATACATACATACATATATATACAGTCCAAACACATATTACATGCATACATAAATTCTCAATCCTTAAGGATCTTCAATACGAATAACCCAAACGAAATGCAAAAAATTTACTATTTAACAGGAAATGATATATGTAATTGAAATTGACTATCGAAATTATATAAAAGTGTAAAAATATTGAATAATAATCCCGTTCCTTAAAAAGTATGCACATCACAGTACCTATGTGTTCGAAATAGTGGCAGTGGCATTTAAGGATGATTTGAAGCTAGAAAAAGAGCAATGGAGTGCATTTATAAAGGAGACACTATTTCATATTCAAAGAATAATCCTCACAATTTTTAATGGATTTGAGACAATCGACAACCGGTTCTATCGTACATGAATGACTCGCGTTTTTTGTCCGGCCAAAGGCTGTTATATCTGTATCTGTCGGCCAAGCAACAAAGCCAGTCAGGCCTAACTTCTTATTGTGTTATTTCAGATTGCAATTTCCTAGTACAACTCTTGATCCTACTGAGCTATTTGTCAGTTATGCCATTTCTACAATTTCGACCGACTAAAACAAGTGTTCTTAGACAATATTTTTGCGAGTCAAAGGTACGATAGATTTTTTCGTGATTTGGTGTAAACTTGTCTGCAACTCATTTTATTATGATGTAAAAACTTTAACTATGTATTTCTTGAGGTCACTGCTACTTTTTCGAATACAGTTGTACCTATGCAGGCTTGAGCAAAAAAAAAAACGACTTAGTAGAATGATATTGGTCTTATAATCTGGCATAAAGTATTATATGTAATCATATAAATATCCCATTACTAACGTTAAAATAAATGCAAATCATTCATTAATGGCCTAAAATACATTTTTTGTTTGTCAAATTCTCGCATGATGTTAAACGGGTAAGCTTAAAATAGGCAAATATCTGTGAATTATTATTATTATTCTAGCAGCACTTCACCCTGGTTAGTAGGTGCATCCTTTCATGGAGTGGGCCGAGATGAAGGTTATCATCAGGTACGCTTAAACTTAGCGGAGGTACGGGGAAATATAGATGTGATATTGAAAGCGTTATGAGTCCTCATGTTGGATGGAATATGCCGCTTTCGTGGTCCTTTCAATACAATAGCGACCCAAAACGCACTTAGAAACTAGTAGAAAATTGGATCACATGTGAAATTTTTTGTTATGAAAAGGGCATCTCAATCCGAAATAAGAGTATAGACAGAAGAGTTAACGAAAAACAAATTAATTAATTGAAACAGGGTATTGTACAGAAAGTCATTACCAGCCGTTTTTTAACAGTATCCCTGGTAGTTTTGGGCCCGAAAGGTTTTTTCCGACACCGTTGATTTCTTTTATTTGCTTGATCAAATCTGAAATGTTTGCATACTTTTAGGGGCATTGAACATATTTTCGTTTAACAAAGTCAAAAAATACTTTCTATTTGAGTTAACAAGCTATGCACTATCTTAACAGATCAGACCCATTTCCTGTTTCCGCTTATTTTTGGTATCTGAGACCACACCTATTTGCAAACTTTAATGAATCCAAATTAAATTTTTGAAGTTAACACCTCTGCCTGGCTGCTACATATTTTTAGTACGCATTGCAGACATGCCACTGGCCACTTGGCCAAACCCAATACCTCCATCATAAACTCTAATAAAATGTGAGATTTAAACTGTTGTTATATGATCATATCCTTTATTTGCAAAATTCATATATGCATCAAGTTGTCATATTTTAGTTTGTACGTACATAAGTACTATGTATATGTATGTATGTCAATTTCAAATTGTATTTTTAATACTTCATTCAGCTAAGGGTCCTTCCTGGGTGAAATTTGTGCCAAAAAGTGAGTTAAGCACAGTCACAGCGACATTACGACGTGCTACCTTCTTAGAACGTCCAGAGCTAGCATACTCTGTGTCATCGACAGTAACGCTCATGCGCTGCAATTGGTGTGGCGGTTCACCAACTGTACCTAGTTCACGATACTGCAAACCTGGACGCATCTGAAAAAAAAAAATTGTTAAAAACCTGCCAATAAAATCTAGATACACGTTGAATCCTGATTACTTTAGGTGTAGTTTATAGAATTTGAAAAACTTAAAAGCAGGCATAAAAAACGACTTACCATGCAAAGTAAAGTTGAGGGATGAATCGTTTCCCAATTGTTTGGCAATTCCGAGCGAATTGTTGGAGGTTTTGGTGTCCTAACCTGTGGACTTGCTTCTGCACTGCTACCATCAGAAATTGGCGGATGGTCAATGCGTAATTCAGGCACAGGATATCCTTCGTTTTCCCATTCAACGAATAACTTATAAATAGCAAATGAAGCTAAATTGGCCATTGGCACATCGTCAATTATTCCAGATGTTTCTTCTTGTTCGCCATTCTCACCACCATTGCCAGCGTTATCTTCAGTAGTATCCATAACTTCACCAGCATTAACTGTGGTTTTGCGTACTCGTGGCTTTTCGCGCATTTTCTCCAAAATATAATCACGCAAGGCTTTTTCACTAGCATTATTTTTGGCAGACATCTTTGAATTACCTTTGCCTTCATATTGCTTGTCATTAACAGTTACAACAGCTACAAAGCCACCGCTTGTCGAATTATCTACAACAAATTCACCAATTGATAAACCGTTAACTTCATGCAATGCCATTAGTGCATTCTTCGGTATCAGAGTTTTACGCAATTGACGGTTCTGACGAATCCTCTTCTCCTTGGTGCGTACTAAACGGGGAACGCAAATATATAAAGGATTTTTTTATTTTCTTTTACATATAAGAATAGAAATTAACATAAAATTAAATAATGTAAAATTATAAATATACATATGTATAAAGAAATATGTATTTATATGGAAATATACTATATGTAAACGAGTAAGAGTGATATAAAAAAAGGTCATATTTCCATTACACACGCTGCTTTCCATGGGTACTACTAAAAGGCCTAATTTCCTAAATGTTAATACATATTAGAATATCTTACCAGAGGACTTCTTGCGGGTACGGAAAATATTCTTATATTGCAATTTGCCACTTTCATCATATAAATTAGTTTCCTCCATTTTGACGTCACTTAACTGTTGTGTCTGTTGTGGCTGTTGCGTCTCCTCTTGTTCTTGTGGTTCATCATCCATTAGAGGTGGTTGTGGCGGCGGTTGTAAGGGAGCTGTTTGTTGCTTTCCATTACGTTGATGCTGTTGCACAGTATTTTGACCATTCGTATTAGGTTCGTCTTGGGTTACCTTATTACGATAATTCTGATTTCTTGGTGTTGTCGGGGTTCCTTGATTTACGTTGGGAGTACTTAGCTGATTTCCACTGAATCCTGATTGTTGTTGTCTCGCATCCTAATAAAGTGATTGTTAATAATTTTTTAGCCATTTAAACAAAATTGACTCTGTTTTATTATATTATTGCAACTAACATATTTATAAAACAAAAAAAATTATTATTTATTGTTAAGATTTATATTTAAAATCTTACACGAACAATGCAAATACCAAATAAATTTTTACAAACCAAGTATCAGGAAAATATACATTTAGTACATACTTCCATATCCCAATTTAGTGTGATATCTCTGTTCTTTTATTACGTTTCATTTCGCATATGAAAATCAATCCAGTGCAGCAAGTAATCACGACTTTATAGGTTCATTTGCTGTGTGACGACGATAATAACATCGTCTGCTGGTCGATGACTTCGCGCTTTCATTCGAAATTGCAAACTCAAAAACCTTAGTTTAGGAATAGCTATGAACATTCCTACTGTCGATGCTCAAACGAATTTAGCTCCTAATAGTTTTTAAGCAATTAAACCCCAATGATTACTTTAATAAGCAAACCATTGAAGTCAGTCAATGCGTTCCTATCTGCTAAGTGTAGTTGACAGAACAAATGAAGACATAACATCAATGTACGAACTGATATTAATGTATTCAATCAATCTGTGTGCCACATTAAATTACATCATCTATGTTACAGACAAAGACCGCAACGTTGTTTCAAAGCATATTGAATATATAATAGAAAACTGAATTTTTTACTGGCAATTTTTTTTGCCAATTTTCAAAATATCGATTCTCAATTATGCTTCATTTTGCTCCTGCAATAACATATTTTATTTTTCGTTTGAGTTTACAGCGAGGTATGTACATAGCTATAATACACAAAACTAATATTTATGAAAGTAAATAGACAAATTTTCAATAGCTTGCAAAACGGATAAATCAATGCCTACCCATTTATGTATGTGTGCTTGCCATAGCTTTTTAACACGCACCCTAACATACACTTATGTACTCCTTATTAAGCTTGATATTAGTAGATTTTAAGGGATCGACCGAAAATTTGTCAAGTGGAGCATCCAAATATGTGCCTAGATTAAGAAGCGGAAGGCTTACTTCGGTACACTTTGATACTGCTTTTTTATATGGCAAACATATACATATACATATGCATTTACCAACATATTTTTTCATAATGAGCCCAACCAAGAAATCGACCCGAAAACTCAATAATTTATATGTAAAAGACAAATAGAAAGCAGAAACACACAAAAGCATAAACCCATCGCTTCTGGAGTTAAATAGTAAATAAGCGAGAGATCGGGGCCGCGAGCCCAGTCGTGGTTTGGGACAGAGCGCCTAAATTATTTAATTTCGATGAGTCCCTTAAACAGTAGCTGGCAACATTTAGGGCATTATTGAAATAGAATAACCATCGCCCTATTTTTCATATCGAAATTAAAAAAAAAACAAATGAAACAGGCGATTTCAATAGGGTTGGATCGGAGTGAAATTGGCTTTAGCTTAAAATATGGTTTAAGCCATTGTCATTTTGTTCTTTGGTGATGTCCATATTCCTGACAGATATGCATATCCATATGTTCATAGATACATATACATGTGGGTACGAAAAAAATGTATCTTGGATGCGGCTATGACAAGTCTGCATTCAGATTACATCCGGTTTAAAAGCTATTGCAAATGAGTCTATTAATCAGGGCATATTATATGTGGCCGGGAAAAACACAACCAACCTTTTTTGCCCCTGCAAATTATAAAAAGAAATATGTGTAATTAAGATTAGGTTATACCGAAAATTCTACTTTTTTAGTGTTGTAAATTTAAAATTTATATTTCTTAACCAAATTATAACCAAATAACGAAATACGTATTTCCTAAACAGGTCCATTACTTGTGATATATACTATTCAACTAAGCTATAATTGAACTAAAATTTATGAACTAGATATTGTGATTTTTACAAATTATCAAATCGGTAAATGTGTTGGAAGTTTACCTTTTAGTCCAAAGAAAATTATGAGAAAACTCAAAGAGGGAATAAAATATCGTTTCACTATGTCGTGCACATTACATACTTGCAATAGCAATTTGTTCTGTTTAAAAATATTAGTTTGCTTTAGGGTTTTTTAAAAATGTAAGCGCCCTATTTTAGAAAATTTTTCAAAAAACGCTGCATTAAAAAATATGTTGTTGTTGGTTTTTGCGATCTTTCTTGTTTTTACATATTTGTAAGTTTTGCAAGCTTGAGATCAGAGAAACAATAATTCGTAATGAATTTTAATTGTCAGTTTTGGTTGAAGAATGACCTATCTCAGAATTTTTTGGAATAACGCCTTATTCGATTTGAAACTAATTTTGAGATACACATTTGCACTTTTCGGCATACCCTGTGCATGTGTAGACAACAACCACATGGAAATGGCAGAAAGTTAACAAACTAAATACTAAAAAAAAAGGTCCGGATATGGATGATGATTCTTAGGTCCAATACGCTGGTCCTGATCCTCGGCCGATTTTTGGACGTCTTGTAGCACCATATATATAATACTTCTATATTGCTAGTAAAGAACTGTGAAGCGTGTCAAACATTACAGTACAGACATACAATGAGAGAAGAAGACAAAATCTCGGTTGGCGTCGTCAATTTTTTTGAATAAAAGGGGGTCAATGAAATATTTGGATATTTCAAAGATTGAATTTATTTGCTTTTTCTTATTATTTCTTGCACTAATGTAATGTACAAAAGTCAGTTTCGCTCTCACAATTTTTCAAAATTTAAATAATGCATTTTCTAACCATATTATGGACGATCACGTAGCCATAGAAACCCTATAAGCTCAAATAATACATATATTAAGGTTTATATTCAATATATTGGCATTTTCATATTTAATTTACTCAACTGTAGTTTTATACGCTACTATAAAGTACAATTTGTGTAAACAAGTCAGTGGCCCCTGTCTACCCCTTCCATACGTTTTTTTCGCCGCGCTGCTTCAATGCACTAACACTAATAAAACTCGCGCATGCGCACAACTTGCATTATAAGCATCTCGTGTAATAATGATTGACACGCTTTCAGCATATTGGGAAGATACGATACTAGCAATATAGAAGTATTATATATATGTGTAGCACTCGGTGTGCATCGCAAACACTTACGAATTAAATTTCCGCTAACGCATTATTGATAACCGACGTGAATTTTTTTATGAAAATTAGGCATTGAAGTCATATCAAATGGTACCGATTCTTTATATTCTGTTTCCGTGGATATAAAAATCTCCAAGAGAGTTTTTAGCTATTTAAACTAGAAGTAAGTATAATTGTATGTATTCAAAACTATGAATAGCTTTTATTCCCTCTACAATTTAAATCGATATGACGAATAGATACATACACGAAATTTTTTTACCGAACATAAAAATATTCATCTGAATTTAATAAAATGTCCTTACATATATTCCGCCAGAAACAAAACCCTTGTTTTGGCTTACAGGTCGCCTGGAACGATTCATTATTTCACCGGATTATTTGCAAAACTTTCACAAAGTTCTTTAATTAGAATTTCACAATTATTTCTCTTAGCAACGAGCCACCATGAAAATCAAAAAATCAATGGCGTCGAAATACGAGCAGCGAGTTTAATTAACCCTGGTTGGCCCACGGCGAATCTTGAATCCACCATGGTTTATTTCTCTTTTTGTTTGGCCGTGTTTAAACAGAGCAATTCGATGTTGGCTGTTTTGGAGCAATCGATAAGATTTTTAACGCAAAGTGCAACCCTGTTATTAGTTATCGCTGAGCAGTGTTTCTATAAGCGTGGTAGAAATGTATTTTGGTTAAGCTAGGTACTAGCATCGAGTTTCACGTGAAATAGCTGTCAAAATACATACAAAATTTCTTGTCGTGAAGTAGCCGTGAAATTTCGCTTGTATTTCACGGCAAAGTAGTACTCAGTTCACGGCGTGTAAATGTAGCGCAACATGACATTAGCAACATTTTTTCACGACTTTTTAAATTGACAATGTCATTTAAAATTGAGGGAAAGTGACATTTCTTGAAATTTCTATGAATTTCTATTCTTTTGACACTCAAAGTTGCTAGCAACAATGAGAAGAAACGTCAAAATGCTGTAACTTTGAGTGTCAAAAGAATATAAATTCATAGAAATTTCAAGAAATGTCACTTTTCCCTCAATTTTAAATGACATTGTCAATTTAAAAAAATGTTGCTAATGTCATGTTGCGCTACATTTACACGCCATGAACTGAGTACTGAGCGACGTCGGGTACCGAAGAAGATTTAATGATGAGTTGTATGAGCTTTACGCAGACGTCGACATAGTACAGCGCATTAAAACGTAGCGGCTTCGCTGGCTAGGCCACGTCGTGCGAATGAACGAAGACGCTCCAGCCCAGAAGGTATACTTATCGGCACCCGCCGGTGGAAGCAGAGGAAGAGGAAGACCACCACTCCGATGGAAGGACCAAGTGGAGACCGACCTGCGATCTCGTGGGGTCTCCAATTGGCGCCAGTTGGCGCAAAGAAGAAATGACTGGCGAGCTATGTTGGACGGTCAAAATCGCTCAGGCGGTTACATGATTAAATAATTTAATATGGTTGACGCAGCAGCAAACTCACTTGTTCTTCTCATATACAGTTACATTCGTTGTGTCAAATTATCACATGCTTTGTTTTCTTGTTTACATTTTATGCACAGTTCGTGGAAAAGCTAATAATTAAGCTAATAATTTCGCCTGCGTTAGTTTACAAAACAAATTAATATTGCTTTATTGTGCACAAATAATTTATTAATATTGCGTTTCTGTGTAAAAATTCGTTTGCGTTAGTATATAAAGTGTATTAAAATTCAATAATTACATTAAATAAAATTTGCTAAAATTGCAACACGTGAAAGGCGCGAATGAAAAGAAAACAAAACAACTGCACTTTTGACAGAGCTAATATGACGAAAACGGTAATTTCGTATTCTCTTTTGCTTCGAGATAACCATATATTATTAAACCATGGGCGGTTAGATGGCCATTTAAAGAAGAAGAAGAAGAACTGAGTACTACTTCGCCGTGAAATACAAGCGAAATTTCACGGCTACTTCACGAGAAGATTTTTGTATGGATTTTGACAGCTGTTTCACGTGAAACTCGATGTTAGTACCAAGGCGAATTAATAGAAGGTGGAAGCCAGGCGAATTACAAACACACATCCGTACAATTTCAATGTACTGTGTTTTTGTAATTCGTGGGACTAATGTCAAAATCGTATGGCGGCTGAATGTGTAGTGTCAAAATTTGAGAAAAAAGTAGCTATCAGCTGATGGGATAATGCCACCTTGTATTAATTCGCCTTGGTTAGTACCTAGCTTTAGTAGCACAAACATGCATATGCATACACTTATTTACACAAACAACTCTCATGCAGCTGACCCGTAACGTTCCTGTTAAATTATGACCGTGATCCGACCCAGGTCAGCAAACTGGAACACGCCTAATAAGTGTTTGGACTACAAAGCCGGGTACGCGGGTTCAATCCTGTTTTTTTACTTTTTAATTAATTAAATACTTTTTTTTAACTTTATTTTCAACCCTATATTTTTCTGTTTGTGACTGAATGAATGACCTGCTTTGCTACCACCATATATATATTCGCCTTGTCCACTGCCTTACACTCCGATTCGTAAAAAAAGATGCCAAACTATTCGAGGTAAACAATGCTTCTTAGGGCCGCTTTCATAAAAGCCGGTGAAGCGTAAACGGCGGCCCTTATACTTTTGCGTTCTTTGCTTGAGGTTTCTATTTTCAACTCACGCAGGGCTTTATGGTTCAGTTAAGATGGCATAGCAGGGCATAGCATAGCAGTACACAGCACGTAAAAGAAAATGTTGATTATACTTCGCACAACGCACAGCCCCTCAAAATCAGATATTCGCGAAACATACAGAATTTCATGAGCTCGCACACATTCTTTCAGCTTTTCTTCTTCCATTACAACGCTTTCCAAAAAACCAATTCAACAGATATCGGAAATGACAGATCCCATGCAATGTGTTGCTATGCTATGCAAGCATAATTGAACCATTACACATGGTTCAATAATAAGGTTATGCCCTCTCAGCATACTGGCGTATAAATTGTCAGATGGAGATGCAAACAGCAGAATCTAAAACATGCAAAATGTAAACAAACGGGATTTGCATTTACAATTTTGTGGATTTTCGGTAATACTTTACGGTTTACGTCAAGTGTTAATACACGTCCAAAAATCTTGAGAGAGGTATCAAAAGACGCGTCTTGACCTCCGTAACAATAACCCGAAGGGGGAAAAGCAATATTTTGTTTCTGTGAAAAGTTATTAGTGAAAAACCGAAAATTGACCCGGGTTAGATCCCAAATTCGGGGCCCGATCCACGTTTTTTATGTGCAGAACACCTTTCCGCGTAGGCGGCCTTCGGCCGCGCTTCAAAAAATAACCCTGGGCTACGCTATTCCCACTCCAGGTGGTTGCCCTGAACGGTGGCAACATGCCACCGTTCCGACTCTATGGGTCATTTTTTTCTCACAGGGTAATGTGATTACAACAACCACATGAAAATGACAGAAAAATTGTGAACTTTAACTGCAAATATCTCGCAAAATTCTAAAAATATCGGATTTCCCCCTCCAGATTATTGTTACGGAGGTGAAGACGCGTCTATTGATACCCCTACCTATATTTTTGGACGTGTATTAACACTTGACGTAAACCGTAAAGTATTACCGGATTTTCTAACGCTCAACTCAAAACTATTGCAAATATGGTGATATTATTCATTAACATCAGTATTCTGTCTCGTCACTAATATAGATATTTCGTGATCAATTTCTCTGTTTCACGTCTCAGAAAGTCACTTATGTACATATTTCTCAGCTGGGTCTAGGCATTCATTCAGTCACAAACAGCAAAATATAGGGTTGAAAAATAAGTTAATTAAAAAAAACATTTTTAGGTTTAAAATCATGTATATTTATTTAAAAAAAAAAGTATTTAATTAAATAAAAAGTAAACAAAAAAAATACGCAGGTATCCGCGATCACGGGATTATGAGAATGGGCTCCAAAACACGTGCAAGAACTGTACTGCTGTAGACTGTACTTTGCGAGTGTTATTAGCCTTCGGTTTTGTTGGTTTTTCTTCTATCTAATTTTTAGTTTATGTACCGAGCTTAAAAAAACTAAACATATACTTATGCACACTACCCGACATTTTGCAACATTTACATACATTTGTATATATCCATGTCATAGTTTGGTCACGTGTAGGTACATATGTATGTATGTAGATGTGCTGCCACAATTTTAGGTATACATAGGTGTTTAATCGATTTTAAACTGTTATTATTATAAACTGCGTTAATTTTTAATAATCCTTTCGTTATGCTCCTAACATAATTTTTACACCCAGTGAACCAATTTCAAAGCTACTTAGATCCGTCTCAGCGATATTAATTTCTTCATTAACTATCCACCATAGTATACTGTGCTATCCACGTTCGCTAGTAATCAAGTGTAGCCACATGTGACAGTGAAAATTCCTACTAATTTGTCGCATTCACAACGACGACTATTGCCGCTTTCATGACTAGCGAACTAAACAGCAGCAGGGTTTATTTTAAATTAAGTACGGAAATCAAAAATAATCATGGAAAACTTATACTTTATTTTGTATTTCTACTATTGCCAATGTTCTCAACAACCAAACTCACGCTAGAAAAGTATGCAAGTACGAACAAGCCTACACATGGCCGTACCCGCATGAGAATTTTTTCTATATGTGGAGAAGTAATATGAAACAGCAAATGCGGTGGTGGCTGACAGCATTATCAACAACGCCATTTATTCGACGAGTCAGCGGCCATTCCGCGGAATATGTACGGCGCATACATATAACTCCGTACTCTCTCACTCAGGTATATGAATCATTATAGTTGGCTCTCTGAAAAACTTTTGCTTTAAATATGTAGCTCTTTACTTACTAAGCTATTGGGCTGACTCTCTTAATAATGATTTGATCATCAAAAAATAAGGGTCGTTTTCACCATATCCGCTTAGCGCTAAACGATGTTTCAGGGCCATTTTCATAAAAGCCGGTTAAGATTAATCGGTGATTAATTTGACAGCTAACCGTACAAAATACGTCAAATTATGCTCAGGTTAGCGTTAAAATGCTTTTGTGAAAGCGGCCTTAATACTGTTCTTTAGTCATCAGATTTATTTAAGGAAAGTTATCATTAGCATTTTTGAGCACAGTAAAAGTCACTCCACCCAGTCCCAAAACTAAAAAAAATCATTTATCATAAGGTAACTGCCAAATTCGAATATTATATCTGCCTTATTGAACGCCAAATTCCATATTGTTTCCCAATCTACACTTTAAAAAATTTAAAGAAAATCATAATGTAGTAAAATTGTCAATAGGATAATCAATTCAATTTTTACTGAATTCATATTCAGCCCCTTAATTGGTTTTGCGCTCATTTCCATACGATATTTTGAAATCTTTAGGGAACTCCCCGAGAGTTCATACCCCTTTACAATGCAATGTAAGTGGAAAAATCCCCTAACTTCTAACTAACTTCATTTTACTCCCAAATCTAGCGTGGTAACCACACTCTTTTGCTAACAAAAAATAATTTGGAAATTTTTATAACCTTTGGATATTTTTCCGGCTGAAGTTCACACGGATAACATTCTACCCAGTGCGAAAAATAAACATTATTTTTGGAGTTTTATTTTTCGCTCGCAAAATGTAATTTTTTACTTAGCTGTGCCTATTAAACCAAGGCCCAATGTTCGAGACTTGTGTTAAGAAATAAATTCTTTTGAATACCAAATTATCTCAAAACTGAAATGGATTACAAAATATCTCTATTAGTGACTAGAGATTGCTTAGATAACTCACTTACAAAGTGCTTTTTTTTCTTATCTTCCACGAGTAAATTTTTTTTTAAATATACATACATAACTTAAACCTTACGGGCACTGTGTTGTAACTTATAAAATAGTTCATTTTCTCACTGGGCAAGGTATCTCATACGGACATACAAATGTATGTATTATTTACTTTCCCCATACGCACAAATATCTATTTACCTATATACATAAGAGAGTTATCCCATACAATACAAAGAGTATAGAATATTTGGAAGAGAATCACAGAGATATGAGCTAAGGTTTTGTTCTTGTAATTAGTGTAGATAGAAGAGTAAAATCAATTGTAAAACATCCAACGGGTCAGATGCACATAGTCACTACATATTTCGTATTCAATAGTCTTTACAAAGGCAATTGCCATAGTATTCATACGTCCCTACATTGTTGGTGTAAGACGCTCTTGTTTGTATTGTGTTATATTTCCAATATAGCTGACGCGACGGGCATTGAAGCCACTATAGAGCTATACAGCAAGCCAGCAAGCACACGGTAAACGGTTGCAAATATCAGCTCACAGCCCATACACAGTATACAAAGTGACTATACAGCACAGTAAAAGCAAAGCAAGCTGCAGCGCACATTTGTTGGAGATTATACAATTTACAAGGCAAGTAATTCAGCGCAAAGCTGAAATATAGACGATAGTGCCTGAATAAGCATAGGAAAGTGACAGAAGAAGCAGCGACGTCACAACAAGTCAGCTATAGGCGGTGGCGACAAAAAAAAACATATACAACAATTGTGGACCACGGGTCTACGAGGGCGATACTCGTGTGAGAAATCGTACGACGCAGCAGAGTACGATTGAAGCAGCCATAGCATTAGCGAGTGCGTGCGTAATACATATATTTACATACATATAGAGCAGCAGAGTGAGGAAACAACAGTATACACATTTTAGAGTAGGGGCAGAGCTGTACCGATGTACATACATACATACGCTATTCTGAGACTATACAAGTAATGAGAATTGCTAGTACAAATCCACATCTGGAGCTATTAATTGTACAGCGAAAACGTTTCCCAGCTACAAAAACAACAGGAGGCGAGTAAAAAAAAAGCACTTCGCAGTTCGTCACTGTACAAAGTAATTACAGATATACATACATACTTATATATATTTTAAGCACATGTGCATTTGTGTGCACAGAGTACAGTGTAACGAGTAGTTTTTGTTTTTGCTTCAGTGAAGGGGAAGCAGAGTTAAACTGCGGTAAAACATTGATATATCATTTTAAAACTACAGTGTGAACGGTTGTGAAGCAAAGTAAAGCAAATGAGCAGTGCTTGTGGTGTTTCTTTTTTAAATCATCATAATAAAGTGCAGAGAAAACTAAAAGCAGAGCTGCATTTTATATGCGTAGAAACAAAAAATAATATTTGTTTGCAATTACGATTGCATAAAAAGAATTGGTGAAGTGTTTATAGAAAGTAGCAGCAGGAGGAGAAAATAAAGCCAAAAAAAAAAAATTCGTTGCGCGCGAAATCTCCCCTGCTTGTGCCCTCGGCCCCCTTAATTTTACGACTTTGCGTTGTTCGTGTGTGTTTGTGTGCTCTTGTGTATAAACCAGGCAGACGCACAACTAAAGTATATAGTGTATGAGAGCGCGTACATAAGAGTGAGAGGAGAGACAAATTTCAATATTCTTCGTGCTGTGCAAGCAAACAAGCAAGCGGCATCAACAGCATTCGAGTACATTGTTGGTATTGTATAATTTTATAATACGTGGAGTGGCGAACGGCGGCGCATTGTTGGACAACGCAACGTAAACGCCTAAGCAAAGTATTGTATTGTGTATAGCATTTGTGTAGTATAGTGCCAGAGCTACTAAAGCCTTATAGCAGCAATATAGAGGAAGCAGCGACAACAAGAACAAAAACAGCAATAACAAAAAAAAAAAAGCACTTTAGAAGTAAAGCAGCGGCAGCAGCACCAACAACAACAACGACACAGTTGCAGTATGGAGCATTTTCACCAGATTCAGGTAAGTTTTTATTTATTTTGTGCGAGTTTTTGGCGTGTGAGTCTTTTCTTTTTTGTTTTGACTTTTATTTGATTTGATGCGACGATTTTGTTGTTGTTGTTGTCGTCGTCTTCGCAGCCGTTGACGAAGGCGCTGCTATTTTTATACCATGTCGAGTTATAGCTTTCATATTTTTTTTTTTATGACCTAATGAATTTTCATTGCTACATACAGACAAGTGCGGAATGTACATATTACACATGTGAAATTATGATAGCCGCACATACATATGTACATATTTCACCTATTAGTGTCAATCCTCTTTGCGTTATCAGCCGTTAAATACAATAACAATCATTTTCTTCACGATTGCTGAATCAAAAATGTCTGCATATGAGTAGCGTGTCAGGCATAGAAATCGAGAATGCTAATCAGCGAAACCGAAAGCGCGCAATTAAGTGCAAGTGGCATTAAATCCCTCGCCAAGGTTTGATATAAACATACATACCTATGTATAATGTGGGAGGCTTTTATCGAAAATCCCAACTTAAGATAGCATTAGAGTGGCGCAACCTTTCCGGTAATATCAGTTAACTATTACCGTGAAAGATATGTATACACACCCCACCTGCAAGAGCCTTGTGATTAATGCAATTAAATTCAAATTGGCCGGTACGAATTCCAAGGGCTTACATATATTGTTTTTCAAAAAACTTAAGTTTTTTGCATATTAGGCACTATTCAGATTTCATCAGAGAACAGTTGGCAAAATTTTTTCAAAAATTACCTTATTCCATAATAACCTTTTTTGTGTATTTTTTAACTATTTGTATGAAAACTCCTTTGTGTACCTCACATAAACAAATTGCCAATAACCTTCAACGTGCTGCCTTTTTTTTAAATAAAAAGGAGTAATTCATAAGCCCTACCAATTTATATACACACATTCCATATATGTAGTACCTACCTACATACATACATACATACATATGTATGCATCTATTACATGTACTCCATTTCCCCTTGTTTTTGATTTGATTTATTTTATTAAAATGTAAAACAGAGCAACAAAAATAATGCAATCATAATGATTGTGTGCACCTACAACGGGTGGGGAGTGATGATGGTGTCGGTTCCTGCGAAATGCGTTGTCGACATATCGTCTGTCTACCTTCTATGACGATTGCATTTGCGGCTAAAGCTGCTATGCCGCACAGTGGGGAATTTTGAAGATTTTGAATTTAAACTATGTACGTATCAATGAAGTACGATAGATTTGATACAAGTTTATGGATACATTTTTTTCATATGAAAAAAAAACGCTTTAACTCGGAAAAAAATTTGGCAAAAATCTGCAACATGTATTACGAACTTAAGGTTAACACCCTGTTATACTAAGGTTTAGTGAGCTATAAAACTGCATACTCCATCATTTTAAAATCTGTAAAAAAAGTTAAAAGTTTTGATAAAATTTCTTTGAATTGTCGCGAATTTTGTGTACCCTTTTAAAACAAAATCGATAGTTCTTGTATTAGACCTTGGTATATGTATTTATATTGGCTTTATTAAAATCAAGATCGCTCGTTCTAGACGAATTATGCCATTAAAATTTGAACAAACAATAATAAACCCTACAGGGACCATTTTTTATGAAATGCCCCGCAGTGCATTGGCGCCAAGTTTACCTATCATAGCAGCGCAACAGCTACACTCTCGCGTATCGCAGCGCTAATTTCACATGCGAATTTCTTTACATACATTCATACATATGCGTAGAGTGATACCTATTGCGTGTTAGGGATGCTACGAATGTGAGGCTACCGGAAACGGAGTTTTTTGATTTTAGTGTTTATGGGTTTCAGGATTAGCACAAGAATCGAAAGTAAAACAAAAGTACATGCCGAACTTAAATATTAGAGTTAAAGACAATTAAGCTTGAGCTACTATATGTATATACATATGTAGATAAATATAGATAAACTTCCACTAGTAATACGGTTGCAACAATACACGTTATAAGAGGCTCATAAGACGCAAGAAGGGTGCCTTCTTTTTTCCTATAGGTAATGCGGTTATGATTGACCTTTAACTCTGCCCGCTATTACATTTTCCAATGTTACATTTTCCAATGTTTCTTGCTACTAGCCACCTCTTAGGTAATTAGAAAATTATTACCAATCGGATTCAGGGGTGTATTTCCATCGCAAGTTCGAATTTTTCGTAATCGAAAACTAAGTTTCGGAATATCGCTGGTATCTACATACCTGCATTTGTATGTGCCATGTCTGCGCTTGCAATGTTTGCGGTTTCTGCTGGCTGGCATTATTTGACTTCTCGGTCTGAGGTGATTTTTTTCTTTGTTCTTTGTTTGTTTGTTAATTGTTCAGTTTGCGCATTTATTAGACAACTGGCGTTTTGCCGATTGAATTGACAGGTTTTCAGTTACTGTTTTGCTGATACATTCTCAGCTGGTGGTTGAGTATGTGGTAGGCTTAAATCGCGCTACGTTGTTCGCGGTGAGTTGATGAAAGTAACGATGTTAACGTTTACGGCTGCTGTTAAATCAACAATGTTCTAGTAAGCTATAGTTTGTTGTTGTTATTGTGTAAAATTAAATAAATAATTTAATTCGCCATCAACTTGCCTTTAAAGTTTTGGTGTAAACGTTTGAAATGATTTTTTTTTTTTGCAAGAAATACGGGTGACTAATATTGTTTGTGTAAACGAATACCGAATACGTTGGGCAACTATCGAAGCCACACTAAAATTAACTTTCCGAAGTCAAAAGGGGGTGACCCATATTATTGTATATTAGAGGGTAATAAAAACTAAATCTACCGCCCATCAAAGTTCTGCTTTGGACAATTTCATAGACAAAAGTTAGGTTATGTTTCGGGTCGGCTTTAACCCTAGTTTACATATGTTTGTTAGATATTGTGTGTTAGTGCATTCGGTTAACACGAAGTCGCACATATTTACACGTATTTATTTTCGGGTTAATGACAATCAGCAATTTTAGAAACCTTTACCATGAGCGTTGTACGTGTCTCGGAGCTATATAGTAATTCAGTGTGTCTGTTCGGTTGTCATACCATAAATAGTATGGGTATTAAAATGCCGTTTTATCAATATCCCGTTAACGATAGTCGGCAGTATAACTGACAGAAGTTTCGCGGTTATCTGTCAAACAAAGCGAATCTCCTTGTTGTTTCTTCGGTGATAATTCCCACCTTAAAAAGCTTAATCTATATTTTTTTGGAAGATAGCCCAAGACCAAAGCATTGTACCTACATAAACTTATTTACGAAATTACTATATTTTAGGTTGACTAGAAATTGTTCTTCTTTTGAAGCTGCTTTATACTGGGGGCGTTACTTGAATTAATGATAAAAGGCGTGAATAAATTTATATACATACATGTGTATGCACCTGTCAATAAAATTGTTGTGGGTAAAGAACGATCAGCTGCCTGATGACAAAACTGTTTATTATCTTGTCAACAACAACAAAAAAATCGTTTATTTATGTTTTTAGTTTATCTATGTATGTATATTTGGTTGAGTTTGTTTTTATTTGATGAGTGATAAACAAAATTTTTGGCACAGCGAAGAAAAGGAGTTTATCAACAAAGAAAAAAAAACATGAATCAACCAATCTTTGTTTACATTTATTTATTTCACTAACTGTTATACATATTTAATTGTAAAAAAAATATTTTTTTTTTTTTTGGTGATTTGTTCGTATTCACAATAGGCATATTTAAGATCATTTTATATGAGATTATTTTTGTTGAACTGGTAACTCGCTTTTAAAAGTCTAGGTATAAAGAAATTTCGATATTTTAAAAGGTGGTTTAACCAAACTTGTTTGACAAAATTTTATTGTGCTATCAAAGTGAACAGGGAAAAGGTAAAACCACCGGAACTGAGCGGAATATAATATATACATATATATACCTATATGTATGTATGTATATATAGAATATTTGCATAATCAGCGTAAATCATAAGCAGAGATTGATGAAATGATACAGACAGGCTTGTTTGACTATGAACGGAGCCAAATAGCGAAAAAGTTAAAAATTCAAGAATATCCTCCTTCAACTCTCGTGTAGCTAAATTAAAAATTATGTATATTCAAAATCAACAAAAATAAATGCTTTGACTGCGCTAAAAAGTAAGGAACAAGGCGGATCGGGCTGGACAAGGTGCTATGAGGTTATGAGGGTACAATAGACCTTTAAGGTCGAAGTACACTTCCTCAATCCTATTATTGTTATTAAGGAGCAAGGCAATTACCTTTTGGAACAAGGTGTTTTTCTCTGATTAAAGCAAATTCAACATATTCGTATGTCATGATGAGCGTATGTTTCTTGCTCACCAAATCAAAACCAGATAGATAAGCGAGTTAAGAAGCGTGCCATAATCACAAAAGTCAAGTCAAAAATGGCACTGGTGAAGTAGTAGCAAAATATCGGGGCAAAAACCTCGCAAAAATTGGTTTCATCAATGACAAACCGCGCCTGAAAGTCACCAATAAAGAGGGCTTGTCTTCAAAATATTAATGCCGGTGACTGTTCCTTTCCTTTATTTGAAGATTGTCCATGATCTTGCTTAGCGAAAATAAGTAAATAGGTATAACAGGTAATGAAATGTATTCGAGCTACCGTTTACCATGTTGACGTTGAACTATCTTGCTGTGCCAATAATTTTACTTATCAATGTTTGTGCATATTTAGATATTTAAATGTTATTCATTTTTATCTTAAAGCCTTATCTATTCTTTCGCTTTATTTTTGGCTTTTTTGTGTAGTAATCAAGTTTTTTATTTTATCCATGTTTTTTTTTTAATTGTAGTAGTTTTTGTCTTGATTAGATGAATGGAGAAGCCGACTGAGACATGTCCGTCCGCCCACTTATGCCTCCGGCAACTACGCTATAAGTTCATATATTTTGTATGAAATATGGGTTACAGACAACACCTTTGAGCGCAATGATATCAAATTGCTAAACTAGCTTCGATACAAAGATTACCCAGAAACACGATCTTGTTTAGGGAATTGGCGTTAAAAATTCTCTGTTCTGGAAAGAACACACTATTACTATAGCAGCAGATACAAACATTTCGCAAAATCGTTGCCAACCTTTGATCAAATGGCGAACCTAAATACAATTTATGTGAAAATTAGGAAAATTGCTTGACGATCAAACCGTTACATACAAGTCTGTTAAAATGGGTTAGAAGTACAGAAAATGCTTGGAACTTAAACTTTCTTAACAGTTAGATACATTGATTATACGTATTACTCTTTTTAGTTTATCACATTTGTTTACTTTTATTTAACTATGTATTACCTTTAAATTTGTTTATGATTTTTTAGCTTTTTTATATAATTTAAAGTAGTTTTTCGTTTCTGTGTTTTGTAGTTTCGCCAGCAAATTACTAAAAAATAAAAGAGCTTTTTAATATGAGATGACAGATTTTCAATTATAATGCGATTTTATTTTTTATGAATTTAGGGCTTAATTTGTGTTCTTAAGTATGAATGAATGTTTGAGTGCTATTATTTATTTTAAATATATACAATTGTACATATAAAATACTTCCCCACGTTGAAGTGCTCTCACATTTTGGTGTGCAAAAAATACGTTTTAAATCGTTTTTTATTAAATAATTCAACGGCGAAAAGGTGAATGCACAATATGCTAATTGAAGAAGATAAGGGCTGTTAAAAGTCAAATTAAAATAAAAAAAATGTGTGCAATGCTGTGTTAAAGGAAAAAATTAAAAAAGTGGTACTAAAAAACTAATAATAAATTTAAAGAAAAACTTCTTATAACACAAATAATAAAGAAATCAATTATTAAAAAAATAATTAAAGAAAACATTAAAAAATAAAAAACAAGGAGCTAATAAATAGTGTTAAAAAAACAAACTATAGTGTAAGTGATACTTTAGTAACCGTACGTGTATGTAATTAAAAAAATTAAGTGCTCAATATTTCTGTAAGTAATTGGTACCGGGAAATCCAGATTCACAGGAAATGTGAAACTCGAAATAAAACTTCAACATATGTAGATATGTAGAGAATTGAGAACGAAAACTTTCACTGAAAGCGGTTTGTAAACAAACAAAAATTGACAAGGGATGACGGAAAATCGTTCCAATATAAATCTGATAGAGAATACGTTTACTAGATGAAATCGTTGGGAGACTAATCGTTCGTCAGAGCTTTCGTTCGCAATACAGAATGAGGCCCTAAGAATATTATGAATTGTTTAAGGAATCATATTAAACGAAATTTGGTTGAAACTACAGTAGTTTTGATAAGCAAGGAAAGTACTGATAACATAAATTATAATTACATAATAAAATTCAGAACGAAGTGAAATTCATTTCTCCCTGAACATGAGAACACTAATAAATATAGAGAACACCATAAAAGTAGGAAAGTTTATTTTAACAGAACCCGTTAAAAAGTGCTTGAACTATCGATGATTTATCCAAAAACTATTGGCATACCTACTATCAATAGTTTCACTTTCATGTTCCGATGTCTTTTTATTTCTGTGAATTTGTATTCTTATTTTGAGTTTGTTTATGAATCCAGATTTGAGTTTGAAGCTTCCTCTTTTTTATTATATCCGTTAAAGTTATGTCAGCTATAGATGAGCAACGATATAAACAAATCCTAGAGCAATTTCTATTTGTGTTCGTTTAGTGCTAAACTAACAGCAACTTAATTAATTGAATAATTTTTCAATTAGTTTCATTTTTTTTCTGATCAAATGCTTACAATACATCCGCGCTATATTTTCTATGACTCATCTAATAGAGAATTGAAAACAGAAAAGAAAACTAATGCACGACGCGCAAAATGCATTAAACTTGTTTAAATTGCGTAACAATTTGCTTCATCATTAGTCCGTCCGCTCGTTATAGTTGTTCACCCCTTCTCGTACGTTGCATATGCTTGCCTGTATTTGTGCGAAAATACATTTTCTATAGCAAGAAAATTTACTTTTTTTTCTATCACTTCTGTCTGCCTGACTGCCTTCCTCCAACGCCCGCATTATTCTACAAAACAAACAAAATTTAGTAATAGGTACAACTGATATGGATTTTGCTGTGAGAAATCTTTGCAAATTGAACAAATCAAATCGTCTACAATAACAACATGTAATTTTAAATGAGTAAAAATTATTAACTAAATAGTCCGCTTGCGTTGTACCTCGTATTTTGCAGCGACGTGTGTAGTTTGCACAAAATTTTTCCATCCATACAACAAAGTACAGTAAAATGCAAAGGCCAAAATGACTGGTTCTTCAACACACACTCGCTCAAACGTACATATATATATACATATGCATGTGTTTGTATTCCTTGGAATTTGTATAGTTACATGTGTGTTTGTGTATAAATAAAAATATATTCAACTGTCTGGCCTGGGACTCGTTTCGTTTAATTTTTTGCATTATTTTTTCTATTAGTCGCCATATGGCTTGTGCTCTCCTCATCATACATTTAGCTAGCTATCTCACTCTGTTCGATTAGCATTATGCCACCATTTTATTTCAATGTGCTAATTCCGTTACACACACACACGCGTAGCAGTCAAATCAAAAATTTGGTTGACTCTCTTGTTCTCTCCTCTCCATTATTTTCTGCTTATGTACAACTCTCTCCGGCACTCATTTTAACTAAGAGCGTGAGTGCAAGCCGTAATAAAGAGTTTATATGAATTGTTACACGGTGGTTGGAAGGTAATACAAAATGCGCTCATCGAAAATAGTGTTGCCGTTCTGGCTTTTGTTAACCTGACTACACTAATGTTGCCAATAGGTTAGGTTAGACTTTCGGGCAAAATGAAAACAGAGAGCCATCTTTTGTTTAAGGTTTGTAGGAATTTTCGCGCGCTTTCAGATTTGCCGGCTTTTTAGTTCTATTAACAATGATGTGTGTATATGTATGCATGTGTATGTACATAAAAAGATAATAATTATAGCTAATGGGTCATAATTGTTTTCGCGCGCTTTTCATGTCATAATAAACAGCAGAGATTTTGCGTACAAGTTCAGATCGAATTGTGCTTCTAGCTGTGATAGGTACATTGTTGCTATGGTGAGGAATAACAACAATAAAAGTAACCCAAATAATAAAATGTTTGAGTGCTGGGACTCTCTTCAAGAAAAGTTTTTCAAGGGATTTTCTTCTACTATGGAAGCTTCAACGTTTGGTTCACCCCGGTGTCTCATTTTCGTTATCAAGAGTATTTAAGCAAAATGTTTATTTCTTTATCTGCCTTCAGACTCTTATTTGGATAATAGTGCTAAATTTTTTGTTTTTAATACTGATAACATCCCATATATGTACATATTTTCATTAGACAGTAATCTTTTCATTATTGGCAAAAACTTACGGGTGAAATAATGAGTAAGGTTGACCGAAAGAATAATAAATAAACTACTACTTTCATTGAGTATCACCACATTGATAATAGGGGTTACAAGGTATTTAAGAGGTGCTGCTGGTTTGTTTCGGGAAGAGTATAAATAATTCCTCACGAATTTCAGGTTAACGCTGGTCTTTGCATTACTAACCTAACTTTTACCGAAGATGTAGGAAACTGTCTTTAAAGGGATTTTAAAAAATGGTCAAGAAAAAAATTCCTAAACAAATTATTTACAATTTCTGCTACTATTTTTAAACCTTTTTGTACCGAAAACATGTACAGAACAGCCCTGGTTTGACATAGAAATACATGGTTATTACTTGATGACGACCCTGCAAGAACACGAAGCAAGGCGAACAAAATGTTTTAAAGCTGTTTTGAAAGTTCTATTTAAACACGAGTAGTTTACTCGTTTGCTTTCTATAAAAGGAACCATGCCAACAAATATGCTTCTTTCCATATACAAACCTCTTCGTAGCGTTCCAAATCTCATTCTACACGTTTAATATTATCTACAATACCCGACCATCAAGTTCTAACGATGTTTTTTTATAAGGTAACTTCAATTGGCAATCTTGACCCAATTTTTTAAATTCATTCAAAACAAGAACAATAGCAAAACACATGTACATATGTATATTGTTTCACTTCACATAGTCAAGTGCAGTACACTTAACTCTATACACCTATATTCATATTTCATACAATTATTTAACCCTTAAAAAATATTCGCCCAAACAAAACACCACATTCATGCATAAATAACAAAATGTAAAAGTCATCAAATTCCTGATACAACCTTCCCAATAAATGTACATACATACATATGTACATATGTGCAATGTGTTATGTCGACTTTAGACATTATTTTTTTATTTTTATTTGTGTAGCTTTCTGCCAACATGTTTAGCAACGTGTGCCATTTGCCGGTTATTAAACCACATCAGAAAACAACAAACACCGATACTGAGTGAATGCAATACTGATTAGTAGAGTGTGAATGAACATAATCAACACTGGCAAGCGCGCGCAAATCGAATTTATATGTACAAAATATATGTACATTTTCTTTTACTTCACCTTATTATTTTACTTTTTCATTTCGATGATTTGTATATGTATATGTATGTATGTACATGTCGTCAAAAGGCATTGGGGATACCGCACCAAAAAACTCTCATATCACTTTGTCGGACTGATTGTCATTGTTGTCGTCATCACCATAACCATCGACATTGACGTTGTGTTGTTGTCGCATATTTTGTTTAAAAAAAAATTGGCGGGAAAATTTTGTTCAATGTATTGAGTTGGAGATAAAACCTCAACAGTAAACAATCAGCCGATCAGACACCGGCACAAGTGACGCTATTTGACTTTGGTTGATGTGTGTGCAAGTAATAGCCTCCTTACCCCCCTCGCTGCTCTTTAATTTAACACAACATGCATATGGGTTTTTGTTTAGGTGCTCGTTAAATGTTGCTGCTAACGCTTAAATCATAAAAATCACTACACACCATAAAAACAGTTTCACGCGTCTCTCTTTCTCGTGTCTTTCTCTCGCTCTAGTAAACGTCATATTTGACTATTGGCATGGCACATGGTCTGCTTTGTAAACGGCAAATCGGAAACAATAAAAATATTGCCTGAAAAAGCAACACTGCTTGTCTTGTGAATGGCGCCTATTTATATTGTGCGCTTAACAACACTGTGAGAGTAAGAGTATTGAAATATGAGTTTCAAAGAGTTCGAAAGAGAATGATTGGCAGAAATGGCCTCAACTAAAGAGCATTGCGTAGAGAGCCGAGTGTGAATGGAGAGGGCCATCTGAGATGAGAAATAATATGTTGATACCTATATATAAAAATAATAATTTGAGTAAAACGAGAGCGGCTATAAAAAGTTTGTACATATCTATGTATACATATATGCGTTTGTATATACATAGATGGATGGCCAATAAAAAATCGTGTAAGCAATTTTAAGATATAAATAATATGGCGCAAACGCTGGCTTTGAAAACTTTGCACCAGATAATAATTATGTGGTAAAGTGGACTATCTGCCAGCCTACCATAACGAAGCTCACAGAATCATGTGCAGGGTGAGACAATTTTTGAGACATTATTTTCAGAACGAGAAGGCTCCTGGGAAATGATTGAAAAACGAATTGTAAGCTGTTTTTTTATTTGCTTGATTTATTTAAGAAAATAAAATTTGCTGATTTGTGTATTAAAAGTTGGATATCTACGTCAAATGCAAATGTGGTAATATAGTGGTGAATATCAACCCCAATGATCAAAGCCAACTGTTAATTTTTTGGTGGGTACTTTTATGTACATATGTATGTATACAACAATGTATGTTTTAGTTGGGTTCAAATATAAGACAGTGATGTAAGAAATTACATACATAATTGCTATAAATTAATTTGAAGCAAACTTATGGAGGGTGAGTTTTACCTAGCGTGACGTAATTAGGAATATCCCTAGGCACGATTCAGTGAATGAAATGTTTCGATTTTTTACTTGCCCCAAAAATATCGGTTGCGCTGGAGTGTAACTAATTTATTTTAAGTGGAGCTTAAAGGTAAAGAGCTTGAAGGGTAGGTCTTTTTCGATTTAACGTAGAAAGTCCAAAGGAACTCACGACCTTTTCACTTCGTCGGTTTTCTCATATTCTGTAACAATATATGTATATAATAACCATATAAACCCGTGCACGCCTTGCGCAAAGAATTTCACCACTACCCTCAGCGACATCTACAACGCAGTAGATAAAGTCTCTGATTCACAATGGCGTAGCAGTACAAATTCATTTCTTTGCGCATTCACTATGGTTTATTTAAACAAATTAATTTTTATAAAATACGCTTAAACAAAAGCACTGCATGTAGAGGTAACCCACACCTTCAAAACGATACCTTTTTTATTAATTTTTTTTAGATGATTTTTGTAGCCTTATATGTAAATATTTAAAGTATTTTTATGAGCTCAAGGCCGTTGCGTGAAAATATAAAACACAATGTTTTAATATGTTGGTCGATATTTCGGTTTTATCGACGATCAAACATATTCATATGTTCCTGATGATGGTTTTAGAATAAAACCGAAATATCGACCAACATATTATTTTTATTAATATTAAAAAAATTAGGAGCAAACACAAAAAGACCTTACAGAAATAATATACCTACATATGTATATGATTATAAGAATTGTTCCTGCTATAAACATGGGATATCACGTTGCATATACTGTCCCTGAAAAAGTTTGCTCTAGGCTTAAAACTTGTCCACTGAATTTTACAGTAACTGTTTTGGCCTATACTCTATGTATGAATAACCAATAGTAGAAAAAATATTGAAATAGTTTTAAAATAATAATTTTCAAATACTTTTGAAACTTGACAAATCCCTACCACTTCGTACTTTTGAATTCCCTGTAGCACGCGACAGCATTCCATAAGGTGTACATGGTATTTACGTACATATTTATAGGTACATAGATATGTATATTTACATGCTTTCTATAGCATCCAGTTGCAAAGCTATTCTTCGTAAGGATTCGTTATGCCTGGAGATTTGTCGATTTTTGTTCGTTCTTCGTTGCATTTTGCCTTTTATTAAATCCACGAACAGCAGCAATTTTTCACGTTGCCGCACTACATACTACACACATACACACAGGGTGCCTCAATTTGCACAGTTTTTTTTGTTATCCATAAATAAAATATTTTCATCCTACCAAGGATCTAAATAAACTTAAGGCCAAGAATCATACTTTTTTTGTTTTTTTTTTTTTTATTTTTATAAAACATTGTTTTTATTTTTTCAATAATTATTTTTTTTTAATTTTTTAGAATAAATTATTTTTTTCAATTTTATTAGAATAGATTATTTTTTTCAATTTTATTAGAATAGAAATGAAAAATTTTATAGACAACCGTCATTGCTGTTTTCTTCCAGATCCATTTCGAAAGCTGCAAGACATTTTGATTACAAAAATCTTGGCACGCTTAGTTTTGTGTTATCTAAAATCCTAGTTCTATTCACTTTTGCCAGAGCATGAACCGCCATCTTGATTTTAGATACAATGTCTTAAAAGAACCACTTTTGTTCAAAATCCCATATTTTAGGAAATCTTTTCTATACGGATCATGTTAAATAAATTTTTCAAGTTTTTCAAAATATTTCATTAAGAAGTACATACAGTCAAACCTGTTTTTATGCGCCACTTTTTTATGCGATTTTTTTTTGTGCGATTTTTTTTGTGCGGATTTCTTTTTTTATGCATTTTGTTTTGTGCGATCCTTTTTTTGTGCGGTACATATACTGGCGGTGTCAAAAGAAAGTGTACACCATAAAATTGCAATTTTCACCAATCACTGCTTTTTTTTAATTATTTTCTCAAATTTTTTATAAAAGTATTCATTAAAATACAGTTTGTACTTTTAAAGTTAAAGCTCAAAAGTTTTTTCAAAATTCAGTAAAATTCGACAAACTTTCAACAAAATTTGAAGCGGCTTAAATTTGTATCATTTTATAGTAAAATTCAACGAGCTACAAAACTGCGTATTCAAAAAAAATCTAAAAATTTTGGGCAAAAAGTTTGAAATTTTGTTGAAAGTTTGTCGAATTTTCCTGAATTTTGGAAAAACTTTTGAGCTTTAACTTTGAAAGTAAAAACTGTATATGTATGAAGACTTTTATAAAAAATTTGAGAAATTATTCAAAAAAAAGCAGTGATTGGTGAAAATTTCAATTTTATGGTGTACACTTTCTTTTGACACTGCCTGTATATGTACCGCACAAAAAAAGGATCGCACAAAACAAAACGCATAAAAAAAGAAATCCGCACAAAAAAAATCGCATAAAAAAGGTGCGATTATTTTTACACGGTCCCTATCCCCCGCATAAAAAGAGGTTTGACTGTACCAAGTTGGTGAAACATCCTAATGTACACATGTACATACATACGGAAAAACTAGGAACGCTACGGAGTTTTGCTTTTTTTCCGAAGGATCGAAACTGGCAATTGATTTAGACCTGCCATTCGAATCTTTCGATTATTTTTAAACGGAGCTCAATTGTACTCATATTTAAAACTTACAGATTATATGTACTAATAATTAAAAAAGCTAACAGAAGCTTGAAGTATCGACATTAGACAAATGCATTTATTAGGTATTTCTCTGTCTTCTATTCTTCTCCTTTTTTCAATTTTAGTTTCGGATAAATCCAATTTGAAATATTCGGTTCGGATTTTGGTTCCGGTAATCTTAATTCCCAAACATCCCTAATGAATACATATCGAAATACATATATATATGTATGTACATGCATACATATATACTCATAAATATTAGGAACGTTGCGAATAGTCCTATTTTCAGTTTTTAAGTTGAAACAAAAGAGAATGTTCGAATAAAGTTCGACGACTTCCGTAGGAGTAAAGAAGGCCCATCCCTATCCAGGTCAAAAAGATAGAACTGGCAATGCGCTTGTTTAGGCCAATCACGCTTCGGTGGATGGGAAAGATTCGGTCTAAATAGGAACTGATGATGTCTGAACTGTCGCGGGAGGGTTTTATTTGATCCAGACGAGGTGTCAGGTCTTGGATTTTAATCGCCTCTTACGAAAGATATAACTTATGTACCTTGGGTACATTCCAAGCCCACTTGGGAAACCACACTCACATCATCGTCAGGTGTTGGATACCCGAGTAGCTCCTGATTTGCTTCCCTAATGTAGATACAAACATACATACATACATACATATGTACATATGTATATATGTACTATGTATACATGGCCCTAAGAATATGCACAAAGATAGGGTCGGATGGTCGCTGGTTCATCGTTTGTTGCTGGCTGTGGCACAGCGCTCAACTCGCTTCTATAGATAGCTACATACATACATACGTGAGTGGGTATGTACTATGTACGTATATTAGGCCGTATCAGAACTCTTTTCACTCATACGATCTGTCGTGAATGATTCGTTCGGGTTATTGGTTTTAATGGTCTGCTTAATTTTTACATATTTGCAAATTTTAATGAGCTCAAGACCGTTTATAATAATTCTTAGTCAATTATTATTGTTTTTGAACTTAGGAAAAATTGGTATGTAGATAAAAATACCAAAATTGAAAATCGTCCCGCTCCTTTTAAAAGATGTGATCAATGCGGAATTATTCTTCGGTGGTATGTTGCTTCTAATTTTTTTCCTAAAATTGATGTTACCTATGTAGGTAGATGAGTTTTTGTTGCAAAATTTTTATGATTGATTTTTTTGTTATCAATGAATCGACTTTCGTTTTAAATAAAAAAAATATATTTTTAAAATCCAGTTATTTGTCATATTTTTTAAGGTAATTTTCTAAGCAATTTATTCACTTTTTGAGAACTAAACAGTTGGAGAACTGCGAATAACCCAATTTCGGGACTAATATCTGTGTTTCATATTTATAAAATCAGATCCCGAAATTCCCGTCTAAATTCGGCGAAGGTTTCCCAAGACTCGGAGAAAATCACATTATCAACAAAATCACAAAATCAACTACAACGTTTAGTTAGCTAGTTAAAATTGTAAGATTACATATCCGTGGCACACAGGAAATGGATTTTTACTGAAAATTCTATTTAGAATAATATTTACCGTATTGGTAATACTTTCCATCGAACGTCAACTCTTAATACACGTCCAAAAATGTCGGGGGAGGTATCAAAAGACGCGTTTTGATCTCCGTAATAATAATCCGAAGGGGGAAAATAAATATTTGGTTTTAGTAAAAAGTTGTAAGCGAAAATTACCGAGGTGAAATCGTGATTTGGGGGCCCGATCCATGTTTTTTATGTGCAGAACACTTACAATTTTTCGGTAGGTGAACTTCTGCAGGTCTGCTTGTAGGGATAATGCAAATTTTTCCTTTATAGAAGGTATAGAAAAATGACTAATATTGCTAATAGAAGATGAAATATAAAGATACATTTGTTACACCTGAAGTTTTTGAAAGAAAGCACTTTTTATGTAACGGTCTAATGTATACACATAATACATATGTATGCATGTATGTATGTACATATGATAAGCGCCGTCATCGTTGCTTCGGTACGGCAAATGAACGAATGAATGCAGCCGTCTGTCTGCTAGTCATTGATTCTGCGTTGGGTAGAAAATTTCTTACAACGCCATATATTTGGTTGACTATTCTCTTTGTAGACTAGTCGTATGTGGTATAGTTACACGACGAATGAGTTTTGAGAATAATGCGAAATGATTAAAAGCTGTTTCTATTTATCAACAGAAATAGTCAAGGTTGATACATATGTAATACGTCACTGGTAACACCTTTTAAAAGTTACATATGTATACACGGTAAAAAATGTGTAGTTTAATTTTTGGGAGAAAAATTTCGATGAAAATTCTTTTAACTCAAAATACCGAGACTTGCTATAAAAAATTGTATTCAGATTCGCTCGTTAAAAAAATCGTTTTGAGAAAATTCAAAGACTTGATCGCTATGAGTTCAAGAAAAAAATTAATAATTTATTCCGCTCATAATGCAGCATTATTAAACTGTTTTGCTTAGTTTCAAAAATGTTCCAAGTCGAAACCAAAAAATAGAAAACTCGTAGTAAATTGAAATTTTTTACTGTGTAGTGACCACGGCGAATTTATACTAGGTAATATCACGGCGAATTCGTCGCCGTATAAACTTCCTGTGTTTTGCTTTCGCTTTTGCGCCTTCTCCTGACAGATTGCATAGAATTTATTTAATTTTAACAGAAGAAGCAATTACTCATATGATCTTATGATATCACCTCTAAGTGATTTCGACATGAAAATAAATGAATAATGAAATTCGCTGAATGCTTAAAAGGCCTGTAAAGCCAGCGAGTGAAAAGACACGCGAGACTAGTCTAACTTAATTTTCATCAAAAGATAAGATGAGCACCGGAGACTAATGTCGGATGCAACGCGATCTGATCGTATTCCTTGCGGGGTACATACATATGTATGTGTGTCGTAGAAAAAGGGCGACGGAGTCACTGCAGCAGTTGGGCAGAGCAAAGACAGCACCAACAGCGGCTTACTTGCTTTGCCTTTGCCATTCAATTGTAGTGAGCGGTGCAGGCAAACGTATTAGTGGCCAAGGGCTAGTATTTTAGCCACAGCGCGTTTCATACATATGTATGTACATATCTACATCTAAAATAAAGGAAATTCTACGAATGCAAGTTGGCAAGCTGTCTTCTTATATGGTGGAAGTGCAGCAACAAATTTTTCTTCTGCCCGGGTTAAAAACAAAATTGGCAAAATTGATAAGAAAAAGGATGAGTGATAGGCGCTGATGAGAATGAAAAGGGGGTAAAAGTGACAAGTGGTGAGCAATGCATGAACTAGCTAGTACATACATACACAAATATATATGTACTAATTTAGCAACAACAAATTAAAAAGAAAACCAAATTTTTTGACATGTTCAAATGCAATTATTGCTAGAGTGCTAGTGTAGTGTTGTTGTGTTTCTGTGCCACAAAAAATCTATTAAATAGCATCAGCCAGCTGCATTTTGCACAATTTTTGTTGCGTCTGTCCCAACAAAATATCATTTGTGTGTGTGTTTGTTTTGGCCACCTTTTTGTTGTAAGCGAACATGCAACTCGAAGTGAATTTTAGGATTTTGGGCTTTGTCGTATGGTCTGACTGGCGTTCGGATTTTCTCGACATGCGCTACTGTTGTCGTCTTTGAAAGTGTTTGTCGTGTCGTATATGGTGTTGTTGGTTATTTTATTTCGTTTTTGTTTGCTTTAACACTTTATATCAGACTAATGTTTGAGAATAAGTAAGTAAGAAAAAAACCGAAATTGTTTTTCATTATTGAATTCCGCAAATGAAAGGGCAAAGTCAAGGAAGTGCCGCCGTTTACGTTAATATTGCATTGTGGAGTGGGTGCTTTGTTTTTGTGTGTTTTGTAAATTTGTACATAAATATCGGTATAAAAGTCAACACAAAGGAATTAGTAAAGGAGTGTGAGACGGTTTTCTGTGGGAAAATAGCTTTTTGTGTAAATATGTGCGCTTGTATGATGATGATTGTGATTATGTTTTGTGTGCATTTTTTTCTTACGCACGTAGATGATTTTGCTTTTATAGACAAATAAAATTTATTTCGGCTTTCCTTCTGACCAACTTCGTAGGCAAAGTCTGTGTTCATAACACT
The DNA here is from genome assembly GCA_951509765.1 of Sphenella marginata. Classification (NCBI taxonomy): domain Eukaryota; kingdom Metazoa; phylum Arthropoda; class Insecta; order Diptera; family Tephritidae; genus Sphenella; species Sphenella marginata. The sequence continues at coordinate 11,676,102 of OX608081.1, read as the reverse complement.
TATTTATTTTGACTTTCATCTTTCACTGGGTTACCTTTTTTTCTGTACGCAGAAAAAAGGAAATTGCTTACTTGCTAATTGTGAATGAAATTGAACTGCAAAAAAGAACTGCTACATACACTCGTGGGCATATAAATGTTACCAGCATAATGATTTTCTGTGCATTGCAAAACTTAACCATAAAACAGCTTTGGTAACTTAATATGCAAAAATTTTAATAACAATTTCCATGAATTAGCTGAAAATCTCAATTAATCCGATTTGTACTACGTGGCGTATGAGCAATTTTGTTTTTATTCAAGTTTACAAAGTGGTAGTTCACTCACATTTGGGTAAAAATTTGTAAAGTGGACCACTCCGTTTGTGCGAAGTTTGACTTTCTTTCTGAAACTTGTTTGCATAGTTCACAACAACAACAAAAAAAAACGTTTAAGGCAGTTTTTCGAAATTTTAATTTGTTTTCGAAGCTCCATAGATTTTGGCTTTTTTCTCGCTATTGGTCAAACCCATTTTAATAATTTTTGAAATGCAACGTTAGAGAAATATAATCTTTCTCTCGATATCGAAAACTAAGTCTCCATTTTGTAAAAGAAGCTATAATTCTGGACAGTTTCCTAAACCGTTCTCTAACCTTCAACCTTGGAGAAATAGATTAGAAAGTCGTTTTCTAATCGCCCTCTTACCTAAATGTTTGCTGGCTACAAGCTGGTATCGTCTTCTGTTTTTGGCAAGTTTATTTTTTGCGAAAATGATTCGCAAATTTTTTCCTTTATAAGTTTTATTTCAGGGGTCGCCGATGAGATGGGAATTATTTCAATTTTTGAACTTATGCGAACATAATGAGTATATTTTCAAAAGTGGTAATAATTATGTGCCCACCACAGTATGATGTGTACTGTTAGTTTCCACCAAACAGTTGTCATTCACTGTTGCATCGATGTGAGTGGGTTTTAGTTCCCAGTTTAATTTAAAGAAAATCTATATTATTTTATTAAAAAAATTGGACCTAAGAGCTAAGTTGTGAGTATAGGCCAAGCAAATATAAAAAAGCGCGTTTTAGCACAAAGAGTAAAAATGAGCACAAGACAAAGCTGCAATTGAAAAGTGCGCGCAAAACACGTTTCCGAGCGCATCAACCCGCCGCATACAAACAAACAAGAACATCTTCTAGTGCTGCGTTCCTTGGAGTATTTAAAACACGATTACTTTCAAGCAGATTTCAGGTGTTTGCAACGAGTTGAGGTACCATGACTAGTTTTGCTTTACGTATTGAACTATCACGATTTATAAATTTAATAAAATATTAAAATGAAAGGCGAGTGGGGAAAGATAATCGATTTTAAAAGTTAATAGCAAGGTTAAAGTTGAAAGTTCCACCACCGATTTGAATATGCTAAATTTCTTCTGTTGATTCTATGGTTGATTTAATTAGGCGCATCACTACGTTAGTTACAGAGAAAATTAAAATTTTTAAATTTTCTAACAATTTTTTCCTAAGGTACATGCCGATTTTTGAAACATCCAGTACACACAATTTTACCTATATTCCCTATTTATAATCGCAAAATACTCCCAGAATGTCTAAGCTAGTATTATGGAGGTGGACACTCCTCGTTGTCGAATATGAATACGGATTAGCACTTTATGAAACTAACTTAGCTGCTTCCTCAGGTAGTTAGTACCTTAATGCGGGTATATTCTACAACTATGAGTGTCAGAATTAAGCACTAAAAAATTGAAATGACTAATTTAGGATCAAAAGAGAGTGCAGCGGAAATATTTGATTGCGGACTAGAGACCGTTTTCTCTTACTTTGGAAAGGTATTTCAGTGTTTGCATAAACTTGCCGATTTTTCTAGGATCGTTGTTAGATTTCATACAGCTTTTGACACTAATCCTTCTTGTTCTGTAACTGATTGTGGTGTCATACGACACCGCTCGTATTTCTGTATTTTTTTTTTCAAAGAACTTATGGTTTGTTAGAGGAGCCAATTTTAAGAATGCCTTTATTGTGCATCACTAATTCCTACAGCAGTGTAGCTATAACAACAACACTACACATTTCTGTATAATAGCCGCATTCGTTTGCAGCCACCGTTGCGAAGACAAGTCAAAAGGCAATAATGACAACAACAACAACAACAACAACACCAAGAAAGCCAACAATGGTCGCATTGAATGCGCGAGAAACGACGACGCCGACCAACCAGCCAACCAACCACACGACCATGAATGCGAACACGGCTTCGCTTCTCATGTTAAATGGCGGATCGTCGCTGAAGTTTCTTGTATTTGTTGTTGGTATTCTTGTTACTAGAATGTACCCCTTTTACGCCTCACAGTGTCTATAGGTACCAGCAGCATTTTGATGGATTTTTTCTTGCCTGTTTTCTTTCTACTGCACACACAATTTACTAGCAGCGTTTGGTACGTACGTTGGTTCGTCGTTCACCATATACATTTTTATCGTCTAAGCGGGCCGCGTGTAAAATTTTTGTGAAAAAATAACTGCTTAAACTTTTTGGCAGGAAGCTTACAATAATAAATACCAAAAAAAAAAAAAGAAAAAAAAATTACAAATGCACAAAAGAAGGTGCAAAAAATGTCAAATGCAGACAAGGAAATTTTTGTGTGGTGTAGATGGTAAAAATTGTGCAAAATTTAAATTGTAGGGCAATGAGCATTTTGTTGGTAGAAATAGCCGTAATAAAAAGGGATCTAAAAGTGAGTGCAAAACTAAAGGAGAGTGGAAAATACATACATATTCTACTTATACGCAAATACTAAAGTCTGTTTCTGTTAAGGAAATCAATGTATACGTAATAATACCTCACCAAAAGCAAAGTGTTTTAATAAAAAGAATTAGCACAATTGCACTGTGATTTTCTTTTTAAATTTCTATTTAGTTCAAGTTATTTGAAATACACAAAAAAAGCTAGCGCAAATGCTGTGCACAACCCGAGTATTGGAATTTAAAAATTTGACACCAGCAACAGTGGTGAGTGAATTTTTTGGAAAAGTGAAAAACTCACTTGCAATCACAAAAAAGACGCAACAAAAAATTGCATCCAAATTAAGTGTATTGATATTTTTATCAGCTGTATATTTGTTTAAGATAACAGCAAGTAAATTAATACCGCCCGGTGCTGTGGTGGCCAAAGTGCATAATAGCTGCCGCCACACAGGGTGGTGCAACGGCGACGTCAGCAGCACAGCACTAATGTCTAAGAGTAAAATCTAATGAAATAATGCCAAAAAAATCGAAATAATATAACAAATGAATCCTTGATTGCACGCCGTGTATATGCCTTAAATATTGTGCAATGCTTATTATGAAATAAAAAAAAAAATTTAAAAATTCAAAACGAATAAGTAAAAGAAAAATTTTTAAAACTAAATTTAATGCTACGCGCAATCCAGTAAAATCTTTAAAACCAAAAAATGTGCAAAAACAAAAAAAAAGTACATAATTAACATGCACACGCCCTTATCTTCACCACGAAATCAAGAAAAAACCGGTTATAAAAGTAGTAAAACAAAATGTCTGTCTTCCATTAAATTTCATAAATTTTCGTAATAAATCAAATTTTGATAATATAATTACATAAACATACATATATACACATACATACATATGTATGAGTGAGTATAAAGCCTAAAGAAAAAAAAAACAAATTCATTATCGTGAGACCTTGCGCGTTTTGCACACATACTCACCACAAAATTCGTATTATTTGCACACCAAAATGTCAGAGCATAGTGCGTGGGGCAACCGCCAAGCGACCGCAGCCGAGGCCGCCCTTTGGTGGCCTGGTGCGCTCGCCGCGGCAGCGTCACAGCAACAACAGCAACAACAACAACAAACTATTGATCAGCAAACCCTTCAACACTATCAGCAGCAGTTGGCTGCGCAGCAACAACAGCAGGCAGTACAGCAACAACAATTGCAACAACAGCAGGCCCATCAAGTGGTCGTGCAACAAAATCAACAGCAAGCACATCAAAATAATGCCAATACCACTTCTGGTGTTGGCACCCAACAGTTATTTACCTATAAAATGGCCAGTAGCTTCCCAAATCCAGCCACGACCATGGCACAGGTTGTAGCTACCTCAAATGCGGCCGGTTCAACCGGCTATGATTATCGTCTTAATATGGCACAAGCGGCTGCTGCGGCAGCTGTGCCCGGTTCACAATGGTGGTATTCGGCTGCGAATTCGGGACAGATTGATGCCAATACGGCTGCACAGTTGCAACAGCAACAACAGCAACAGCAACAACAGGCACAGCAACAACAACAACAGGCACAGCAACAGCAGCAGCAGCAACAACAGCAACAACAACAACAGCAGCAACAGCAACAACAACAGCAAGCTGCAGCGGCACAGCAGCAAGCTCAACAGCAGCAACAGCAACAACAACACCAACAACAGCAAGCCCAACAACAATTGCAACAGCAACAACAGAATGCAGCAGCGGTAAGTAGAAAATTTACATACACATATAACTATTTGTTTGTTTATATTTAAATATTTATGCGTTATTGGAGCTAGGCGATAAAGATTCTTCAATGTTTACGATTACTTCAAAAATAATTTCAGTGTTTTGAAATTTCAATTAAATTTCTATCTTAATAGCCGTTCAAAAAATATTAAAATTAACTACGATAAAATTTTTTTACGAACATTTACTTAAACGATTACTGTAATATTAATTTCACATTTTATTAGTTACGGTTGATGTAGAGCTCAATTTGGTAGCTGCGATTTAAATAACAGTAATCTCAAATTTATTTTGGTTTAGCTTACAATTACCGTTGGTGCTATTTTAATTGCGTTCGAAAGATTATGTTCATTAAATTGTGTTCGCCATCGCCCAGCTCTGATATACATCCATACATGTACATACATACATATACTGATCGACGTAAAGCCCCATTGAATCAGGGTGTCTGATAAACTCTTAACCCATCCCTTTTAAACAGCTTCGCATAGCTCAAAAGTGCACTGAAAGCCAGCCTGGGCACACACACATATGTATGTAAGTGCACGAATGAAAATCAATCAACGAGAACAAAATCGGTATAGCCCGACATAATATAAACGATACGATGAACCTGAAAATAGTATCTTCGTCCACGTACCAGTAATTCTTGTTTGGCATACATACATACATGCTATTATTTTAATTTGAACAAAACCGATTAAAACTTCTGAACGATATTCTCTGGGAAAGTTAACAGTTGATATGACACAAATGTCAATTCACTACTTTTAGAGTCTTGTGTTGAATACATGAAAAAGCATCCTGTTTCTAGATAAAATTATAGGTTTGAGGTTAGGTTAGGTTTAGGTTAGGTAAGGTTAGGTTTAGGTTAGAAAAGAGCACTTTAATTAAATTTTGACATGTGGGTAGGTAAATTTTTAAATAAATAAATTGGATATGTTTTTTTTTTTAATCTTTTCCCCATTCCAATCGAACAGAAAGTAGCCCATAATCATAGTCAAATTAAAACAGGGCGACCTTGCAAACATAAAAAAAAATTTTTACCACCTGCCAACTTGATTTTTTTTTTCATAAGGGGGACCCCGTCTTTGTTTAATATCACTATGGTTGACAAACATTTTAAATGCCTTTTTTATATAAGTAAGGATTTAAATTAAAACGCGTGTTAAGCAACGACTATGATTATGAACCAGTGTATTTAATATTTTCCTTAATTACAAAAATAATGGGAAATTTTTTTTTCAACTTCTGACTTTCCATTGGCTTTTAAGGGAACGGGATTCTAGAACACTTAACTAATTTTGCTTCACTACAGTAAAAGCAATTTCTTTCGACATGATTTACTGTAGTCTTGGAAAACCAATAAATAAATTCTGCGATGAAATTGATCCTAAACTCTAAGCTATATACATATGTACATATCTATCAATCCTTCAGGTAAATTTTTTTTTATTTATGTATAGTAAACTAATAGATCTTGATGTCAGAAGCATTTCAGTAGTAATAAAGGCGTCTAGGCATATTCACCGCCGACTTGTGTACGTAAGGGGTCGTTGACATCGGCACACGCTTTCATAAGATTATCTCTAATAATTAGAATATTTAATTTAAATACAGACCATACCACCAAATTTAAAACAAAATGTCAACAGAAAAGGCAATGAACGACCTAGTTCGCATATTTTCGACATTTAAGTTTTTGTCGTTTTACATTTTTTTGAAATTATTATCATACATATTTGAGTGCTTTATAATACCGAGCACAGCTTTGCTGTTTTTTTTTGTTTGCTTGGCGCTTTTTTCATTTCTTTTTGTCACCTTATTCGCACTTAACGAATATGATAAACTGATATGTAAATTGTATATTTAAATAAAGAAAAACCCAGAATAAATAAATACTTCATATCTTTAACAAAATAAACGAGTTGGCCAGTGATATGCATATTTTCACGTGTGATATTACACAAATTATTTTAACTACATACATATGTACCTGCATACGGGCCTTTTTTAAAAGTTATTTAGTATTGAATTAAAAAAAGGTCAGCCCAGTCAAAAGAAGCGGTTATTTATTTCCTTTCTATATTTTTCATAGGTTTGTTTAATAATTTTTTTTTTGGTTTTTATTTTAATTTTATATTTATTTTTTTCTTTATTTATCTATTTTTTGTATACATACATATGTATGTACATATATATTTTTACTTTTTAAGTATCCTGGTTCGGTACGAGCTTTTATTTTTTATTTATAATTATTTTATTTTTTTATATTAATTTTTTTTAAATTATTTTAATAGTTTTTAATTTTTTAAATATTTTACTATTTTTATTTATTTGATTTATTTATTTTTATGTTTATTTTTATTTTTTCATTATTATTTTTATTTTTTTATATCTATTTTTAATTTCTTAATGTTTATTTATTTAGTTTTTTTTATAAAAATACAGACATATAAAGTATTTTTTTATGTATTCATTTTTTAAGTATGTATTTTAAAGATTTTTAGGTTTTTGTTTAAATATTGCTTTATTTTTATTTATTTGATTTTTTAATTTTTATCCGTTTTATATTTTTTACTTTAATTTAATTTTTTTCTATTTTTTAAAATTAAAAAAAAAAATTTATCTTTATTTTATATTTTTTATTATTTTTTTTATGTTTTTTATTATTTCTTTTATGTTTTCCATTATTATTATTTTTTTTTCTTTTTTTATGTGTTTTCTTTTTTTTAATATTTTATTTGTTTTATTTCTTCCGGCTTTTTTTGGGTTTTAATTTTTTTTGTGGTGCGGTCACTCTTCTGCATGTAAAGGCCGGGAATCCTTTTGTCAGGATTTAAATAATTTTTCAAAAGTGGGCGGTGCCACGCCCATACATTTGTGTGTATTTTTTGTCCTTCATTGATCTTCGAAGTTTATTGTTGATCTCTAAAAAGTAGGAGGAACAAATTTAATATGTTGAGGATACGTTGCAGGAAAATCAACATGGAAAAGGAACGGTGCTGGTGATGGGAAATCATAAGGAGAAAAAAAGAGGATGATATAGCATATTCCATCGGGTTTTTGTCCTAATGTTTCCGTTTGAATTTTCCGTAGCCAAAATTGACCCTTAGACAACCGCCAAAATATAAACAAAAATTATTTCCTCACTGAAACTAACTACTTCAACGTGGTGGCTCTTTATAAACCAGCAACCAAAATTGCTTTACTTGGCACCCACAACTACTGGGTTTCTTATGCTGTGACTCACATCTTAGCTTACATACATGTTTTTTTTTTTTTGTCGAAACGCTTGACTACAGAAAACCATTAGTCGAAAACTATTGCCAGAGAAAGAAGAGAAATCGCAAAAATTTATAACAACGACGAGTGCGTGTAGAGCTTAAATTAAGAAGCATTACTTGCGCGCTACACAGTGGTAGATTTTGAAGAATATTGTGACAAATATTAAGCCTTATTAAGACAATGCGTGGCCATAATCAATTAAGTACTGTCTCCGTGGATTTTGTTGAAATTTTTTTGTTATTTTTTATAAATTTTTTTTTTTTTAAACTTTATAAAAATCGTTCACTGTGCGATAGTTGCTAGCTTCTGTATTTTATTAAACATTCGTTAACATTTACTTACGACGAATCGTTGTTTGCCCGACTGTGCTCAGTTGAGCGGAAAGCAAGCCATCAACCTTATCCTCATTGCTTTTCTTGGTATTACCTCTGCGTATAGTGCTTGGAACAACTACAGCAACACCTTTATACATCTACATATATACATACATACTATGTATGCACGTATGTACATATGTATGTATGTATATGTATATATTATAGATTAATAAAAAAATAGAAGTAAACTATGCAAACATTTGTTGATCGTAAGCGTGTGCTGAAGTGAAGAGCGCTGATAATATTTTATTTGATGTGTACATACCACTTCAAGCGTTTGGGAAAAGTTCGTTGACCAGTGACAACTGAACCAAACAAGCCAACAACAATGCCAATGAGACATCAGCCAGCTAACAAAATACAATTAATACTCGCAATAAAAAAAAAGAATACAATTTGGCCGTCAACTTGAAAAAAAAATGTTGTCTATTTTTTATTCAACACATTTTAGATTGCTGTTTGTACAACAATTTTTTTTTATAAAATATAAGTCACCTCTGTAAAGCTGCTTACGAAGGTACATACCAACTTATAATGGCATCAGAGCAAAAATTTTGAATTTGTGTATAAACAGTACGAACGGATACATATGTCTATTTTTTAGATTTGAACACTATCGATAGCTCTGACAATCGAGACATACCGATCGGATACGATAAAGAGGAGTAAACAGATAAGTGAAGTGAGATGATTTACGGTTAAAAACAATTTATTTGTTTGTAGGGTTACCACCTAATTCCAATTTGCTAAATTTTTTGCATATCCGCTTTTTTCGCTAAAAAAACTTCATGTGGATTGATAAACTTTCAAATATACATAGGTAATATGCTAATTTCAAGCTTTTCTATTTAGATCTTGCCACTAGGCGGTTTTTACAGGGTTGCCACTTGTTGATTTGATATTTTTTAAAATTGCGTGAGATATGTACATACAGTATTGGACAATACAATCGCACCCCCTTTTTGTCATCGAACTAAAACAAAGACGTCCTACGAATAAAGTTTCAGATAATTTCGTATAAAAGTTTGACTTATGTTGTAGCAAACCTCGTTCAAGGTTTTACTAAAAGCTTTGCACCAAATTCAAAATAATTTAGCAAATTTTGACCTAATTTTTCAACTTTTTTCCTCGGCACTTTAGAAAAATTCTGAGTACGCAGTTTTGTAGCCCATTCAATTTGACTCTGACAAAGTGCAAGTATTAAGTAGCTCCGACAGCGCCTTGATTTTTAATAAATTTTTTTCCGAACTAAGTTATGTATTTTCTCCATATAAAAAATAATGTTGGGATTTCGTTGTATGGAGAAAAAATACACATAAAAAATTATTAAAAATCAAGGCGCTTTCGGAGCTACTTAATACTTGCACTTTGTCAGAGTCAAATTGAATGGGCTACAAAACTGCGTACAGAATTTTTCTAAAGTGCCGAGGAAAAAAGTTGAAAAATTAGGTCAAAATTTGCAGAGTATTCATTACAACATAAACGATGTTTGAAAATAAAATAAATCGAAATCGCATATGAAAGACGTTGTTGTTATAGCTCGATGTTATATAGGGGGTGCTATAGTATCGTCCAATACTGTATGTATGTCAATATGGGTATCAGCTGAAATGTATTTAAAGTTGGTTTTTCTTTTACTCAATTTGTTGATTTTACGTCCTGTACATTTGCAAATATCGTGACAGTAATAATAGTTACCAAACAATTTTTTTTTAAATGAAAATTATTGTTTTTTTTCTTTAATAATTTATTTAGTTATTATTTTCAAATGCATAGAAAGGGAAAAATTCAGAGACAACCGCCAAATATTTTTAGTTTGGATGTAGGGTTGCCACTTAATATTTATTTATTTTGTATATTCAGCGATAGCCAAGCCGCCATCAAAGCACTTGGCTCTAACTCGTTCAATTCTGAACTAACGCTAAACTGTCGCCGATCTCTTCAGGAGATGGCCAAGCAGAACAGTGTCAACCTCACGTGGGTACCGGGCCACAGGGACATTGAGGGTAACTGTAGGGCAGACGAGCTTGCTAGGCAGGGCACTACCAAGCAAGTTCTTCCTGATAAAGAACGCTTGGGTATACCCTTTGCAACATGCAGGCTAATGCTAAACGAATTCACCTATCGACAAGCCAACGAAAGATGGCTTCAAACCCCAGCTGTTTGATATCCAAACAAACCTGGCCAAAAAGGGATCCAAAGAGATCCCGACAGATCTACACCCTAAGAAGGGCTGATATTTCCAAGATAATAGGAGTGCTAACTGGCCATTGTCTTATTGGGAGGCACGCAGAGAGACTGGGTGTGCCTTACCGCCGTTGCTGCAGGAGCTGCAAAGACGACGAAATGGAAGAAACTGTAGAACACCTCATCTGCAACTGCCCCGCACTTAGCGGCGTTAGACGTCGCTTCCTGGGTGCTCCCTTCCTGGACAACATTCGCCAAATTGCGAAGTATGACATCAAGGACGTGATGGCCTTCATCAAGTCTTCCAAGTGGTTCGAAGAGGAGGAGGTATAAAGGTGTCTCTATGTGGTATCACAACGGGCCTAATGTTACTGGCCTAAGTGTGCCTCTTTGGCAGCCACTTCAACCTAACCTAACCTATATTCGCTAATATCTCTAAAACGCCTTGACACATTCTTAAGTTATCTTATAATATATGTAAGTGTTGCCACCTCGGAGGCTTTTACCGTTAAATTAAATTAAAAACAAAATCAAATAAGAATGGATTGTATTTTACATACGTTGCACTCCAGAGCTGCCACCTAGGGCTATTTTTTTATAAGTGTGAGTGTTCGATATCAATTATTATTATCCCGAAAAGTAATTTACCCGTTGGTAAATTTAATTATAAATAAATACGACCAGAATTTCTTTAATGAGGAGTAGCTACAATAAACTTTATTATATGGCAAACTCGAAAAATTTAAGATCTTTGCATGTTAGATACATATAAAAGAAAAATGCATCTCCGTAGTCTTAGCTAGAGCAACAGAAGCCATAGAAACAATGCTTTACATTTCTGCCTATTTTTTTCTTCAGTTTCTTCTGGGTTGCATGGTTTCTTTCCCACATTCTTTTTGAAGGTTTATTTTATAAGAACTTACTTCTCCATTGCTGCAGAGCGTCTCACAAAAGCGCCCATCCTGCGTACGTAGTACTTCAACAAATTTCAATCACATCAAAGTAGGTATTTTCCGACTTATGCATTTCTTTCATGCAGTCTTTGCTTCGAATGTGCCTGTAGAATTATTAATGAATTTCAGATTATATTTTTTTTTGTAGATAAAATTTTGCAATTTTATTAGCTTGCGTACCACACCCATTTTCACTCTTTACAAAAACAATTTTATTAACAGCTAATAAATGGTTTTTTATGAATAACTTCGTGATATTTAAATTTAATTGCAAAGTCATAAACAATAAGGAAAAGATATAATGCTTTATTAAAACTAATTATAATAGTAATAATAATAATAATATGGCACGATATACATACATATCTATTTACATATGTAATTCCAAGAAGAGTAAGGCCGAGCTGTTCTATTGATTTGTGGTGTGATGTACTGAGAAAGCCTGCTTTTTCCGTAACTAATGCAGTCTTAGTATTCTATTTCCACATAAAATGATTACACGCTATCTCACCAATTCTCTGTGTTATTACTTTATTTAATTTTTCCGCTTTGTTTATACATTTTTATATATTAGTATGTTTTATTGCGCAAAGTGCCCGCAACAAATATTATTTTCCTTTCTCTTTTAAAATTGTTATTCAAACAAAGGTCAACAGCATAGCATTGGCTATAATTTGTTTGTATTGTTGTACAATACTACACCTACTCGGAACAATAAAGGCTATTTAGATTTTTTAATATATTTTAAAAATTTCTATTAGCATATTTGAGAGCGAATTGGCTTCGTTTGAAGGTCATGGGAAAGTTCAACTTATATTTTATAATTTTATCAACGTTAAGATGAACTTTTGTTGAGATCTTTTCGATTTTTATTCTCTTCTCTATGAGTGGCTTTTAATTATGTCTCTGGAGGGCCAACCAGCAAAGCTTGGCAGTCATTTGGGCCAGCAAATATTTCTTTGTGATAAAATGGTTCCTAAACTTTCAGTTGGACAGCTAGCAATGAGACGCCAAAAATTTTATTCAATTCTATATAACGATTGTTGAGTGATGCGTGAACAAATATACAGACAGAAAAACAAAAATTCTAAAAACTCTTGTTTTGGCTCGAACAATGTATTTAGTATCATTCTAATAGTGAACGACTGTATGCACTACATATCTACATACATATGTATGTATGTATGTACATTTATCTATTCAAGGTGGCTACTTCAACTCTAATCAAATGTTACTCTACATCAAATATTTTGCTTTATTGTTTTGTTGTTGTGAGACAACTTGTTTTGTCGATAGCACAACAAGTATCCGGTTAGCTGTTTAGTTAAAATGCCAAGAAGAACAAAAAAAAAATGCCTAAAACTTGGCATTTGAAGTGAATGACTAACCATTAACTGGCTGGCTGAGTGCCGCCTAAATGAATGTGTGACTGAAAATAAAAGCGAAACTAAGCATAGAAATTGAAACTAAAAGGCGCTAAAAAATCACATTCACTTTTGTTGTTGTTGTTGTTGTTGTTGTTGTTGTATTGCTTATTTGCTTTCAAAGCAACAAACAACAATAAGAACATCAACAAACCAGACCAACCAACATAACATTGCATTGCATTGGCAACATAAATAAAAAATTTACAACCAACCAGCTGCGGTGGCGACTATAGCAGCAAGTGTTGTAGGTATATTTCTAAGTACAACGCGCATGCGCGCACCCCATATGTTGGCTGAATGGAATTGATGGTGCTTTTGTTTACTGGTTGCGCTTTGTGTTCGCATGAGCCACTACTGGTGGATTGACTGGATGAGATTTTGTCTGTTTACTAGCCATTCATACATACAGTTAACTATTTGTTGACCATTTGTCCAAGTGACTTAGAGACCAAGTTAACTTATTTTGTGCAAAAACATCAATGAGAGTTATGCAAAAACACAACAAAACAAACAAAAAAAAAAAAAAAAAAAAAACGAAATGAAGAAAACAACAAATCGAAAGCTGGCAAGTGTTATGTGGTGTTGTCCATTAACATGGCGCGTTGTTGTGGTAAAACATTAAATACTGTGCGCCTTGACTGAAGTGGCAATAAAAACTGTTTAGGAGCAAAGTCATATGCACACATGCTATACTAATTCTGGTCCGCTTGTCTTCTTGGTATGAGCATCGTTGGTGTTTTTTTTTTTTTTTTATTCTAAGCGTTGCCTTCGAAATGCACCTGGCCCACGCTCTTGCCTTTCTTACTTCTTCATCATCATACAGACACTTTCAATTATGATAGCTGTGCAGTTTTATGCTTATATATGTATGCTGACTCCTAATGATGCAAAAAAATTATGCGTTTGCAGTATCACCTGCTAAGCGTTTGTTGACTACTAACAGCGTTGCCAGTAAAAAAAAATTATGTTTGCTTTGCCTGCATGTCTTTTTTTTACTGCTGCGAATTTTCTTTGATAAATGTGTTTGTGTCAGCTGGTTGGTGGGCCTTTTACTTTCCCCACCAGGTGTCACGCGAATTAATGAAAAACTATGCACTTCAATTGCACTGCGAATGAGTGGGGTCCTAGGTCAAGTGCATGCTAAAGATACCATATTCCAGCTCATCGGCGATAGCCAAGTCGCCATTAAATTCCTGGGCTCTCACTTATTTAGTTCTGAATTATCGCCGATCTTTGCAAGAGTTTGCCAAGTAGAATTGTGTGAACCTAACGTGGGTTTCGGGTCACTGTGACATTGAGGGAATTTTTAGGGTGGGCACTACCAAAGAACGCTTGGGTATAGCCTTTGGCACATGGAGGCTACTATCGACAAGCCAACAAAAGATGCCAAAACAACCCCGGGGTGGCGAATATCGATTCAAACCTGGCCAAAAAAGAAACCGCAAGAGATCTCGACAAATCTACATGCTAAAAGGCGCTGACATTTCCAAGTTAATAGGAATACTAACTATGCAGCCACTTCAACCTAATCTAACGATACGATAACGAGATAACGATTATTGAAATTTAACGAGTCACTTTTTTTTTTGATGATGAGCATAGTTATCGGTCGATTTTTTTAATTTTTTACCAAAAGTGTTTCTCGTTATAGGGAAATATTTGGAATGTTTTTTATGATACTCAACTCCTTTTTGAAGTGTTAGATTAGGCCTGGTGTAATAACGAATTTGAAGTGGCTTTGGCGATTGGTGATAGTTTCAATAAGTTAACTTAAAATTTTGCTCAAATTATTGTGTTCCCAGGAGGACATCCCTCTGTGAGCTATAGTCAGTTGGGTCTAATAATAATAGTCCCTTTTCTCTTTCCACTTATAGGTTGTTTAAATTACATACAATTAAAATGCTTACAATTAATTTTCCGAACCTCGTAATCTTCGAATGATAAATATATCAGTATACTATATAGTATATAGAGTATACTCAAATTTTCCTTGAACAAATTTTGATGCCTTTTTTTTATCCATGGCGGCGTAAGAAGAGATTGCAATCATTCTACCGGGTTCCATATTTCTATAACGATTGCTTTGTTAATTCGAATCACTCACTACTCCATTTTTTACCAAGAAATAATTTTATATAAACCGAACATTCGGTCGTACTTTATAATTCATCTCAGTATAGTACATATGTATGTGTGTCTATGTTCGTGCGCACGTACGCTTGCATCTGTGTCTGCGTTCGTGGCTTACTTTTTTCATTAATGCTTTCAATTGATTTAATAAGTTCTTTTGTAAAACACGTGACCATTCAGGCACAAGTTGTTGCCATTAAATGCCATAATTAATTTGGCAGTGTTTGTCGAATATTTTGGGGTGGAGGGCTGCTTTCATATGTATATGTAGGTACATATATGGGGTGGGAAACTCTAGTTCAGCTAAAGCTATATTTGAGAAATTTCTTAAATTTTTTTTAATTAGCAAACACCAAAAGAATTTTTTGAATTGTAATTGTTTCTAAAAATAAATTTCATGGGTCAAGTATACTAGTAGATGACAATTTTTTTTTTGGCTGCACAGAGGCCGCCAGATATTTATGTATCAGTGGCGGATACAGGATTTTGGGAAATATCGAGGACATTTTTTTACTCACAGTTACTGAAAAATATGACTTTTGGGATCCGCCCCACTGGGTATATAAGACAAAAAATGCTGTCCAATTGGTTTGGCATAACTGTCAGTACCCTCAAAAATAGCCAATTCAAGTTATCATTCAGCTGCCTAAACATGTCTCGTATGATCAGTGGCAGAGAACATACCGTAAAAACCGTCTTTCGAAGATATATAACAACCAACCATTAAAAGTTTTTCGTGAAAAATGTTCCATAAAATAATTTTCTAATCATTTGTTCGCCCATGCGTAGCTATCCTTTAATGGCGCTTAACTGGCTCAATGTCATTTTATTTCTGCATTTCTTTCACTGCCGCTCTTCCCCTTAATTAATTTTAACTAAAATAACAACAACAACAAAAACAACTACCGCGCTAAGGACCAACGGCAATTAAATAAGGGTTTTAAAGTTTACTTAACAATTAAATTTAATCTGCGCAAAGGACGAAACTAACACGATTAGGCATGCTGGGCCAGCAAATTGTACTAAAACGTGAGAAAAATGCTAAATATACGACACAAAACAGGTATTAAGAAAGGTGCAAACGAAACAAAAAAGATCAACGTACTACGTACGAAATGAAATGTTGATGAATTGACATTTCCTCGACAAGCGCATGTTATCTTTTGATTGTTGCTACCTGAGCAGGCAGTCATTTGAAGTAGAATAAAGAACAGAGGGATCGCTGGTAGCGTAGGCAAGAAAAATAAAAATCGTTAGTGAGAAAAGGAAACTTGTTGTTTTTTTTTTAAGATAAAAAATAAGCGCAAAAGAAATAAAAAATATATATACTTACACAGAGAAAAATACATTCCCGTATACATATACTGTGGGGGACATAAATGTACATACAGTCGCTTGCTGCGATTTTTACATGTTTTGGCAGGAACAAAATTATTTAAAAAAAAAAAACTAAAATCGCGTTTCAAGGTCTAATGCAACAATTGTAAATTTTGTTTTAAAAAAATGTACCCAAAATTGGCGAAAATTCAAAGAAATGTTAGCAAAATTTAAAATATTTATGTTTTCACAGAAGCTTTAGAATTATTTAGAGTATGCAGTTTTGTAGGCCATTAAATTTTAGTACAATATTAGATGTTAGTCTTTAGTTCGTAACACATTTTGCTGATTTTTGAGAATTTTTTTTCGGTACACTTCCTCCATACATGTCTATGAATCATTTTTTTTTATTAAAGTTAACCGTTTGGAACATTTACATATGTTCCCCAATATGCTTCACTATTCTTTCCATGAAGAACATTTAGCCAGTTTATGAATTAAGTACACAAGTATGCCAGTGGAATGCGACGTCGGTACTGCTCATAGTTGCTAACAGCTTAGCCTAAAGTTGGCGATGTGTGGTGTGCGATGACTCAAAATCTTAGGATTATCTAGACTTTTTAAGACGAGATTTCCCTAAACATTAATTCCATATCTCCCATGAAAAGTCTCTCAACAACAATACCTCAGCCTTAGCAGATGCTATTTGGAGTCGGCATTTAAATAACATATTAAATGAAATAACCAATATAAAGTAGCCCTCCAAAAATTAGTAGAGGAGCCTTTATCTTTATGTTGGTCTAACCTAAATACTTCCAGAGATATGGACTATAAAGAATTTCATTCGCATGGTAGGTGCCACACCCCCTATATACATATATAAAAATAGTTTTAAGTCTGCATATAATGTTTTGAATTAGGTTACGATCGGCTTATTCGTTTAGAAGCCAATTTGGTCTATACGTACATAATTTATACAGTATATTTGGTTATTATATTTGAGGTTTCAAGTTTCTAGATCGCCACACATTTAAAAATGTCCACTGTGCGTCGCTCACTTAACGCAATCAGGCCACTGTCAAAGGTTTTGTTCTTTTCGAGACCCCAGAGAATTGGCCAACATATTCGTAAGCCGCCAATGCTGTTTAAAAGTAAAAGAAAAATAAAATAAAAGTAGAAAACGTGTTGACTGATGACGACGCGGCAAAAAGGCGAAAAGGTGGTGGGTATAGTATGTATGTACCTACATACAAATGAGGTATGGATAAAGTAAGGGGATTTTGGTGTGAGGGGATTTTGTTAGCCAGAAACTGGCAGAACAAGTAAAGCGTCACGAATTCTGGTTAAAGTGGTGTTCCAAAGTATTTTAGATGAAGAAAACTAGTAATAACACGTACACAAGCTGCTAAGTACACAATAAAAAAATGTGTTAGCGATTATGAGGTGTAAGGTAGGTCTTAGTAGTGATGCGTTGAGATGTTTTTATATTTAAAAAGAGAGAATATTAGAGAGAAACTGTTACTCGCAAACTCTTGAATGCAGAGAATATGTTTAAATATATTACATGCAGACTTAAATATATGTATATATTTGTTTTTTTTTTTTACGCTTTCAAATACCCTTATATCCTTGTGTGCCAAGAATATGCCATTTTGAAATATGATCAACGAAAATCGTCCCATTACATTATTATTATATTTTTATTTGATTAAATTAAATGTTATATATAAATATAAAGGTCTTATATAGAGGTCCACATTTTTTGGCGGCTATCTTGAGATCAGAAAAACTAATATACATATTTACAATGAAACACGAGGAGGCTGGCTGACCGCATGCTTGGCGGTTGCTTGATTGCAAGCTATTTGCTTAGTTGCCATAGTCTCCGTAGTTGACGCGGGACACAGCGGCACAAGAGAATAAATATACATACATAAAATGATAGAGATGCATGAAATCAGGAAAGTTCTTAAAAAACCGTGCGGCGATATGATAACGATACTCAAATTTTCCAAAAAGCTCCAAATTATAGAAAATACCCTACACGCAGGAAACATCAAAAAAAAAAAAAAAGTAAGAAAAGGGCCGTCATCGGCTGTATAGCTTTCATGAATACGCATCATGGTTTTAAGTGACCGATCCTTACTTCCAATTAGTATAAACTCAAATTGTTAATTTAAAGATACATAACCTAAACGCCGTTTATTGGAACAATCGATTATATGGGAGCTATATGTTATGTTGGTGCGATCTGGCTGATTTCCATTACACACATTGCATATACATATGTATAATGAGCACCAAATGTCAAATGTATAGCCCCAAATTCATTTATCGAAACTATCAATTGTATGGGAGGGATCATGTTGGTTCCTACGAATGATTAATCTACTACAAAATGGCGGGTCCATACCAAATTTCGTCGAGATACATATCTATAAAACTGAATCACCAGGTTGCGTTTAGACCGACGTACAAACGGACATGGCTAAATCGACTCAGCTCATCGCCCTAATCATTTAATTATACTTACTGGTGGATTTATCTCTTCTTCCCATACTTACAAACATCGGACCAAAGTTATAATGGCATTTCATGTTCATGAAAGGCATACAAAACTTCGGGATGCTTGCATATCGGGGTTGATTTTGCTTATTGGGGCTATGTACTAAGTAAGCCCCTTACCCAGCTCCAAGGTGTACCCCTCGTCACCATAAAACAGTTTACAAAACGAAGCGAATCAAATGCAAAAACGGACGGAAAAAAATTATAACAAAAAAACAACGAGAAAAATGTTAAAAGCTAACCAAGTGTAAGAATAACAACAACAACAACAAGGTAAAAGAGGCAATAACCAGCCAAGAAGAACTAAGAACTGGTCTGGCTAGCTGCTTCGTTGGTTCACCGCTTGTCTTAATAAGAAATCTCAGATGAAGAAATACTAACAATTCACATTGCTAGCAGCAGAATCGTGGTAAAAATAAATAACTATACATTTTTGTTATTGTTTTTTTCCCTTTCCCAATCTATTTTTTTTTGTTTTTTTTTTTTTTTACAACACTATTCAAGTTATTGTTGTGTTGGCTAAGGCTGTAGACGGGTAGTGGCTGAGGAAGAAGTTCGTGCATGAAATATAATTTTGTGCAGCTGCCTTAAGACTGGTTTGATTGCTAGGTAGGTAGGTTGCTTGACTGCGGCTGCCGTTTCTGAAACCATGGTTCGCTGAGAAAATGTTGCAAGTTTTTACATTCACGCATACATGCATGTGTGTATGTGTGTGATCGTTTTAGTACGGGTTTATGGATATATACATACATATGTATGTATGCAATAATAGCTTTATAATTAAAGTACTGATATAAATTTGATATAAATGTCATAAATCGTACGTTCATCGCTTTTTGGTTTATGGGTCTTAAATCTTTGATTGTAGGTTACAATTTCACTTCTTACAATTTTTTTTTTGTTTTTTTTTTTTTTTATTGTACGCGAGATAATGACGGACAGAAAAGGAATTTCATGCTTATGAAGGGGAAATATTGGTGTTTCTAATTTAATGCCGCATGACATAGTAATTGCGAGAAGGGAAAGTGTTTTAAAGAGACAATTGGGAAATTTCATAGAAATATAGCTAGATATTTTATAAAAGTAATAGATGACCGCAATTGTGCGAGGCTTGGCCGCACCGAAAAATAACAGTAAACACGACCTATGTTTCAACATAAACATGTATGTATGTACTCGTACCTCGTCAAAAAAGTAATCGTTTCGATTGTGCCATTTTTAATCAATAGATATACAGAGAGTGAGACAAAAATTCTTAAATTTGAAACTATTTATGTACTTATATTCTTCACTTCTTATTCGCCAATTAGATACAATTTTTATGTTTTAAAAAAATTTTTAAATTGAAAGCAACAAAATATAACGCTAAGTGCTTATGAAAGAAACATTTTCTACTTTCTTCATTTTATCTAGTCGAGTAAACCAATTTTTTCTATCTTTTATGTTGAAATGCTTTCTACTGATATGTGTTATATACATACATATGTATGTACCTCTTATTGGAGGTAAAGTTCATAAAGCTTTCCGAAAGCCTAATACAAAATTTTGATTTTTCGTTTAAGCTAAGCCTATACAAAAATTTCAAAGAAAGCTTTTTGTAAGTTTTCTTGTAAAACTTTATTCAAACCATATTTAGAGCATTATTTGGCTATAAAATAACAAAATCAACTGTAATCATACTGTATATTAATTATTAGGAGATTTAAGAAGTGGTTAAGATGCAGCCATCACTTTTGATTTTTCACCGTCATTCTCGTGTACAATCTTTTATGAAAAGGATTGGAAATATTTTAAATTGAAAGAAAAACTGAAAAAAATTTGTTTTCTGAATTTTTGTAATATGTAAAGTGAAATGATTTTAAAGAATTTTTTTGAAGTTTCGAAAAAGTTTACTTTAAGCTTTCCAATTGATTAAAGCTACTTACTAGTTAAAGCTTAAAAAACTGGGAAAAAATTTGATATAACCTTTGTTAAAATAACTTTTTTAAGACCAACATTTTTGAAAATCGTAGAAAACCACTTTATATGTACATATATTTATCTCCGCCACTGTAGGTCTTATATTTTTTTTAGCAGACCTCTTAAAAATAGTTACTAATCGTAATGATTTCCGGTTTAATTGATTATTTTCCTCAGAATCCATTCAATGATTGATTACCAATTAGTTTAAACTTTTAATGATTATATTCCAACTAAATTTAAAAAAATAAAAAATAAAATTATGATTTTTTTTCAAGATTTTCAAAGATAATCAAACACAAACTGGATTTGATTACTTTTGATTTTTGAAATTTTTTTTTATATTTAAAAAATTTTTTTTTGACTTAAAATTTTTTTTTTTTTGTAATTAATTGCCTTTTCTCGAAAACTAGTTAAAATAATCATTACTTATTAAAAAATCCGTCTAATCAATTGATTACTAGTTACTAAACAGGTCTAATTTACACTACCGAATTAATGCAATGAAAGAGAATGAAAGTTTACATATGTATTTATATCAAGGCGTCTATCGTCATCTGCATTTGTACGAGTTTAACCTCGAGAAAAGCTTAGAAGTAATTACTTAAAAAATATATCTTCGAAAAATTGCAACACATTCAAATTTATATACAAATTGTTTCTCATATTAGGTCTCACGCTGCCGCTACCACTTATTATACATATATTCAAATCCCTTCCGTTGTTCTTCCTGTTAATTTAAGGGACCATTTATATTATTTAACTTATTCACTTATGTACATATGTATATACTGATTGAATTTTATTAAATCCAATTGCCTGAGCGCTATTAATGAAATGTGTAGAAAGCAGGGGACTGTAATAGTCATGCATTTCTTTTTTTATATAAATTACGTTTTCAAAACTAAAAACTAGATATTGACTTTCGTTTCTTTAAGATAGAAATTTTGCTATTATTTTCATCTAAAACAAACAATAAATTATAATTATTTGTTGCTATCCACCTTCCACGAGATTGCTTCAAATTTATCAGATGCAGTTACTGAATGTTTTGTGGAGATCCCAAACTAATGTTTGCCAAGGTGGATGGATTTTTGCTGGAAAGCTTCTTACACCAGAAACACAGTCGCAAGATTTTCAAACCACCACTGAGTTTTTTTTTTGTTCTTTTTTTTTTATAAATATTTTTCTGACTGAGGGCCTTTGATTTCGTAGTCCAGTATGTTATACCACTGGGACCATCATAAATACATACTAATTAACATCGGGGTATTAAATTGTCAAATGGAAAAAATTCTTCAACCTAACTGCTTTTATCGATCCCTGGTAGCAAAAGTTATAGCAAGTGCTATAATCGGATATGGTGACCCTAACTAACAAAATATTATTTGGAGCTTAATGTGCTCGTTAGTTGTAGTCATGATAATGGTGATATTGGTTTAATGGCGATGGTGGTGGCTATTATGTATGTATAGTATGTAAGTACATTATATCGTGCCAGAAAAAAACAAAGAAAAAGTTTTTATAGTCTCAAAAGTTTCGGTTTTTAGTCAAAACAATTTGGGAATTATTTTCGAAATGGCTGTTAGTGTTGTTGTTTTTTTTTTTAACGAGTAAAACATTTCCCTACAATCGCTGATTTTTCTTTCGTATGCACTTAGCGATATTTATTTCGGTTCGAACCAGCCAAACAATCCATGTTCTTTGATGAGGACCAACAACAATGACTTTGCTTAGTCCATCGCTGCCAATAGAAACTAAATCACCCGTTTTAAGAACTTTTATCTGTATGTATGTTTGTTTGAGCGCGCATCACTCGAAAACTGCTGAATGGAAAGGAATAGAATTTTACCGTTGCATTACTAAACGTTTAACTTAAAATTTGCGATATCGTTTGTACCAATAGTTCGACCAGTTTCGGATATACCGACCGATATGTCCACCAAGATGACGAAAAATGTGTTTAGTGAAATACGGATAACAAACGAAAGTCGTTAATGAGTGCTTTAATAAGCGATGTAATTAAGCTCCATATCTTATCTGTTGTGAGATATAATAATTAAAATCGATTTCAGTCTATTATTAGTTAAGAGACGCAGCGAATCGGGACGGGCTCACTAGTTTTCAATATAATTAATTAGAATTACTTGTATACTCGTAGTGTCGTAAATGTGTTAATGAAGTATCAATTTATTATCTCTCATTTAAAATGTAGGCAGATACCGTGACTCACTGTACAAATGAGCCCCAATGAAAATAGCTGTCTACAAGTATTCCAACATTATTAATATAAAATTTTAGGCTAGTTAAATTTATAAGCAAAATTCTTCTCTTTTAAAAACCTACCCACAATTTAAGCTGGTAACATTAGCAATGATTCACTTCGGCCTTTTATTGTTGCGGCAGGTCATACCCAAATATTCTACTCGTACTATCATTCACAACCTTTTGTTTGTTGTAGTTTTCTTTATGTTGCCGTCTTTCATTTTCTTAATAGTGTTTTTATTTCCTTTTAAATTTGTACGCCTTTTCAATTATTTACACTCTGAGACATTCTTTTTGACTTTTTATTTGTTTTGTTTTTGTTTTGCTTATTTTCATTCATTGATTTGCACAGCAAAATGTGACTCAACAACTTATTTATTGTTCAGTTGTTGGAAAAAAAAAGAACACAACACCTAAGTGAAAAAAAATTGTAAAGTAAAATTACCCAACAACACTTTTTATGACAATTGTAACGACTGTATACAGCATCGTTAGCATTAAAACAAAACTAAAAAATGCTAATCGGCTGTAGACCTTATGACAAAGAAAGAATGCAGAAGCTATGAACGATTTTTATGAATGAAAATAATTTTCCTTTGCCGATTGCATTTGTGACCCTAGGCTGAGCATAAAAACATATTTTTTTGTTTGAAAATTATATTGATATTATTTTTCAGAATAGCGGCAGAGGACTTCAAAAGTTAAAGACCCTTATGTAGGCAGAAAATGAATAAATAACAAAATCTCTTTTTTTTTTTTGTTAGTTCTCGCTTCTTGCCTTTTTTACTTTGTCAAATAAAAAAAAAAAATCCTTTGTAAGATTTGCCAAAATTTACCTATTTTACGTTCCTCTATAAAAAGTTGAATCGCCCAATTTGCGAAATAGTTATTGCCTCACCACCATAAAGTTAAAAATCTGTGACAGTGGGGGCGTATGGATGAGTGCGATAAGAGTAGATATCGAGTACTTTTCCTCGA
This sequence comes from Sphenella marginata, assembly GCA_951509765.1. Lineage (NCBI taxonomy): Eukaryota > Metazoa > Arthropoda > Insecta > Diptera > Tephritidae > Sphenella > Sphenella marginata. Next base: position 11,652,153 of record OX608081.1, on the reverse strand, counting down.
TACTTTTTTGGAATCGATCCTTTCTCCCGAACAACAAACAACGCCGAGTACAAATCTATGGAGAGAACACAAAAAAATATTGCACAAGCAACAGTAGCCAACGTCAGTAATCATTTCTTTTCCTTCTTGATTGTTTAGATACTTTTATTTATTTATTTGGTGGCTGCGTAACATTTTTGGTATTTAATACGTTTTGCTACTTAAACTTCATTCATCTGTATTTCTATTATACTATTATTTCTTTCTTTTTATGTACATATCTATATCTGTTATCTTTAAATGTCTTTCCTCCAGTAACTTAGTCTGTATTTGCTGACGCGTGCGTGAGTGCATTGCATTTTTTTGTTGCCTTTCCTTCGTCACTGCTAAATGCCGGGCATACATTTTCACATACTAGTTTATTTGTTGTATACTTCAGTCGATTTACACATTTGTGCAGTTGTTTGTATATTTTGTGTTGTTGTACTCGTACTATTAAATGTTCATATTTAAATTCTATTATGAATGTGATTTGCTTGGCACTGTTTGTTTGTTTTTTTTTTCTTTTTCCTTTTTTTTTTTTATTCATTCATTAATTCATTCATACATTTATTGGGTGTTGACTAGACGTCAGTTCATTCACTACCGGCAACGCCAGACATTGAAATCAACACAACAACAACAATAATAGCATCAGCAATAGAGTCAGTAAGTCGTCCAGCAGAGCAGCCAATCCGGCCTATCAGTCAGTTGAATATGTATTCAGTCAGTTAGTCACTTTTCTCACTTATTCAGGCAGCAATTTTGTTAGTTGTTGTTTTTGTTATTATGTACATATGTACATATTTTGTGATTGTTTCTATACATTTAACACACACTTGTGTGTATATTATGCCGATTTTTGTTGTTGTTGTTATTGCTATTGCTGCTGTTGACTTTATCATTGTACCAGATTTTATTGCCGTGAAATTTTTTTTTTTGCCTTTCTTACCTCTTAATATTATCACGTGAGTTTGGACAAACATTTGTATGCATACATATTTCGATAAACTTATATATGTATGTGTGTATCAGTGTTGCTGCGAATACTCGGATTCACTACAAATCTTAGGTTATACTGTTCGAATGCGAATGTTGTGGAAAACTTTATAGGGAAATATTTTTTTCAGCAGATTTTGTTTTAGATTCCAATCGTTTACTATTGGCTATAGGCAAACTAGATTAATACCTAAATGCAACAAAAACACTCACAAACACAAGGATTAACAAACTGGCTAGGGCTTGCGTGTGTGCCTTCCTTGGCAGGATCATGATTTTAAAAAGGAAAATCCAGTCCCTAGGTAGAAATTATCATATTTTTTAATCTGGAGTTAGTGCGTATTAGTTATCAGGGCCAGAGGAAGATAGTCAATATCTTCATGATGCCTGAGTAATGCTCCCGAGATGATTACATTATTCAAGTTCTATTATTTTGCATTATATAGCCCTAACGATTAACTAGGTAAGTGTCTCTCCAACACTGTTTCGCGCCGCTCTCGTTTTTTATTTCGTCACATCTTTAGTATATTCATAAATATGTATAAGCGCTTAGCGCCGACGTCAAATAGTCTATCTGTTTGTACAACTCTTGACAATTGCTTAGTAGCTCTTAAGTTGCTGCTTTTTTATCTGTACTTAATTTATGTATATGCACATATGTATCTACATTAGGGCGGGCCGATTCATTAACCGATATCGCGCCATCGATTTTTCGATAGGTTTTGGGCTCAGGAAAAAAAAGTTCCACTACGCATACCCCAAAAAATAATTTTCGAGCCTGCGAAATTTCATTTTTTTGAATTTTCTTCGACTTTGATTTTTAAGGTTTTCTTCATGACCTACTAAACAAACTTTCGTTTGGTTTGCAAATTTCCATGTAAACCCTTTCCGACCCAAAAATGTCCGCTAAAAACTTTGGCGATAACAGTTTTTTGAAAAAAACAATATTTTTTGGGTTTTGGGGAGTGTTTTGGTCAAAAAATCTATTCTTTCGCTATTTTTTATACCTAGTAGTGCTTCGCACACAAGGTATATTAACTTCATTCGCCTAACGGTAGTATGTAACGGCATAAACGAATCGAGATAGATATTGACTTATATATATCAAAATGTTCAGGAGGAAAAGAGAAATTGATTGAGCCATGTCCGTCCGTCCGTCCGTCCGTCCGTCCGTCCGTCCGTCCGTCCGTCCGTCCGTCCGTCCGTCCGTCCGTCCGTCCGTCTGTAAACACGATAACTTGAGTAAATCTTGAGATATCTCAATGAAACTTGGTATGCAGGTTCCTTTTTACTTATCTCTGAACGCTATTGAAAATAGGCAAAATCGGTTAAAAGCCACGCCCACTTTCTATATATATAATATTTTCGAAAATACAAAAAGAGTGATTATTCAGTACATAATACACCTATAAGGATAAAATTTGGTGTGTACCTTAGCGTTAAGGCAAAAAATAAATTTCTGAAGAAATTTTTAAAAAAGGGCGTGGCACCGCCCACTTTTGATTAAGTCAAATTTGGAAATATTATTAATCATAAATCAAAAACAGCTCAAGATAGGCAAATAAAATTCAGCACACATATTTCTATTAGTACAGGCAATATTTCGAAAAAAAATTAGCGAAATCGGATTAGGTCCAGGCACAATTTTATACGAAAGATTTTGAAAAGGATCATGGATATATTGAATATGCTATAACTTTGCTTAAACTAGCTGTATATCATTTCTATTTCACCCCTAAAGTGTTCGTGGGCAAAGAAAGTCGAAAGCACCAAATTTTTGGAAAATGGGCGTGGCCCCGCCCCTTAATGGGGGATTATTCCAAAAAACTTTCCATGGCATAACTCCGGTAAAAATTGACTTATTGAAGCGATATTTAGAGAAATTGTTCAACATATAAAGCTAACTCTTTGCTGTAAAAATAAACAAAATTGGTGAACGGACACGCCCACTTTTTGAACACAGTTCTAAAAAATTTCTTCGTATAATTAAAATCGCGATATTTCCTTAATTGTATAAGTTATATAAATAAGATTTTACACACATAACAAGCTTTTTCAGCAAAACAGAACTGTATAAAAAGTTTGTGTATTTTGGTGAAGTAGGCGTGGCGCCGCCCACTTTTTAGCATAAAAGGTCAGCTATTTTCAAAAGCAATTGCTTGAAATTTCAAGAAGGTATTTCAATGAAAGTTAGTGAGATGCTTCCCAATAGTATATAGTATACTCCTGCCAAAAATTACGCAAATCGGATAGCAAACACGCAAAATATACGGACAAGTAGTTAACACCCTACTGCCTTTTTTTAATTAATTTTTTTTATTTTCATACCTTTCATGAACATGGGGAAAGCTATTTATATTTTGTTATTTAGTGATAGTTTAATTTACCACTTACAATAGAAATGTTTTTATCGAAAACAATCAGTTGCCTTTATAACAAATTTTCAGGCATGTATTATAATAGACCTGAGTAAATTAGGATACCAAAACAGATCACTACTAGGTATTTAATGTTCGGTTACACCCGAACTTAGACTTCCTTACTAGTTTTTTTAAGGGTTTCTTCAGCATACATGCAAACACTTTTTCGATGAAAACGAATTTGTCTCACATATCCTGTCCCACTCAAAATTATGCGCTAAAAACGTTGGTGATAACAGTTTTTTGAAAAAAAAATTTGTTTTCGGTTTTGGAACATATTTTGGTTGAAACATCTACTTTTTAAATTTTTTTCATTTTCAAGGCTCCAAATCATTTTTTATGTATTTTTTTCGGTGTCAATTAGCGTAGTCCCATGTGAATTCATGCGCTAAAGACGATGGTAAATTCAGTAAAAAAAAAAAAAAAATATTTAATGGAGTTTTAGATGAATTTTGGTCGAAAAAACCAATTTTTTAGATTTTTCATTGACAAAACTCTATTTTAGTATTCATTTGGCGATATAATGAAAAAATCACAGAAATTTCTTTGTTTTCTCTTCCTGGTGCGATTTAATATGTATTAGTGATCGATATTAGTTATCGTTCTACAAATAAAAAGCATTTTTAATATTTTCCTAACCGGAGTCATCACTATGATAAGCGTCAGTTCAAAAATTTTTCCGCATTTGACAATTGTATGAGTAAATTTAATTTTTATATTTTTTAATACAAAAAGTGTGAAAAATGTGGGAATTCATTTTAAGGTTCAAAGATTTCCTTGCAAATCCTGCTTGGATTCCATTCGGCTCACTTTACTTCGGCTTTCTACTGTAGTCGCCATGATCCCTTCGCGATTTTTATGAATTGCACGTTTGGATACGTTGGATACTAGTTGAACGTACCGCTCGGTGCCTTGAATATGGCATGGAATATTCGGATCCGGAAGCGGCGGATCTTGATCGTCTTCGTCTTCAAAATAGGCTTTCAAATGTTCATACGGTATGCCTCTTGTGAATGGCGGTTCTGACAGCTCTTTATCGTTTTTCAAATCAATCATATGAACGTAATCAGTGCAATCAAAATGTATTTTTGGTTTTACGTAGGCACGGAGAGATGGATCAAATAAATTATCACGGATATATAAAATTTTTTCCAGTGCATACTTTCGGATATGTTTTCGTTCGTCGAAGAGCATACCGAGTAAAACATTTTCACAATGTGCAAAATAAGAATTATTATCAATTGTGTTGTTGATCACTCTACGTAAATTGTCTGGCAAATATTGCGTCCACCGTATGAATTTTCCTAACAAAGCACTACCGTATACAACCGACTTATAATACTTGACGTTAAAATACATGGGAACGTAAACGAACATTATGTATGTTGCCAAGATTTTCAAATTCGCGGATGGAGTGCTGGTTGTAGCGTAAAGACGAAGGATTCTACAGGGATTGGGACGATGTATCACACACATCCATTGGAGTATCATGTTGCAAAGCTGAGGGAGTTGGCTGATACGTTACATCACCAGATGATAGCAATGATGGTAGTATTGTAAACACTTCTGACTCTGAAGGATCCTCAACAACAGGTATTGTTAGTGTTCTATCGTTGTGCTGGTCAAAAATGAAGTCTTTAAGGTTATCGGGAATTTTGCCACAGTTGCAAAGATTTGTTTGCAGTGGGCATTTGCATTGTGCTATGAAGAATATTTTCTTTGTACCATCCACGAAACTTTGAAATTTTTCCAAATATCGTCCAGACCTGGACAATTCCTTGTATTTTTCAAGTAATGCATGTAGTTTTTTTGTGATGCATTTTTTATCCAATAAATCGATATTCAGTTTGCTCCAAATTTGTATAAGTTTATTGTAAACGTTCGGTGTAAAAGTCTTGTATGTGATCATTTTATTTGTCTGTCTGGCCTGATCGGCCAAAAAAAAGTAAAACTTCAGAATATGGAATTCTGTTGGCAAAGAAAGCTCATCTAGATCGCTTGCTGGCCCAAATAGTTCCACATTATAAGAATACAAGTTGCCTAATGGTGCTGACGTTGATGCTTCTTCTACATCGCCCTCATTGTGCTCTACATATCCTGATGATGATGATCCTCCTACGTCCATACTGTGTTCCTTAATTCATTTTTTCACTGTGCACAAATAATTCAAGAAAAATAATATTAACACCACACAACCGCAAAAAAATCCAAAGTTTGATCAATGCAAATGCACTTTTCACATAAATTTGCAGTAATTACGCACCTTTACTTTTGATTATTTTTTAATAAACTGTTTGTTTACACTTATTTTGTCGAAAGAATGAAACATGAAAAAACTTTATAAATAAAATAGTTGATTTTGTTTTTTCAATTTAAAACTTCAACTAAAAGTAACAGTTAATATGAGAGTTATAATTAAAGTATTAATGAGAAAGAGAAAAATAGGAGATCATTGATGGTAGATTACTCATAAAGAGAATAAAGTAAGAGAGAGAATTAATAAGAAAACTTGGTGGAAGAGGATGGTATTAATTAGGGCTGTGCCTTTATTCGATTAATCGAGTAATTAATCAAATTTTAAGTTAATCGATTAATTTATTAATCAAAACCTAGTCTCAGTTATTTTCCCAACTACTTACTTGGTTTTGCATTTGTCAACGATCGACATTGATGTTTGAATATCGGTCACTAATATCGATCACTAATACATATTAAATCGCACCAGGAAGAGAAAACAAAGAAATTTCTGTGATTTTTTCATTATATCGCCAAATGAATACTAAAATAGAGTTTTGTCAATGAAAAATCTAAAAAATTGGTTTTTTCGACCAAAATTCATCTAAAACTCCATTAAATATTTTTTTTTTTTTTTTACTGAATTTACCATCGTCTTTAGCGCATGAATTCACATGGGACTACGCTAATTGACACCGAAAAAAATACATAAAAAATGATTTGGAGCCTTGAAAATGAAAAAAATGTAAAAAGTATATGTTTCAACCAAAATATGTTCCAAAACCGAAAACAAATTTTTTTTTCAAAAAACTGTTATCACCAACGTTTTTAGCGCATAATTTTGAGTGGGACAGGATATGTGAGACAAATTCGTTTTCATCGAAAAAGTGTTTGCATGTATGCTGAAGAAACCCTTAAAAAAAAAAATAGCGAAAGAATAGATTTTTTGACCAAAACACTCCCCAAAACCCAAAAAATATTGTTTTTTTCAAAAAACTGTTATCGCCAACGTTTTTAGCGGACATTTTTGGGTCGGAAAGGGTTTACATGGAAATTTGCAAACCAAACGAAAGTTTGTTTAGTAGGTCATGAAGAAAACCTTAAAAATCAAAGTCGAAGAAAATTCAAAAAAATGAAATTTCGCAGGCTCGAAAATTATTTTTTGGGGTATGCGTAGTGGAACTTTTTTTTCCTGAGCCCAAAACCTATCGAAAAATCGATGGCGCGATATCGGTTAACTTGCGTCCATACAAATCAACCCAGCCTAATCTACATACACTAGGGATGTCGGTAATACTGTTAGGTACACGATTTGAATTCAGAATATATTTAAGTTATACCCAGGATTATTTTTCGTCTTAACTAAAGGTCTTTATCCAATAAAAAACGACACCCGAATTGAGTAAAGCGTTATAAGCTTGGTTTTCAGACGATATGAATTGTGCTCTCTGATATAAACTAAGTACAAATACGGCATGTATAATTTCCTGAGAAAAATCTGTGGTACTGTTGGGTTTACGAATTATATAAGGATAATTGTGCGCTCTAAATGTTGGTATGTTCTTGGTTAAATACATAGAAAATCGAATTTCCTTCTCAGAGTCTCCTCACTTTCTTTGTAGATTTGTCGATCCTACTCAAGCTTTTATGAGAGTTTGTGGTTAGGTAGAAAACATTTAGTTGAATGAATCAGCCTCTACGCGGTACTGACTGAGTTATGGCAAATTTAAACTAATCAATGTATAGAATCTGGAAAGTGAAATATAGAATTTGAAATGAATAAATAAATGACAAACGTCAAACTACAGGAATTATTTCCAAACCAACAGATTTTAAGATTTTTTATCGATTCTTCTTAAAAAATAATGTTTCGAAAATCATAGGAATACTGTAATATGTTTTATGAATACCTACTTGAAATTTTTAGACCAAAATTATTGAAAAAAAATGTATAACATGTCCATGTTCAATGCTTAAAAAGCTAAAAATTTAAACAATTTTTTTTTTACAAAAGTGCTTTGTTTATAATTGTAATTTTTTTTTCCCCAAATTTTTTTTTTACAAATATATTTTTTGCATTTTTTTTACAAAAGTGCTTTGTTTATAATTGTAATTTTTTTTCCCCAAATTTTTTTTTTAACAAATATTTTTTTTTACAAATTTTTATTTTGATAGCGAGGTTACCACATAGAAAACTTGGCAATCAACTAAATTTTTTAAAAAATTCCAGCTTGCCATACTACATATGTACATACATACTTTTATACTGAATTTGAAAACTCGAAAAAAAAAAAATTTACTAAACTTCAAAATTTAAAAATGTATAGAAAGCTTGGAGCCTTGATTAGATTCGTTGGCTATTGGGTGAGCAGTTTTATTCTTTCTAAGTATAGATTGATATTTTATTTTATTTCGAACTATAAGCCCGCTCTAGCGAATCTAATAAAAGCAATATACACAGCAACAGCAGATATTCTTCATAGACTTTTTTGACTATTATTAATTAGGTACACGAATAAATATCATTCACTTAATACTAGTATTTGAAGATATGTATTTTAAAAGCCTGCTCGTTATTGTTTTTCAAGAACTTTTATTTTTTAAGTTTCGACTGCTTGCGTCCCTGCCTTAGTTTGTTTTTACATCCTTCACAATAATTTATGCACATAACCTGTACATACATACATATAAAGCTCACATTTTCATTCTATACTAACCTTTCTTTTCTTTTTTATACAATTTTATGCGGAAAAAATTACACGAATCTCACAAACAAACAAAAAACATAACCGAACCCCAAAAAAAAAGAAATTTTTTTCGGTTTTCGTGCGTTCAACAGTTGGTTGCGCTGAGTTCGATTGTTTTTATTATTTTCCAAGCTTTTATGCTGTTTTTATGTTGTTTGTGTTTTTTTTCCATGATTTTTGTGTACACTTTGTTGTTGTTATTGTTATAGACGGCTTTTGATGTTTTGTTTACGTCGCACCAGCTCAACGTTTTAGTTACTTCATTTTTGTTGTCATCAAGTTGAGGCGACGCATAAAAATCCATTTTGTTATTATTGTTGTCACTTGAGTAGCACTCTATAGCAACAGAATAATGTATCTGTATGTGTGTGTGTATATGTAACTTGGGGAAAAAAATTGTCCTCACTGAGTTTATAAAACACCTGCCTCACATGTCGATCGGTGTCTTTATACTTATTATTATGTAGATACTTTTCTTTTTCTATTTTTTTTCTTTTTTGCTTTATTATTTCCTAACAGCGGAAAAAAATTATACAAATATCTAGCTATTTTTAGTACAAATGAATGAAATACGTATTTATGTGTGAGTTTATAAATGATGCAGTGTATTTGAGTTTATTTGTAGGTAGCAAAACATTTGTACCGGCTACATGACCTACGTCAATAATTATTGGTTTTTCTTTTCATTTTCAATTTGCTCCACTAATGACGTTGTGCTCTTTTTATGTTTTTTTTTGACGATTAGTTTTGTTAACAATCCGAATCACCTGTTAGAGGTATACATGAAATGCGTACTAACGTGGTCGAAACGAGTGGTATACGCGGCGTATAAGTAACATGCTTGGGATCGTACAGTTTGAGTTTAGTTCGTGAATTAGGAAGTGTTCGACATAATCGTTTAATCGACTGCAGTTATTTGTTTTGGCTTTTTTTGTGGGTTATCAATCCAGATCCTTCTTAAATTAAGGACTCCGGTGGCATACATATTTTCAAATATCGATATGTTTGAGCTCGATCGCTTTGATCTGGGTCTGGGATATGTCAACTCAGTTTGCATTTTGGGACTAAAAATGTATCGTTAAATTTTTTGAAACGTTTTGACTCAATTTTGTAGGTCGCTTTAACTTGACGAGAAGGTCCATACTTTCTACCTACTTAGGGCTTAGGACAATGAATACTCGTATAACATCGTGTTTATAATGAAGAGTTAGTTTAAGCAAGTCGTTCAATTTAGCACCTCAACTTTTAATCAAAACTTACTCAACTCTGATTTATGGGGCTTACAATAAGTGAAAAATTATTACAGCTCCAAAGATTTTGTAGAAGTTTGTAATCGCTGTGTAATGAAGACAATTTAACGGAAATGGAACTATGTATTTGTGTCCATGGTGGGGCGTTGGATCCATTAGCAAAATGCGTATGAAGAATGTTATTTGTGAATACAAAGGGTGAAGACTTCGTCGACTGAGTGGAAGATCGCCTTATTTGAAAATATTTTTTTTAATTTTGAAAAACTCCCTATTTCCGTATATGGTTGAAGAATGCCATGTCTCGGAATTTTTTTCAACAATACCCTATTTCAAAATTCGATTCAAAAATGCCCTATCTCAATCCCTTTCAATGCGGTACGCATAGGGTCTAGAACCTTTAGGTGCTAACCCGAATGTAGGGCTTACAATTTGATATGATCACGTCGGATTGCCAACTGCCCACCTCGTTTTCCGTAACGAATTCGGGATAGCCAGAGCCTCATCTGGCAAATGTACATATGCAAATGCTTCAACTTACGTAGGTGACACACCAATTAAAGATTAATAAATTAAATTAGAAATCAAAACACATATTCACAATCCACAAAAGTCCAGCTAGTCTAAACAGGCCCGCAGTCATTGTTTTCTCATTATCCATTTTCAGTCTACTTCTATCACCAAGATTTTAATTTCCAAGTGCCTGTGGTGCTTTCATCGATTTTCCTATACCAAAAACATATTTCACTCCGTTTCGGTTGCAATTTTATCAAATCTTGTTACCAACATGATTTTCGCCGTCGTCAAACGACCATTTCGTCATCATAATCGTCAACATCATTCGGCTCAACAGCTTATATTGTTCACCAGAGGGAATTAAATGCGATATAATAAATAATTGCTGGACTACCTTCATCATTACTCATCTACTCTCTCTTATTCATCTTAATCTATGTGCACTTTCATCATTTTCATGACAGTGACTGGTGCCTATGTGCATATCTCTATGTAAATGCATGTGTACTTATGTATACAACATTATATGTACTATCTAATATATACATATGTACTTACATCTATACATATGTACATATGTATGTACATACATACGTACACGATAGCGCACCAGCAACATTTCATGTTTGTACTGATAATTCTGGCAAAATGTCCTTTGTGTCCTGTCATAGTGGTATGAAGCTCTTTTTTCCAGCTACGCTTCGCTTAAGCAATTTTATAGCTTTATATATATGTATTTGATGTTATGCATACCCAGCAAACAAACTAATTTTTGATCCTAAGAAATTCAATTGCCTTGAAAAATCTGTACTTATCTTTTTTCTGTATTGAATTTTGGGTTGATTTTAAGTCTCCTAAGTAAAAAAGGAGAAATCAGAAAATTAAAGCGAGTTTGATAAACGAACGGAACTACCAAAGTCTTACTCTCTAATCTTAACCAGACTCTGAGGTTTAAACTTGCACGGCTGCGTCGAGCGTGGTCTTGTATTTCTCAATTGTCTACCCAATGCAGAGAAGCTTTTGTGGACACGAATAATTCTCCCAATGAGTTTAGCCACAAGTGTATTTACATACATCCCTGCATACAAATTGTAGTAAGGCATTTACTTCTTGCACATTACTGCAACACTCCACCACTTCATAACTCCCTTGTATGCATCAGCTGAATCTCTGTGCGGCTGCTTGTTTGCTTATCGTCTGCTGGACACTTCATCACTGTCAGTGCCGCACCACATGTACACTTGGATACACAAATGTATTCAAAGCCATACTGACGCCTCTAAGCTAAATTGCTGGTCGACCAGTAAACCTATGTTTCAGTGTCTTCCAGGCTAAAGTTTCGGCCATTAACTGTATACTTTATAATCTTACAGAATAAGGCACAAGAAAACAAAACTATTTCTTGGGCCTTAACGTTAGTTCAATTCAATACTCCTCATGAACTCGGTAGACTATTCAGGTGTAATTACCTTCAAGCTGGCAGCTGACTATGAAAGCTCCAGCTTGGTCCAAAGTTTGAAATAACCAATTTAATTTTAGTCCGCAAATTCTAGTTGTAAAGTGGTATATATTTCAGAATAGCTTGTTGTTTCACCACAGGTTATTGCAACATTCATTGCACTGTTATATACTGGCAGTAATTCTTATGTACAATGTAAATTTATTGTTTTATTTTCCTTGCTATATATAACTACATATATATTATCCTTGTAACAATGTGTGTAAGTTGTTGCATGAACATTTTGTTATTGCTATTATTGCCAAGCCATTTTTCATTATGTTGGCTCATGCGTGACTAGTGTGTCCGGGATTTTATTTAAGCATACATTGGCGTACCTAAAAAGGATTTTATTGGTTCAAACCGCCCCCTAATGACAACAAATTATTAAGTCTTTCAGTTCACAATATATGAAATTCTGTATCTAATTATGATATTCGTAACCCCCAATCAATTGGAAAGACCTGTTGTAGACTGCCTTGGCCAGCTTTCCGCAATCAGTTGGATGAAAAGATGAAAGTCGCGGTTGTGTGTAGCTAGTGTTGCTTGGTTCACCCCGTTCAAGTGATAGTACTAGTAATATCAAAATGCTTGAAAAGTGGTTCGAGTGTAAATCTGCCATGAACAAGCTTCTCAGCGAAAATGCTGTTCGGAGTCCGCATAAAACATGTAGGTTAGGTTCTGTCGATTTACAGGAACAATTTATGTGCTCGGAGTCACATCCCGCCAAGTTTTTGTTTCTTAAAATGTTTTTTTTTTTTTTTTAAATAATTCGTCTGCTTAAAATCGATCCCAAACTTTATGTTGGACAACTGGCAATACACTGGTGAGTATTGCATTCCATTCAATACAGCTGGTTTCGACTGATTAGCGAACAAACATATAGAAAAGTAGATGACAATTCTCACAACTGTTGTTTTGACTACTGTTAACTAGTCGAAAAAAAGCTCTGTAGTCATTTTGCCTCAATAACTATAATTTCCAAACTTTGAGCTATTACAATATTTTCAACCCTAAAGATATTTATATCTCAGTCTACAAATAAAGCTTTCTTATAACAACAAGTAACACGTAACTAAATACACTCGTATGTACATGTATGTATGTATGTTTTTTTTGTAGAAACATTAATTTTAAAAAAGTTTCACTTAAAAATTCAAAAACTAATAATTTCTCTTTTAATTTTTCAAAATACAGAGCACGATGATTCGTGGCGCAAAAGCTGACGCGAAACCCCGAGGCCGTATGACCGCGTACGCATACTTTGTACAAACATGCCGGGAGGAACACAAGAAGAAACATCCCGACGAGACAGTAATCTTTGCTGAGTTCTCCAGAAAGTGCGCTGAGCGATGGAAGGTGAGTTTTAAAATATTATATTTTTTAAAGTTGTGTTACATTTTTGAAAAAGCTGTAGTAACGCCACCCTCTTGTCAGAACACTGAATGTGCCAGTTTTCTGAATTTGATGAAATAAATATATGTAAATATTCATGACTCTAACAAAAGGGCGGCGATATGTTTTAATTAAAATATTTTGACCCAAAATCATAATCTTATTAAAATAGAATTTTATATACTTAGTTAAACATGATTCTAAAATTAATACTATTTCATGTCTGTTTTAATCTCAACTTAAATACTTTTTATGTCTAAGACGGAGTTTTAATTTTAAAATGACGAAAATGTCATTTTAACATTTTAAAATCACGGTTTGTGTCTATGGTTGTACGATGTTACAACGCTTACACCAAACTTGGCTTTTGGCTTTTTTCGCTCATTGCAGCAGCTATGCTATGGTTTGTGAACAAAATAGTTGACACATGGTGACCTTGCGAAACATAAAAAAATTCTTCATACCACCAACTTAATTTTATTTTACAAGGGGACCCTGTTACCTGTCATTTTAGTTAAAATCAACAACATTTTGAATATCTTTTTAAGTTAAGCAAAGGTTTAACGTGTTAAGCAGCAACTATGATTATGGTCCCTTAATTTTAATACATACACATATGTACATATGTACATAAATAAGTGCAGTCTAAAAAGCGCTCTAGCTCAAAACTTCTTAACCGACGAGCCACATCACCCTAGTGAATAGGTTTTGCAACAAAAACTAGGTAAGAACCAACTAAAACGCTAAAATTGGTTTAACGTGATATTTTCAATTGAGGTTATGTTATTCTTATGTACCGTTCCTTGGTTATTTTTTTTTATTTAAATTAAATGTTTAATAGGAATTCATTTAGATAAAGTTATACTGATAAAAATAATTAAATATGCATTTCAAGTTGGTTTCAACTCAATGAAAACCATTGAGATTTCGATTCAGAAAAGCCACGCACATACCTTAATTTCCGTTGCTATGCGTCAGCAAACGCAGTGCGTAAATATTTGGTTAATCTGTTAGGGTTAAAATTATCAGCGAGTTAACCTTAACAGCGACCACGTGGAATTGCGCCAAATTAATAATTAAAATTAACAAAAGAAAATACTAAACTGTTTTCCCTTTATGATTCAATTAAAATGCATCACTCTTCCTCTTTGTCAAAAATTTACACTCTGCTTTTTGCAGATGCAAACGTTTGCCGGCACTCAACTCATAGCCTGCGGGTACTTGCGTTTTCATCAATAATAAACAAATAAAATAATACTAAAAAGAAGAAAGTACGTGTTGTAAAATGCCGAACAATGCCTGAAAGCGAAAGCGGTGCCACCCAATTTGTTTCAAGATGTCCTTGTAAACTCTTTATTTTTTGATGGTTGGTCGTTGTCAGAATTTTTTTTTTTGCTTGCTTCTTACATTTGTTTACGTTTTTATTATGCATTATTTTACCCTTCATTATGCACTCACTTTCTTTTATGCTTTATTTAAATTGTTTGCCACACTTTAAAAGAAAAATGTGAAGGGGATGTAAATAATGCAAGCAAAATAGAATAATAAGAATAAGAGTGAAGAATGGGAAAAAGAAAGCAAGAAAGAATTTACTTTTTTTCGCTATGAAATAAGGACGATTAAAGTGCGTTCACCATGAATAAGAAGGCGCACAAAAAGTGTTATGAAAGGTGTTTGTAAAAATGAATTGAAAAGTGGCTGGCTGGCGGCGTCAGCTGTAAAAAAAAATATCAAGTAAGAGTTAAAATAAAACATAAAATGGTGCTTGAGTCAACTAGGAAAACGAAAAACAAAACAACCAAAGGAATCAACGAAAAGGCATTAGTTTATCCTGTGTGCCGCATGGGAAACACTCACGCTGAACAGAACCGTAGAATGCGTGAAAGAACAAAATAATGTCAAGCTATGTATATGGCTAATTACTGAAACTGAGATAATAAATTTCGAGATGGCATTTTTCAGCCTTACTTTTTTTAAAATTTCCACTACCTTTAGATTATTTTTTCCACACTTATCGTTAATTTTTTACAGTTTACTAATGCTTTTCGTAACTTATCTACTATTTCTAAGCTTCTGCTGTTGTTAGCTTTTCTGATTATGTCGTCACTTTTTATGTTAAAGATTTTTGTGCAAATCATTATAAATTGATTTATTATTTATTTATTAATTTATTTTGTTTATTATATTTTTTTGCGGATCTTTAAAATCTTTAATGTCTAAGACTCGGTTCTCTTAGTTCCAGCTTAATAATGTTTTACTTTCTTTGGATATGTAATCCTTACTTTTGGATTACTGTATATGTTCTTTAGACCAAAGTTTTCGATTTTTGTAAGATCTAGACCCATTCGATCGCCTCTGCGCTATCCAATCATCGAGCTAAACATATTCTACGTCAAAAACAACTTAAAGGATAAAATTGGTGCTTGAATTGCCTGCAAAAACAAAAAAAAAGAAAACAGAAAACAAAAACAATAACGACCAAACGACACAGCGAGAAAGGGGGAATGAAATTGCTGTTGAGCAAGTTGGCGCATACAAAATACTCACACTTGCTTGCAGGACCAAAAGTGAAAATTACAAGGAAAACAGAGACAACATGGTGATAGAGGACTAGAAGATGAAAACAAAGTGTTGAGAGGGGTAAATGATGACGCCAACGCAATGAGACAGACGAGCTTTTAAAATTTGTTGTCGTATTGCATACTCGTCTATTTGGTGTTTCAGGTGTATGCGTTGGAATCAGGGAAGGCTTCGAAAACATGAATTCATTTAATGACGGAAATGCAATTCTGCACTTGGCCTTCTTCTCTCTTGCCATGTTTCTCTCATCATCCGAAATAAGTTAAGTCTGTGTTGTTGCTATCCGTCTACTCAACAGAATCCAAAACCATTTGCCATTTATCGCCAACGTCATGCCGCATTTGCAATTGCTGTCGGTTGGTCGGTATGGAATAAGAATGGCAACAACAAAAACAACAACAGTAGTAATAAAAAATAACAAGGTTTTATATAGCCTGCAGCGGGCGGAGGCAAAGCTTTACATTACGAACGTGTTGTATTCGGGCATGGAGGCACACAGTAGGTGTCGAATTCAACTTCAGCTGACATGCCAGCGGTGTTTGCTCATACAATTTAGTAGGAGGCGGTGGCGATATGAGCCAAGTTAAATTAAATGTGTGGTTAGGTTGGAGGTCACGTGTATGTGAAATGGCTGGTGGGGGTATTTTAAACTTAATATTTGCAATTTGTTTTTCACTGCGTGCAACTTGAGTTTTAGAGAGTTTGAGTTGTAATACTGAGAATTTGTATAGAGTTGTTGTGGTATTTTTGTTTTACCGTAAAATTGTAGAGAAATCGTTATTTTTCTTCTGCAAATAATTTTCTTGCAGTTGCAATCTTTGGTAGCTCCTTTTACCAGAAGGATATGCATTTATCATGTGGAATATGTACTATATGTATGTTGAACATCTCATTTCCGGCTAGTGGGAAGTTCGCAATCAATGTCCTATTCTTCTCTGCATCTAATCAATCGGTATTATGCAAGTTTGTTATGAATGTGTGTTTGCCTTACAGCATTGTACATTGAAATGGAGTAATTTTCAAGATCGGTGTGAATTCTTTTTCTTTTCTTTAGCTTGACCGAGTTAGGGAAACCAAGGGAATACAAGACCTTCTCCACATGAATTTGCCAATCTAACTTTGACACTTCCTCTGCTGCACCAGTGGGTTTTGAAAGAGAAATGTTTGGAGTCGCTGTATATTGATTATGTCCTTGCCTACGTTAGTCTGCTTCGATACCTACCGTCAGCACCGCACACACTTTCATAAATTAAATTAATTTAAATGTGCGGAATTACTTTTCGATGTCAGTATCTAAGTACGTTGCCTTTTCCGCACTCATCCAGTCCTAAAAGGCCGAACTTACGGCAGTAGCATGATGTATGTATGTATGTGACTAGTTCTTTGCGGGATAGCACCTTCTGTCGGCAGCCCAACTGTCGCCTTTTACACTCCTCCAACCTTGTCTGTGCCCCGCATCCAATATGAAACCTTATTTTTAGGTTTTTAAGTACAAAACCTAGAATGCTTTGGTTTGAGCAGGAACAATTGTGATGTTCTGATGACTATAATAGCATGACTTACAGTCCTTCAAGGATTAAACCGCCTAGAAATGTTACCCAAATCAGCTTCAACGCGATGTTAATCGGAAGTTTTGAAGGGTCCTTCCCTCGGAAGCCAGGCTAATAGTAGAAAGTTCTAGTATTGGACCCGTTTCAAACGTTTCCCTACATTACTCTTCAACATATTTCATTATTGGTTTTGATAGACTAACCAACTTTTCGAGCAACGTTCGCCAATCCAATTCAGATCCAATGCTATTAATCTTCTAAGTATATATGTATACATATGTACAGAGTAGCTGCAGCTATGTTTCAAGGTGTGGCACTCACAAATAGTTGCATTGGCTGGTTTGGTCAATGGGGCAACGTAGGTTGGCAATTTGCTACAACTGCCGATAGTTCAAGCAACATTGGCAGCAACGACGTCTTCTATTTGCCTTCTAACTTCATGCTTACTCGGGGACTGAACAAAGTTCGTTTGGTTGACAAAAAAAATATACAAAAATTATATAACATAACATATTGTCAAGTTGTAACATCTATTAGAGTAAGATAAGCCAAAACAAGTCATGTTAGAATCAGTTGCGGTTCCGGGGTTTTGGAGTGGGGCTCAAATTTTGTTGGCTAAAATGTCAAGGACATCTTTTATCCAGAGTTCCTGAAAAATATAGGGTAGCGGAGTGATTTCAACCCGAAAACCACGCCCGTGGATCCACCATTGTTAAGAATTCGAAAACCGTTACATGAGCTTAAATGCACTTCTCACCGCTGTGTTGCTAGATATCCAATGAAAAGTTTAGGATTGATTTTTATCCTTTTAGTTAAATCGTCAGTAATGACATATTTAACTCAAGTTGATGGGAATCCAGAATTTATTACTTTTGTCAGTGTTTGTTCTTTGTGAGCTTTGGACAACACTAGGTCGACAGTGGGTCTGAAGTCATCAGCGGAAGATTTTTAATGGAGCTTGGCATACTTGAAGAGATCGCATGTAAATTTTTTAATTTATTTTTCTTTTAAGTTTTAAGAATCATCACCTTAGAACTTTTCGTAATCCCCTCATACATACACTTTCTTGCATGTATGTTTGTATGTATTAATTCAACGTCGTTGGACCAAGAGCTCTTGGCATACCAATCAGTATCCTGAAACACCCCAACTCACTATAATTCATTTTGGTGTCACATTGCCAGCTGGACTACTATTCTATATAGTTTTACTGTTATATGCATATAGATATTTGTATGTGTTCATATACTTTGTATGTATGTGTGCAAGCATGTCGCAGCAATTTATATACGTTTCAAGTAAGGGTGGGTTTTTTTGTGTTACAGAAAATCAATGCCAGAAATCTTTACATGCTATATATACATACATACATACATATATTTCTCTTAGATTTCTAGTTTCTCTTTTTTCGAATAGCTACGCTCACAAATTTTTGAAAATGTTGCGCAGTAGCGAGAGACAAGGATTTTTAAATCGAATACTTTTTCAACGCCTAGGGAACTTGTTTATTTGGCTTGACTGTGAACCAACGACTTAACCCTCGCTATCTTCAGTTATAAAACTAGGACCCTAGATTTGGAATTCAAATTGTTACTAAAATATATGAAACTATTCATTTTTGGGAGCTGTGACTTAACTTGTTAGGTCAAATGATTGGCTCTCAGGAATGTACATATATTGTTGGCACTTCAACAAGGAAAATTATTTCAATCCGTTGTGTTAGTCAGGCTTTGTTAAAAACACCTATGTACATAGGTCCAGGCAATCAATTATCTTCAGACTTCACGTCATACGAGTCTAAGAGTCCAGTGTCCCTGGCGTGACCTGCATTGCAGGCGCTAGAGAGCACCGAAACGAAATTGTGACGGGCAACGGAAATAACCCCAGTTCACTTTATTTCGTATCACAAAAGAAAATAAAGTCAATTAAAATTGGAAATAATAGTAAATTTGCGTAATTTCCTCATTGTTAATAACAACAACAACGAAATTTTTTAATTCAATTGAAAATAGCTGACTGTAGCACATAGACTTAAAATTGCGACTTTTAAATTCAAATTTACATTTTGTAATGTAATATGGTCTAAAGTGCAGCTGTGCAAATGAAATATTTATGTCCACTTCGAAAAGAGAAATAATGGCACTTGACGTTTTCCATTGATAAAGTCCTTTTGCGTAGCGAAATAAGGCCAATTGACATTATTTCCGTCGACCTTATTACCTACCAAAATTTCTAAAAAAACATATTCTTACAGGGCGTTTCTTTCAGGATTTTCGCTGTTCGATTGAGTAGAGTATTTAATTTTTTTCTTAATATAAGGGGCAACCTTTATTTCCAAAAGCGAATAAAAAAAAAACAAAAAACCTTGAATAAAATGGAGTCGGTGAGTGATCGTTTAATCTCCGATACTTTCCCAAAACCATTTATTCAGTTTTTTCAATCTAAATTGTTGAAAAAAGCGGATACCCAAATCCCGAGACTAAGTAATTCTTGTTTTGTAAGTTTACATACCAAACAACCCAACATGGCTAAAGTAGAAAAAATTGGCATCCCTAGTCCCATCACCATACTTACCGATTAAAATAAAATATATATACATATACGTTTTTCCTTACAAGAATTTTTTTAAAAATTTGATTTTAGGAATATGTTTCAAATTTGTCGCATGCTCTATCTGACAGGTGTCATACCAATAGCCGCCATTTCGGTGTGTTGCGTCAGATTTTGTGCTTCGATCGTTCTAGTACATTAGCCTTAACATAGATTTTATGAAAATATAGCAAAAGCCCCAAATATTAGTGGGATCTAATGCAATTTCTAAATACATATGTAAGTCATTATTACTTCAATTCAAAAATCTACAATTGAAAATTTCTTTGAAATCTAAAAAAGCACTCATGCAATTGAAGGTTAATTTTCCACGAATATACATAATAAGTATACAGAAGAATGAATTCATACATAACTACATATGTAAATATATATGTATGTATGTATGTATGTATGTGCGGTCTATGTTTGTGTGTCCCTTGTTATTTCACTTCAGCACTTTGCTTCACAGTTCGCTCAACTTCAAAACATCTAAAGGTGAAATGTGGGCGAGTTGGGTGGTAGAATAGGTTGCTTACTGTCATACATACAAACATACTATATAGGCATATACATACATGCATATACAAATGTATGTATACATAATACATTTCTAACCTACAGTGAAATCATACTAGTCGGAAAAAGTGCTAGTTCGAAACTTTATACTAAGTCTAGGCGACCAAGACGGGAACGGCAAGTGATCTATGCGTGATTTAGTTCACAATTGCTTACTCTGCCTGAAGAAATAGAGAGAAATTCTTTATTAAATATTACTGTTGCTATGCTGGTACCCAGGTAAAAAAAAGTGTTTTACCATTTTCCAAAAATAAGGTTCTGAGCCTTTCCCATAGATCGTGATATTTCGCGCATTAAAATGCAGTCAAAAACGGGTTACAACTTCCCTTTTCTTTCCAGTGGTGAAATGTAATAACCGTCGCTCATATACATATGTTATAATTATCACAGCTTTTTCCCTCTCCTGAAACCTTTTTGGTTTTGAACTTACAAGGTTTTGCAGTGTGGCTGTCGATATGTAAGTCTGCTAGGAAGATAGTGGCCCATAACCATAGTCCAATTAAAATAGAGTTTTATCTACTTAGGCATGATTCGAAAATAAACACCACTTCATGTCTGTCATAGTCAACTTAAAATACATTTTATGTCTAAAACGGAGTTTTAATTTTAAAATAACGAAAATGTCATTTTAACATTTTAAAATCACGGTTTGTGACTATGATTGTGCGATGTCACAAAGCTTACTCCAAACTTGAGTTTGGCTTTTTTCGCTTATTGGCACAGCTATACTATGGTCTGTGAACAAAATAGTTGACACTGGATGACCTTGCAAAACATAAAAAAAATCCTTTATACCATCAACCTACATACTTAATATTTTTTCATAAGGGAACCCTGTTACTTTTAATTTTAGCTAAAATCTTTGTTTAATATGACTATGATTGAACAACATTTTGAATGTATTTTTAAATTAAGTAAAGATTTTAATTAAAACGAGTATTAAGTAATGACAAGGATTATGGGCCAGTGGGTTGATTAGTTGGGCGTAGCTCTGTAGTAGCTTACAACCAATTCGCACAGGGTGCACATAAATAGATTTTTAATACATATGTACATACATTCAACCGTACACGTATTTTTAAGGGGACATATTATGTAGAATGCAGTCAGCTGGGACTTTTGTTATGGTGGTAGTAAATATTATTATGGGCTGGGAAAATTTTTTGCTTGCATCTGTATTAGCTTTTTCTAGTGTTTGTAAGTGTGTTCGTTGCTTATTTTGTTGGCGCCGAGACGAAAGAGGAAATTTTAATGGCGAATGTTGTATAATGAAGCCATGAATATTACGCTTTAAGAAGGGCGAAAAAAGCCTTTTTACGGTGAATTTGGAGCATTTAAGCGATTTTATGTTTTTTTAATTTTTCCAATGAATGAATTGAGATATTTATGTGCCGTTATTTTCATGCATAAATAAGGCCATTTAACAACAAAAATTTTCAATGAGCTTGTCAAAATTCGAACGCTGTGCGACATCGACACACTAGAGCTTCAATTAGAGCGCTCGGAACCTGTCCGAGCTGAGTTGTATATGAATATCCTTAACCTGTCTGTTGGCGCTCCTATTATGCCTTTTTGGTGTAAAGTAGGAGACGTGGTTGAACCCCATAGACCAGCTAATCGGGTCGTCTGTGTCTCATTTGCTGAATATGACAATTTTTTATTTTTAGACAATGTATTGCCCTTGAAACTGAGACTATTTGATCGCCCTATTTCCCTTCGAGTACATCTTCATAACCCACAGATCGTATTAGAGCTACTTGATCGTGAGACCATCCCGCGGTTGATGGTTGATCTACCGCTATGATGCCTCCCACCTCTCATTAAAAATCTTCTTCCAGACCTAGACTTAGCATCTCTGAAACCGATGTTACTGATATAAAGCGATATAAGCAGCCATGAAAGGCTGGCTGCGTAGTGCCCGCTTTTACCTTGAGCAAATCTTTATTCAGCAGCTCAGAACATAAAACAGATAGATGCACTGATTGCTGTTTCCTTTGGTGTTTGGGAAAAAAGGTAGTGTTCTTCTTCCAACCAGATTTTTAGCGGAGCATTTTTTAGGCATTCCAGCTCTTCATATATACCATTCTGGGGACCGGTATGCTTGTAGCTGATTGTATAAGCAAGACTGATCACAACCAGAATGTCTCAAGTATCTGTCGGTTACCATTGTAAGACACATTAACCTAGTTGCGTGCTGAATCGAGTAAGCTCCTCCATATCCGATATAGTCAGTAAATATGGGGGCGCGCGAGCTTTGGTCACGTATGCTCGGTACAAGGGGCCTAATAAATCCATGCATTCCAAGAGACATTCCTTATTGGGCAGTCTTCGACGTCATATGAGACCGGACAGTTGATGAGTTATATTCCCTAATGTCCTCAAATGTTCTTTGGAACTGCTTATTATGTTAAGTACTTATGTATGTATGTATGTATGCTAGGAAATTAAATGATGAAAGTTGTCTAAATTATTATAATTTTACCATCATTATAATAATAAAAATATCAAATTTATTTCATTTTAGACAATGGTGGACAAGGAGAAAAAACGCTTCCATGAGATGGCTGAAAAAGATAAGGCGCGATATGAGATGGAAATGTCGAATTATGTTCCACCCAAGGGTACCGTTGTGGGACGTGGCAAGAAGAGGAAAATGATTAAGGATCCGAACGCGCCGAAAAGATCATTGTGAGTTCGTAGCTAACAATGCATTCATTAAACTTTTATGAAATTAGTGCAAAATGCATTTTAAAATATAAAATCTAAACGAAATATCTTTCTACACATTTCAGGTCTGCATTCTTTTGGTTTTGCAATGATGAGCGTAACAAAGTTAAACAAGCGAATCCAGAATATGGTGTTGGTGATATCGCTAAAGAGCTGGGCCGTAAATGGTCCGATGTGGATCCAGAGGTTAAACAAAAGTACGAGCTTATGGCTGAAAAGGACAAAGCGCGCTATGAACGGGTAAGTTAAAGGAATTTTCATTAAAATTTGTTGAAAAAAAAAAACGGACAAGCATGTATAGGGGTTGCACAAATCTATAGCGACCATGAGACAGCCCTTCAAAGATTTTTTCTGCGGGTGGGATTCGAACAGCCACTGCTGATGATCAATCGCTGAGCAGGAAACACTTAGACTCCAATCTTCAATTAATATTTGGCGCTATTTACTCCGAACGGCATCCTAAATCAGATGAATGTTTGTTGAGAATCCTTCCATGGCAAAAATACACGCGGAAAGTTGGGTAAACCACACCCGAGGGGTGACCCCGTTTTGAAAAAAACTTGCTCCAACCACTTTTGATGTTACCAGGACCTTCAGTATGTTAGGTCATTGACACTGCCACCACATGACGGCATGCATTTTTTCGCCTGTATTCTTTATTGAAGCTTATTCATGCTCTTTACTAATCCTAACTTAGCCGGCAAGCCATTAGCTGCCGCTATTTTATTGTTTTATTGCAATTCGCAGCTCATTATAATTGGGTCGTGGAACATCAATTCTATCATCTTCGATTGTGGGGTCGAATCGTAATCTTTTTTGAGTTCATGTACTAGGACTAGACGGGGAATTCACTCAGAACTTCGACATTTCAATTTTCACGAATGAATTCCAAATGACTTTTCTTCCTGTTCAATGGGGCTACTGTATTTCGAACATACTATACCGGAATTGCCACATTTCTGAGACAAAAGAAACGGTGGAGCACCTGCAGAGCGATTCTTCAGCGTACTGCCGTTGCAAAATGAAGTATCTTAGAAAGCCCACCCTCGGGAGTCTATTAGAATATTAAACAATGTATACGCTGTGTCCAGCACAAACCTTCAGGCCACCATCCTTTGCCGGACATATCGCACCCTAAATCAAAAACAGTCACAACTCAGAATTTTTTTAGGTCGCTTTCTTGGCATAGATTGCCTAATAAAAAGTAGTGCAGCCAGTACATACAATATTTTTCTTTTTGATTATTTTCGTTACTCTTTAAAGAGCACAGTGATGTCAAGTTTTTAAAAATCAAATCACTTTTGTGCGATCCAGAAGCATTTAACTGAAAGTTACTCAGATTTTGAGTTGTGACTCTTTTTGATTTAGTGTGCGATATGTAAACCCAGTACTACCTTGCGGTCATGTCACGCCTCTTTCCGTAAGGAAGTAGAAGATTCATATCCCTAGATCAACCATCGAACTAGAACATAATTACCTTAATGCATTTGAGCTGCCGCTTACGACCGGTACGACTACCTCGAGCATATTGTAAACCCCTAAAACGCAGGGGTACCTTTAGTTTTCGTTTTACTCTTTATTTATAGCGAGTATAAGGAATTCGATTCGCCGGTTTTTTTTTTTAAAAGCAAATTTTGTATAATTAACATCTTTTTTTTTGTTATTTGCAGGAAATGACCGAGTACAAAACCAGCGGGAAAATACCAATGTCCGCGCCCTCAATGATAGCCCAAGCTGCTGCAGCGCAGAAAGCCGCATTACTCGCTGCCAGTGCGCAACAGCATGAGGAGCATGGCGATGATGATGGCGACGGCGATGATGATGAGAATCAGTAGATTTAAGCAAATATAAAACCAACAAAAGAAAAACAATAAGAACAGAAATACAAAATTAAAATAAAAACAAACAAAAAAAAAAAATTTATGAAAAAATTAACAATTTTCCACACAAAAAAATGGAACTAATAACGTAATTTTTAAGTGATTAAGAAAAAATATTGAATGAGATGAGAAACAAGAAGAGAAATACAAAAAAAAATAATAGTATCTAATATGTAATAATAAAATAGACGAGAATTAAAAAAAGAAAAGAAAATAAAAGGAAGACGTGAAATTGAACAGGGGGAACGTACATACATACATACAAATCTATGTAATAATAGTGCGTAGTATATATGTATGCTGCAAATGCAACAATTATAGCTAAAAAGTAGACAATAGCACCAAAAATAACAAACATCAATACGATGCCGTGCTGCAAATACAACAAAATGTACTTTATAAAACAACACTGCTTTTAAGAATTATTGTCGCGGCGCGTATATATTAAATGACAAGTACATATGTACTCACGTACGTACATACACTCAT
Organism: Sphenella marginata; assembly: GCA_951509765.1. Taxonomy (NCBI): domain Eukaryota; kingdom Metazoa; phylum Arthropoda; class Insecta; order Diptera; family Tephritidae; genus Sphenella; species Sphenella marginata. The sequence continues at coordinate 11,626,684 of OX608081.1, read as the reverse complement.
ATGTTATTACACAAATTTCAATAAAAAAAAAATAAAACAAAAACAAAAATCAGACAACAGAGTTTATGAATATACAAAATAAAAGTTTTACTCCAAATTTACGCCCCGATCTAACCTTCCATGTGATGCGCTCAGTTTGAGTGTGGGGAAATTACATAAATTCAGTTACCGCTATAGCCGCAGAAGAAATCAAATGAATTTCAATTCAACAGCAGAATAAAAATGTAGAAAATAAGCATAGTTAAAAAGGCATCTTTGAAAATAACGGTAAACAACTCAGATACGATTTTTTATATTTTCTTTTTTTGTTCATGTATACATACATATATTAGTTGTGGGGACTGTGTCTTTATGCCATCAATGGGATGAATTGAATAAGGTTAATCGATTATTTGATTAAAAGAAATTTTTGATCAAAATATTTAAATGCAAAATTTGCGTAAAGTGATACATACATCAAACAAATGTTTAATCAAAAAAAAATTTATGAACTTTGTTTTTGATTAAGCTACAAAACACAGCCCTACTGGATTTTCACTTACATAATTATTTTGATTTATTGTACTATTAGCAATAAATGTTAGGCTTAGAGAGAGACAGATCACTCATAGTTAAGTGCTAAATAAGGAGTGGAAAGAGAAAATAAAATTTTGTTGCATAATCGTATTCATGCCTCTTCGTTTCACAATTGTAGTTTAAAAATAATTACATTCAACTGTAAATGTTTGCTTGACTTAGTATGTGAACGCAATAGATTGTCATATCATAATTTTTGATTTGTATTTAATTTAATTTAATATTTTCCGAAATCAATACGAAGTTTACAATTTGTTTTCATTTTCAAAGCATTTAATGTTAACATCATGGCGCAACATTTACATTAAACACGGAATAAAAAATAAAATTGTAATAATCTTAGAACGTTTTTTTAGTTTGTAAAAATACCTTTAACCATTGAAAAAAAAAAACAATGAAGGCAAAAACAAAAAGCGAAATGTTAAAACAAACTAAAAACAAACGAATAATTAAAAACAGAAATATTTTGAAATATTTTTACAAACAAGTGCGGATGGACTTCTGTATGAAAACTATGAAAGCGAGTATCTCGAATGTGAATATTTTGAGGCAATTAAATAACATAATAATAATAATAATAATAATAATAAATATGTAATAGTAGTAGATGTAAAACACTGCTGACCACAATATATGCATAAGCAACAACCACACAATTGAACAATTGTATACCATACTCATAACACAGCAGATGAAAGAAACTAAAAATAAATACAATAAAAAGAATACAAAAACATGCAAACAATATAAATACATCAATAATATGTATATGTATAATGTACGCTAAGATTTAGAATATACGTATGGTGAAAAACCAAAAAAAAATTTAATTTTCTTTTCTTAATTCTTGTTTTTTTTTTATCGATTGTTTGGCAGACGCAAAAATATCCTACAGGGACGGTGTCTAAGTCGAATTCTCTCTGTATTCATACTTTGCTATTTCACCGGTGGCCGCCAGTTTATGTTTGACTTTCTGTGATTTAACTACCATCCCCATAGTGGTATGCCACCATGATAGTTCTTCTTTGATTTCCATGACTCCATGACTCGCTTTGTTGCTTCATGCTTGTATAGACGGTAAGATGTTCTGATAAACAATGACCTAAATAGATTTTAATACTTATAAACTCTCGTAACATAAGAGTTAGGGTGATTTCAGTGAGTTTGACCGGAAGTTGAAAGTTGAGCTCAAATGAAATATTTTCTAATCCTTTGAATTTTAAGTGCAATTACTTTTTTCAGCGTTTTTCTCTAAATCTGTATTAGTGGTTCGTAATCGTTAAAGAAAATCCTTTTATAGATTATGTCATATTCACGGCTGCTACGGTGGTGTAATAGTAACTTAAGATTAGTAGTGGTGGCTTACAGTATCGAAGGTCTCATTTTCACGTGCTGGTTACATTAAAAATTATTTGAAACGTTTTTTTTATTTTCAAAACAGGGTCAGGTCTCGGCAGTGGTCGGTACCACTCAAATGCTTGCTTGTTTTCTGCTCTCAGCGCAAACAAAATTGTTTAGGCAAGCAAAAATATTAAATCGAACAGCGAAGTGTCGACTCAATTTTTACAATGTAAAACTTCGAGATGTGAACCGGATTAGATCGGGAGATAATTCTTAGTTTTTTAGGGCAAAGTGTTTCTCATATCCGTAACGCACCCCAAACATTCGGGCAGCTTTCTAGCTCACAACAATAACAAGGCAGCAACTGGTGCTTTCTGATTTAGTGTAGAATATTTGTGAACATTTCAAAATAACAAGGCAGAGTTCGTTTAGCTCAGGTGCTATTATGTTACTCTAATAGGCTTCTTATTTTGCATGCCTTTCATGCTGTCATGCTAAATTTTTTTTAAATTGTTGTAATAAGAACTTTTCCCAGCATATTTAGTTGTGTTCAACGTTCTGACATTACATCGGAATATATCCATTTGCTTTCTACATATTAACCAAAAATGGGTCTTTCATCGGCTCACAGTTCCGGACACGAGGACAAGGGAGAGAGAACACGCAACATGTATACGAAGATGCAGTAAAGAGGACAAAGCAACTTAACAAGCCTAATGAAAGGTAGCGCATACAATACCAAAAAGTATCGATACTAGATATTTGACAAAAATCCGAGTACATGGAACGTTTTGTATATATGTATGTATGAAACTATATACAGTGCACTCGCGAAAACTCGAACACACGATAACTCGAACATTCGGAAACTTGAACATTTTTTTTTCTCCATTGACTACTCTAAAACTCGAACAACTATTTTCTTTTTTTCATGGAAAAACATGTTGGAAACTGTAGTTTTGCATGTGCTGTAACGGCCGATATTCAAATTTTTGTCGTTATGCGAGTCTTTTGTTTCATTCTAAGGCGCCGCACTGGCTAGGTTTCGTCCTAATTACGGAACTTTTCTTTTAAGTTGATTGATATTTGTCAGTGATACACGGGATTTTGCGCGGATAGGATCAAATTTATTTGCGTGTTATAATGGGACGAAAACTAAATGTTTTAAGTTTAGCAAAAAAGCCTGTATTGAATGCGGTAGAAAATAAGAAACATCAAACCAAAATCACTGCGTTTTTTTCTAATACATAATTTGTAAACAACATTCATATTTGCTAGTAATTTTTATTAAATAAACTGGCAATGAACTACAAAACATCAAACCAGAGAATCTCTTTGATTAATAATACCATAAAATTGGACAGGGTATAAAAACTGTTAAAAAGAATACATATATCGATTAAAAATACATAACGTTCGAAAACTCGAACATTTCGATAACTCGGACAGGGCTGGTTTTCATTAGTTCGAGTTTTCGCGAGTGCACTGTAATACAAATATTTCAAATATAGGCATTCATACTTTCATGCATCACACTCATATGTATACATAAATAAAAAATAAAAACAAAGTCAAAATATACATATATAAAATGTAAAAAACACATGAAATGCAAACCACTTCAGGCTCACAGATTCCTATTAAAATTAGCCATTACAAACAAAAATTATAAAAAAAAAAATACCAACAATAAAAATTGTGGAAAAATTTGCAATCGAAACAATATACAGTAATAAAATATACACTCATAAAATTAATTACATTATAATAGATCTTATAAGGACAATTCTATATAATATTATCAGTGCTGTACAATTGCTCATAGCTACGGGATATTTTGAGAACTTTAGTAATCTAGTGCGTACTCTTTCTGTTACTGAAGTTATCTTATAATTGCAAACTTCAGTTAGTTTCTACGTACGTCAACGAATTACGTAGTTACGAGCTGTGTAAAAATAATTAAATAATTCTTAAATTCGCAATTTTTTCTTTTGTTGCAACATTTATGCGATTTAAAAGAAAAATGTAAGAGCCCTGTTAATGGTGTCATAAGCTGTGTGAGCAGGAATCAGTAACAACTTTCAACAAAAGCAGCTGTTGCCATTGTGATTGGTTAATAGTAGAAGGCCCGCTTTCGTAAAGGCCGGTAACCGATAACCAGAGCTTAATTGACGTATTTTGTACGGTTAGCTTTCAAATTAGCTGCCGATTAAGCTTAGCCCTAAATTAAAAAATTTGTTGTTGTTGCTTTCCCTTTACGATCAGCCATTTTGCATTTACAAGTTTTACTCAGTGTAATTTCCACAGTAAAAACTTGCAGCTCTCTTTGTCAATGTAATGTCAAAATGCGCTCTCTCGCTGCAAGTGTTTTGTGTGTAAAATTTTATAAAATTTTTAAAAATTTTAAGGTACGCGAACAAAGCTAATATAATCGGTTTATCGTGCCGCCCAATAACGCTAACGCCATAACCAAACCATAGCCAACCAATGGGTTTTCTGCGATACCACAACCTGTAAATTTTTCAGCTGGGGGGTTACTCTATACATTTTTAAAATATTCGCCACAGATTTCTGAAAATAGTTATTGTTTTTATTTTTTTTTAATCATTAAAATTTTTTATTTATATTTATAGATCGATTGCAGCTGAGACATTAGTAGTTCTCCATCAGAGAAATTGTAGCATGTTTTGCTAACAAATAGTCTATCAGTACGGTTGAATTACTATAGTTATTCATTTTCGCCACCAATAATTATTAAATTTAACAAAAATTATTGTATACATACATATGTGTATAGAAACCAAAATACCACAACAAAAATGAAAGCAAGCATGCAATAAACACCTACATGGCTGGGTTTTATTTGCAAAATAATTTATATAAAAAGATAATTAATTTTATAAGAACCCAAAAAGTTAATAGTTTAAGCTCCATACTTTTAATGGTAACATCAACAATTAATTATTTTAGGCATACATGTAAACCATTAGTTTAATTACTAAACATACTGTAACATGCAATAATAATGAAAATAAATGCGGGATGATTATAAATTACAATAATATTAATGACAATGATATCTAATACGATAAAATATAAATAATAAAAGCAAACATAAAACATTAATTGATTTTTTCTAACCAGTGAAAGAACTTGATTGTGCTGGCAGGGCTCTTCATATCTCCTTTTCAAAAATGTTTCGATCTCAATGAGTGTTTGCAAACTCAAAAAGATATAGAAAATAGAGACACCCTCTACTTAATCCCAAGGGCTTTCATTTCTAACAACGACCAACGACTTTGATTACGGATCCTTTTGTCGTTTGATTTTAGCGCAAAGTGCCCATCTGTGATGTTATCGAATATAAAGAAATCGATATACATGTGTACGCTGCCGTCTGTTAATGATCGTTTTAATTACCAGCTGATCGTGTTTTTTTAGACGTAGAATTTGTTCGTAATCTAGAATTTTTTGTTGGTTTTTTTAGCGAAGTATGAGTTGATTTGATTTTTAAGGTGTCAGTTACCATAAATAAATAAACAAAGGTTAGTTTATTACAGATATACGCGAAAACGTTACAACTAACATACAGTTTCGAATACATTTTAGTGAATGCGAGCAAGCACCATAGGAAATGCAGTAACTGCGCAGACGCTCACCAAATTAGTTGCTTGAATTTAAAATTATTAAATTGTTGTATTCCTTTTTGGCTGATGAATTAGTGGTATTTAATGGATAATCTTTCTACAATTTTGGAGTTAAGGCAATTGACACGCACAAGAAGCATACATAGGACTAATTTGCCACAATGCATGGAAACGGAGGCACACGTCGCATACGCAGACGCAGATGACGTTGACGCTAGAATATATGCTTGGAAAGATAAGACTATAACATATAAAGACATAGCAGCTACAATAATTTCCATATTAATGCGCGTCATCGCTGTACTCCTAAATATCAAATTGGCTGTGGAATATTCACCCCTATTCTGCATTACAATTACGTTCCCGCTCTACGCTCCGCTTGGATCGTAAATATGCATTCTGAGTTACGCTTGGATCGAAAGAAGAAGAGGAAGAGCTATAAGTTTTTCGAAGTCAGCTGTTTGCCTTGGAATGTGTGAAATTGAAACATAACAAAGCAATTTAAATTACACAAATTATTACTTTTGAAATAAAAGTAAAGCTTTATTACGATTTATAAACTTAATTGTATATTTCTGAGCATTATGGAATAAATTGAGTGAAATTTTATAGATCAATTGACTGATTGTAGCAGACAACGAAGGATCAACAAAAAGCAAGAGGACACTGTGTGTGGATGTTACCACATCGTCAGTAGGTAGCTGGTATTTTCCATAGAGTTAGTGCTAGAAGAGTGCGCTTTGTCGACCAGGTACACAGATGGTTGGCGTCGCATCGTGGGGCCACACCATACGCCGAGCAAACATTAGACATGTCAGTGTTAAGTCTGACCGCAGGTGGTACTTTTCGCTGGAGTAAGACATTGGCCGCCCCGGAACTAACAAAGAAGTTTACAGAGTATGAGTGGGTGCTGTGGAGTGGCCGCCGGTGCACGTTTGGATATAATGGCAAAGTCAAAGCCATTACCTTAGTTTTAATTTCGTTAGTAATATTGTTTGATTGGTGTTTTGAATTCTAGTCCAATTTGTAATTGTTTACAACCGGTGCCGATGCTAATGCGCGTCCAAAAATATTAGATCTTCGTAGGCGGATTCACATTCCTACATTTTTGGACAAATATTAGCACTCGCCACCGGTCGCAAACAATTACCCTGCAAACATATCAAAAAACATCATTAGAGCACAAAAACAAAATATAGCGAGCGTTTTACAACTTTTACATACGAGTTTTACTTAAATTTCAAGAATTTCAACAAAAAATCGCGGGAATTAATCGTAAATTGTTTACAAAATAAAAAACAAGCATTTATCCGCCAACAAAATTCCAACGTAGAAAAACGGAGCTACGATCGAAGTGCAGAATTAGCAGAATTGGAAGTTTCGAAGTTGAACGTAGCGGAATTGAAACGCAGAATACCAAAGTTGCCAAGCGGAGAAAATTTCGATCCAAGTCGAAATGCAGAATAGGGGTGATTATCAGCAAAGAGAGCATAATTACTTTGTATGGACAGTTGTTTGCATGATAGTACCGATGTGTGTAACGGCTCTGATATATGCGAAAATGTAAGATAAGTTATTATCAAGTTTACCATCCTTCTAAAAACACACACATATTAGACAAATTACGAGTGTCACGTCCTCCAGGATGATGAGACAGAATGACACTTGCTTACCTATACAATTTAGTATGATTTTTACCAGCACCTTGCATTGCAAGCTTAACTTTAGGGAACGATTTGTATCTCGGTTTGTTGTTACTATTAACAGTTCTTTGAATTAAAGTTCAAGACCACAACAAAGCCATCTAGTTACTGGGGTTAAAGATTAAAAAAAAACGTTGCATGAACGATACCTTTCCGTACTTGCAGTTTCTTAAACGATATGAAATATATGGAGATCTTACTGAAGTAAATTTATAGGAAGCTTATCTTTATGTAAAAGCTTACCAGTTGCCACGTCAATACACATCTCATTATTAGACTAAGTGGTTGAGCAAGGAGCGAATTACAAAACTGATTATAATACTTCTATATACACAGGTGTCACCAAGATAACAAATTCACAGGCGGATTCTGGGCGGTGTCACAAACAACATTGCTGGTTATATTTTCCTCTCTTTTCTTAAGGTAGGTTTATAATGGTTATAATAAGAACACTGAAAAAATATACCAACAGCAGTCTCAAAAAACTACACTTGAAACCTGTGTAAGTTGAGAAAAAGTGAACTGCACTCATCTCATCTCAGTTGATATTTTGTAAAATAAAATTTTTATTTTCGAATTGGCATCTTTATGAAAATAATTTTCTTGTTTCCCTAGGTATTGGAATTCTCTTATTTATTCTGTAAAATGTAAACGTTCTGAGCTACAAGGCGATCGGGAACAGCAACTTGAGTAAGTATATACAATTTCGTTGAAATTTATTTTTTTAAAATATGAAAATAATCCTTTATAGGTATTATAGACTAACTATCATAGAAGAAAGCGATGTTGCTTTGATTCGTTTAATTGAATGTTTCATGGAAACAGCACCTCAAAAAATACTTCTAATGTCTATAATGTTGATGCAGAAAAATCAAATTACAGGTAAGCACTATTTTTCGAAAAAAAAAAAAAAATGGTTATAAGATACAGATTTAGAAGATTAGAGGGTCTTAGCTATGATTAGATCGCCAAATCCTTCGAGAAGTGTTTTTGCTGTTACCAAACAAAAACGTCTGCCGCTCATTAGTGGCCAGCAAACCTTCAATTGTGATGCTGATTGTTGGAACTGTAGGCTCAGGGAAACACAGTCACTATTACAAATATTCTTATGTATTCACCAACAATATGTGGAAATTTCAAAACTTTCAGAGACACAAATATGGAGTGTGCTGCTCTATTTAATTAATGTACCATGGACTTTGGGTAGCTATAATCGATGCATACGTGCTGCACAAGCGAATAAAAACAAATTGAGTTATTGGTACATGGCACCGCATTTATGTTGGCACTTTTGCATATCAGGTTAATAAATACTAATATAAATATTAATACAAAAAATTTAAATCAATTTATTGTTTTCCTAGTTTCACGCATGCTTTGCATCACATTCGTCGCTATGCTCTTTCCGCTATGGATGATCGTTGCATGTGTTTTGCATGCTATCATAATGGGATTTGTTACGTACATAGTGGAACGTCCACATTTCTCTAACATTGCATTTCATAATTTTTTCTTTAGTATAGCCTTAGGATTTGTTTACCTTTTTATATACATTCCAGTAAAAGAAGCACCTACCAGATACAAATATGCGATATACTATATAAGTTGTTCGTTAGAGAATATTGTGTGTATTATATTGTTTGTAGGATATGCACCAGAAAGCCTTAAACAATGTACTGCACTTTTTTATATACTTTGTTCATTAGCGTTAAGTTTTTATTATCTAGGTATTATATGTATGTGCATTTACTATAGACACTTCCATCCGAATGTGAAAGCGAGAAGGAATATAAATGCAAATAGCTGAATATTTTAATGTACATATCTTCTTTATACATATAGTGACTTGCATAATTTACAAAGCACACTTTTCGTATCTTAAAAGTCCGGAATCCTATGTGTATAAACAACCTTTAAGTTTTAAAAATGGGCAAGGCTAAAAATGCTCAAAAATACAAAATTCCAGCTAAAAAAAAGAATCCACAAAATTACATTAATTAGGTATATTGTTTGGGGATTCAGTTCTGGAGAATAACGCGGTAAAAAAAAATTCAATGTCATTTTTAAAACATTTAAAATGTATACTCCATTATTCAACATAGGATTTGATAAACTACAAAATTATGTATATTTTCAGGTTTCTATTATGTTATAACTATAGGACATTCAGATCTGACATATATATTTTTTTTTTTCATTTAATAGTCATATAAATTCTGTTCTGAACATCTTGAGAAAGTTCAATTTTGTAAGTGCTTTAGGTACATATGTAATGCACTATATGTAATAATCAAAATAATTAATCTAGCTTTTATAGCACTTAAGTACAAATGTCACAAATAAATATAAATCAATTTTTACACAAATTTTTCTGTTTTACCACCACTCAAAAGCTTAAGTTGAAATTGAATTTGGCTGTTATACTTGTTACTACATATGTTTAGTTGGTTATAATAAAAAGGGTTTTAGAATTTTTCGACGAAATTACATCTTTCATTTGTAATCTCTAAGCCTCTTTTAGCGGGGTACAAGGAACATACATACCTCAATATTGTGAGCCGCTAAGAAACGTAGTGGTTATGTACATATATTAGAACTAATTACCCGTGAACTGATAGTTTAATAATTACCACCATAAGTCGAGTTGAACCTTTCCGGGTAAAATAATCGAATAGGCTTGATAGAGTACCTTACATCGAGAGTATTCTAAATCGCAGAGGTATTTCACCTCAACCGCAGTGTTGAATACAATCACATTGCCGGTGTTGGTTCTTTAACGGAAATAATACTCTTCCCCAGACAAATCTCTGTTGGATGAGGCAATATCAGACCAATAGAGCATACAGCCCCTACGCAATCGATTGATGCGATAAATTGGTTTTAGTCTATAACTTCCGGAATTGAATAGCCATTAACCCTACATTTTGCAGTTTTCAGACTTATTATAATATAATATATATTATATTATGTATGTAAGTAATAAGGCAGTGATTGGAGCAATATACTAAAATATTCATCCCCCACATAAAATACAGGCAAATGTGGTCAAAGATATGTTACCTAATGGATTTAGATATCAAATATACATACTTATAATTAGTATAAACACATTTTTTATTTTCCTCATAATGTATTTCTGTAAGCATTTTCACTCAACATCATTTGAAATAGTTAACAATTCAATCGTGGTCTCATAAATAGTAAAAATATTGCAATTTATTGCAATTGGATGCAAAGACACAAAGCAGTCGTTCTTATAAGCGTGTTTGTAATCCAAACAAGCATATTTATTTACTTTAATAATAATTATTGGCGAGAACCATCACTGATGATTCCTTCTAATAGCGTTTATAGCAATTTCAATTTCATGCTGTTGCTCTTGTTGTATACTCGAGGAATTTTGTTGCCGACTATCAACGTGTTGTTCTTGGTGCTGCTCCTGTGGACTTGTATTGTCATTATTCAGTTGTTGCTGCTCGAGTTTACGTCTCTTTTTTGCTTGAATGTCGGCTAAGGTTTGCTCTATAGAACGCATATCTTTCTTATTTTTACTTGGAACAAAACCATAGCTCAGGTTAGTTTCTGTTTTGCGCGCAGCTTCCAAAGCAGCATCTTGCCCAATAAGATGAGCATATTTATCTTTATAGTTACTTGTTGGTTTAATATCAGACTCGGTAGTAAGTGGTGTTTGGGCGGAAGCACGTGCCAGTCTTTTTTGTTCATTTTCAAATTCACGTTGCTGCTTTCGTCTTTCGGCATACTCTTTGGCAACATCTTCATTCCATCCATCGCCGTTGCGACGTGCAGATATTTCATCTTCTGTTGGGGCATTCTCCTTTTTATAAACAACCGAGTGTCTATCAATGTCTTCACGACCAAAGCTCATGGCTATGAAACCACCAAATTCTGCTACTTCATGTATTATGGCACGATGTACCTTGTCCAGCGGTTGAAATTCAATGTGGGGGCGATCGTCCTTGGCAAAACGCCCAATACGGTCCTCTACGTACTTACGAAATCTGTTTAATTCTTCTTTTTGTTTATTTTTGATACGCTCTGCGAGTTCTTTTTGTTTTTTAATCATCTTTTTCTGTTGCTCTGTAGCTGCGGGAGGTTTCTCCATTGAATTGAGGATTGAATTAAGTAAATCCATGGCGGGCACGGCAGCTGGAAGTTTATTATGTGGATATCTACCAAAAGAAATATTTCTATTGTTTTTTTTCGACTCACAAGTTTATATTTAGGATATATTTGTGTTTTTCTTCTATCTTTCAATCCACAGCTGCTGTTCCGAATTTTTCGTTATGGTTTTTTTGCTATTATTTTGACTGATTCTGACAGCTGTTCGTTAGCGATGGTAAAACCGCCACCGATTTATTTCTGTATTTATTGATCGATTGGTTTCTTCCTAGTGTAACGGTTTTTTTTAAATGTTATTGCTGAGGCGCCCTGCATTATCAGCACGGTCCAAACTTTTTCATAAATCTGTTTTTCTACGGGTTAAATATTATGGGATATGGTTTGGACAAACAACATAAATAAACATTTATGCTCTTTGCTTTGGATATGGATAAAGTTGTGAAAGGATAAAGCAGACCGCTCAGATTCAATAAGTGCCACAACCAACTCTAGGAGACTTGTATATTTTACAAAATTCAATTTTGAAAAACTGAAAAATCTATCGCCCCCTGATGGATATCCAACCGCTCCTTCTAGTATTAATAGTATTGAACCAGGGTCAAATTGATGTTAGAAGCGTAGGTAATGGACATGCCCGTGCAAACTCTTGGATCAAACGGCCTTATTATGTTGTGGCGCATCTCGACGTAATGCTTGCGGGTATGGCCCCGAATGTGACGGGGAGGCGGTTTAGATGTTGCCGATGTCGCATCAGCCAACCATCTTACGCCAGCACATAGTGATATCACATCAAAGACCGATAAACGCTGCTAAAAAGAGGAATGCCTTGTTAACTAGTGATGTCACATCAACAACTGATGACGCATTAGATTGTTATATCACGTCATGACGTCGAGAGTTGCTGATCAAAAATATTTCGACACCCTCGTCACCTGCTGACAGAGAGAAGAGGTTTATTACAACCCAAGGTAAAGTAAGTAACGACTAGGCAACAACAAAAGTATTAAGGCTTCAAATTTCGTTATTTAATAGTCGTAAAAGGTAGAAAAATGCCAGTCAATGACTCATCCGTGGATGTGACTCCGTACATTATTAATCCTCTACTTATTATTTACGTTAGATAGCACTGTTAACATGCAATTTCTGCTTTTTCCCATGTTAAAAAGTAATTGAATTTTTTAATCATTTGTTTACAAAACGGAAGAAAGTATCCTGTGTACCAAATTTCATGCGAATATCTGAAGTTTTACTCAATTAATTTATGTGATTTTCGACATTTTCGATATCGAAAAAGGGGGAGTGGTTAGCATCCGATTTCGCCCATTTTCAATAGCAACCTACCTTGGCCAGTAAGTAACCTGTATGCAAAATTTCATGCAAATATCTTAATTTTTACTCAAGTTATCGTGTACACGGACAGACAGACGGACGGGCGGACATGCCTTAATCAATTCCTCTTTTCAACCTAAGAACTTTCATACCTGGAACTCTACGTCTAACTCGATTATTTCGCGCCGTTACGTAGTACCGTTATGTGGACAAAATTATAATACCCTTGTACTAGTACTAGTACGCTGAGTATAAAAAATGTAGATGGTTTTGAACGTAAGCTATCAAATACTAATTTCTAATAAAAATAGTCGTATGATGCAAGTGTGACGACTTTGAGGCTGATTTTCTTCTCTAATTTGTGGTGTATGCCTCCCCTTAGATTTGAACTAACTACAGTGCAATATGGACTCAGAACAAGATCTACTAAGTCCGTTGAACTTTCTTCATACAACCTTGGTGGTTGGCAGACATCTGTAGAGTTTAATAAAAAAGGATTTAGATCCCCGGGTGGTGTCCTGTCAGTGTTTTATTTTAGGTAACATCGACCCTAGGCACACCATCTAACATCTTGTTGCGTCGCTCATCATATGCATCAAAGAAATTTGATATGCTTTCGACAACGATTTGACCATTTCCCCCGGCTACTTCCTACCGGAAAGATTACTCACCCATATTTGAAAAGTTGTCCTCGCTTACCTGCACATCAGTTTCGGCTATAGTTCCTTATACGATAAATCTTCCAAAGAAATATTGATATTGAAATGAAGCCCATTCTGTGCTACCACCCTCGTCGATACCTTTTGCTTGATACCTTCGGCTTAAAACCATATTTCGGTGTATACCTCTGAAACGTTTTGGGACATCGTTACATTAAAAAAAAGCGGGAATATCGATTTTTTGCTGAGTTCAAACTTCCTGTTTTTTTTCAGACTTCTAGGATGCCTAACGTTTGTTCTATGATATTTCGGCTGTTCGATATTCTTTCAGTAAGACGCAAGTCCTCGTCGTTTCTAAAACCTGTGGGCATTAACTTACCTGAGGACATATATGTACCACCAAGCAGATTCGGGTCTGTACATTTTCAAGTATTCGTGGCTATAAATGAGCTCAAGTCCCAGGAAATTATTTTTTATTAAAACTATTGTTTCTATTTTTTAACAATTTAATTTGTTATTAAAATTGTTTATTTACATAGCAGAGTCGAACCGGATTTTCGAAATGCTCTTATCCCAGAAAGAAACTGCTTCAGCGGTATCCTCATGGTGGTTACCTATGGAAATTTAATAAAATAAATACAAATATTTTTTATTTTATTTTGAAATTTCGATTTTTATTAACTTTTAATGTTCAGTCCAATTTGTGATTTTTTATTTAACTACAAGTTTGAGTTCCGTATTTCGCCCTTTTTTTCTTGCTATGCTAACATTCTATAAATTTACCTTATAAGCATTAGCTTCTTCGTTAACTTCGTTCAGTATTTATGTCGGATATCGCATTTTTTAATTTCATAATTTCATAATTTAGATAATAGTTTATTTTCGCTGAAATGTCGAATATACATATTTTCGTCGTATCACAATACAATGAGCAGTTGTAGTTGTTCTTACTATGGCATATTAAATATTTCGCATTGGTCCAAGCATTGGATTGTGTGTAACACTTGCAAAGTTCTAATACATATTTATTATTATTATTATTTCATTCAAATGGATGAATTCATACAAATTTATTTTAATAATTTATTGTGATAGACCTAAACTAAAGCAAATTTATTGTAATTTCTATAATTTTCTTATTTCGCACCATATTGTACATACATACATACACATTCATACATATCAGGGTAGAGTCAAATAAATATGTCAAAGTCGGCCATCAAGTGATGAAAATTTTCATTCTATTATCACCTTGTACCATCGTTAAAATAGTTTAACGACTTTTAATTCATATCAAATATTTTAAATTAATGAGGCGAGTTTTTACCCAATTTGAAATTAGTCACTAAGTTTGGAACATCTTTACAGATCACTAAAATTGTTTGACAGGTATTTGGAGAATTTCATACGTAATATAAGTTTTCAACAACTTTACTTACAAATCGGGGTAGGTTTGTGCAAAATGGAGATAACCAAACGAAACTATTCGTAAGTTGCAGTCTCGATTCCAAAATCGATAGATACATATGTTTACATGTTACAATGTCTCTGTTTCACTATTTTAAACTGGGGATGTTGCGTTTATATTCTGAAAGATTAATAGTGGTATACGGTAATAAGTTTTAGACGTAACGTCAACAAAGAAATATGACAAATTTTGTATAGAAAAAAATGCTTTAACTACTTATTAGTTGTACAAAAGTTAACGCAAACTCTTTCCCGGATAGCATAACAGGCATTGTTGGCCTATAAATATTAACTATGTATGTATGTATGTATGTATGTATGTATGTATGTAAGTGTAGCTCATTGACATTTTGTTTTACATAGCTAAATCGTATATAATAATGTATGTAGTTATAATTTAAACTGTTTCCACTTAAAAGTTTTACAAAACTAAAGAAAGATTTCATAGAAGAAACAATTTTCAATAAACTGTAACTTGCACACCAGAGTTTGACAAATAAACTAAATTAAAAAAATAATAATTAAACTAATAGTAATGTAATAGAAGATCTAGTACAATATATAATTAATACTAATAATTATTTAGCATCGCAAATATTAACTTTTTGTTATCTTCTTTTGTTTAACACATATTTTAATAGGAAATGGAGCACACAAATGTAAGTGCCAATTTAACACTTTACATTAACACTGACCAAAACATGCAACCGACTGTCTGACGGATAAAATTTTCTTTATACGTATGTAATTATATGCCCCACAGAGAGCAGGCCAGCAGCGGTCACAGCACAGCACGAAAGCAGCACTGCTGCATAGCACCAAAAACCTAAAAAAATTACTGGCGCACACAAAAAAATTATAAAGTTTACACCTTTTTTAAACTAAAAACTAAAATTAACTTAATTTCACATTGAAACTGTTGCGAGTACCACAGTTATGTCATCAGGCTTGCCACCTGCGAAAGGGAAAAAAATATTAAAATGAAATATCGGTTTATTTAATCGAATTAAGCAGAGTGGCTTTTGGTGTACATATTTACTTTGTCCGACACTGTATATGTATATGCATATGAATAAGAACATAATTTAAAATGGAATGGTTGCATCTTTCGTCTATTGATTTAATTTTTATAATATGATCTTGCGGACCTCCCGGACATCAGGCGAAATGGAAGGGTCAGCGAAGGCAATATCAGTGAATTAAGAGTATTATATTCGCACTTGTAAAATATGCCCTCTGATATTTGTTAAAACTTTAGCTAGGCAAAGCAGCTGGACAAGATTTATGGCCTTTACATAATGTTAAGATATACATACGCATGTACGTGAGTTGCAAACTATGCCATTTTGAGTTATTTTCATCATCATATTTTTTAGCTATGTTCTTATTATTGTGCACGCAACTGTATATATAAAAAAAGATACATACCTGTTGCATTGATATTATTGCGTCGAGCATTAATTGCAAATGGTGACATGAACTCGCTGTCAAAAGATAATGAACGTGCCATCAGCGCCAGAGAATTGGCGGTCATCTGTAACTTCACGGGATCGGTAACGCCCTCGCACTAAAAAAAATGATAAACAATGCGTTAAAAAGTAATTGCAAGACAAAAAAAATTTAAATAAAGTTTGTAATTTTTTGCAGACTAGCCATTACTGAGTGGTGATGAAGATATAGCGCTGAACTACAGCACTAGCAAAGTTGCAAAACTTTTAACTCTCCATGAAAAATTGTTCCAGTTAGGAAATAAACAGATTTTAATCAAATGCACTCTATTAGACAGTTCACAGAAGCAACCCTGAGACTGAGTGGGAAGATCAAAGATTATTTTGAACACTTTCTGATCATTTCAGAATTATTTGGGCATTGCTTTTGAAATTTGGGTAAAACTTTTTGTATGAATAAAATGTAAAATTATTGAAAGATTTCGGTGTTTCAATCGCTTGAGTAGAGAAAAATTGTGTGTTTATAAGCATCGTGATGTATGTATGTATATATTACTTACCTCTCTAAGTATATCAAGCAACAAACGCTCGGGCACATTATCAAATACACCATCGGTAGCCACTAATATGACATCCCCTTCCTTAACGGAGAAACTAAGCGTATCGGCCGAATCGGGACTATCGCTTAACACATTATGGCCATGGCCTGGTGGCGGTAACGATAGTTGAAATGGTGTATTGAAATAGTGTTGTTGTTCTTCGGACTTGTGAATGATTTCACCTGCCCGCACCACCATAAAACCGCTGTCACCGATATTAGCCGTATAAACAGTGCTATTCTCACGATTCAGCACAAGTACACAAGCAGTACTGCTGCCTAAAAGAAATAAATAATAATGTTTGTAAATATTAATAAAATGGAATTGTTTATGTGACATGAATCTTAAATAAATTAAATAAGACAGGTTCTAAGTAAACATCTGCAACGCTTTAGTGACGAGTGATTGAAAAAAAATTAAATACAAAATATAAATAGCATATTCGTCTATAAAGCGTAGCGAAGGTATTTTTTCCTTTTCTCTGCCCAATTAAATGGTAAAAAATTGCAATGCTGTTTTCAATATTCTTGTCAAAGACTATCACCACTATTGCGAGTGTCGATTTGCAGTAGAATAGAAATTTTGTCGATCGTAATTTTTTTTTTTTGGCATTGCGTAACTTGGATCGATCAAAAACTGCACGTTTTTAATGTATTTTAAATTTTTTGCCAATAATTTACTTTTTATTCATTTTATTAGCACTTTTCAAACCAATCGACACACCAACGACCTCAAAAATGCGGTAGAAATGATCGACACTCGCAATTGCTCGATCGCTAACCGCTTAATAGGCGATTATCTATTCGTGTTCGACACTCGCAATAGTGGTGTATATTTCGAGTAATATTTCTTTTGAGTTTATTTTTCCCTCGTGTTCATTTCATCTACTGAAACATACAAAATTAGATCGTAATATGTCACAAAGTTTCCTTTAAAAAAAAATAATGGATTAGCATTAATCGACTACTTGTTTGCTACTATTATTTTACTTATCTTAATTTATAAGTACGAGTATATCTCTTTTTTGTTGCCACTATATAACTGCAGGACTCTAACAGGATACTCTACTCGCATGGAACTGAGGTCCGTAACCTTCATAAACTCACTGAGTACATGCATGGAAGTATTGAAAATGTTGAAATGCATGCGTATTTTTGTGTAATTTAAATATTTTTTTTATTTTTCTAGAACGGCATATTTAAACTTTTTGACGAAGCGCTTATAGAAAGATCGATCGATGCTTAAGATCAAAAATAAAAATGAACATTTAAGTAGTTCTACGACCTCAGAATATTTGGATGAACAAAAACTATTAAACAAACAAGTAAGGAAATAGCTGTCTTCGGCTGTGCTTTATACCTTTCATGAATACGCATAACTTGCTTAAGTCTTCGATTCTTACTTACAGTTGGTAGAAACTCTTCAAAACAGACAGACAGAAATACGGACATGGCTAAGTAAACTCAGTTCATCACCTTGATCATTTCGGTATACTTAATGGTCGGTCTATCTCTTCTTCTTTTCATGCTTTCAAACATCGGACCAAAGTTATAATACCATTTCATGTTCATGAAAGGTACATATAATTAAGACACAAATATTTGTTGGAGAAATCTTAGGACCGAAACTTGCGTTTGTTATACAATTATTATGTGTCATCCAGATCTGGAAAACAGCCAAATTTTGTGTTAAATTGGTATACAAATGTTTAAAAATAATAATTCACCAAAAAGTATTTAAGAATAAGTCTTCAGTGCGTATAACAAAAACAAAGGAAAGTAAATATAAACAAATATGTATCTACATGTACGTAACGCCAAACACATTGTTAATTTAATTTTAGTTTGCTAAATTGTTTGTTTCATTTTGATTTGTATTCATCAGCCAAAATAAAATAGCATGTGACTCTGACGTTGGAATTGGCATACATATATGTATGTATGTATGTATGCATAACAACAATGTCTCGATTAAAGAAAAACAAAACGCCAGCAAAAAAAGTAGAACATATAAAGACAATCGTCTTTTAAGCGATGAATAGTGGAAAACATTAACATAGTTAGGTTATTCGCAAAAAAAGTTTGCATTTTTATACAATACTGTGTTAAATGTTTTGCAACTTTGACGATAACTTTTTCCCACCAAAATTTCTCTGATGAAGAAGCCTAGCAGCTTCCCTCCTATAAGACAAGTTTTGGCTGTTATCTCCAAAATTTTTCTTTTCTCTTCAAATAACCACTTTTAATAGTTAAATAAATTACTAAAATAGAATAAAAATTTTCATTATAAAACAATAGTCATGGGTTCCTGTTTATTTATTCTACGGGAAAGTATAGCGGTAAATTACCTACCAGCGATTTGACAACGTCCACTTGCATTCGTTGTTGGATATTACCATATCTGAACCTTCTAGGCAGGTTAAGGTGCGCTTTTCTAATTTTTCTGCCCTGCGCGTTTTAGGTCTAACACTTTTATACAATTTACTTAAACTCACTGTCGTTCTTTGGAAGTAGAATTAATAAATTGATTAAAACATAATCTAAAATATTCACAAAACTCAAAAGTTCTCTAAGACATGTTGTTGCAGCAATATTTTGCCTGCCTAATCGACACATGTTCTCTACCGACTAGTGTCAGGCGTAGATCCAGAAAATACTTTCGGGGCGTCCAAATTTTTCCCATTTTGAGTGTAAACTAGAAGTTACAAAATTTCAGTTTCATTTGTTTCCAATGGGGACGCAAAAATAACAACCTTCTCTTTTGAAGGACTGTAATAAAGCAAGTTCACAAATATTTTTCATTACTTTTGATTTTTGTTAAATCATAAAAAATCATGATTGTTTTTTGATTGTTTTTTAGAATAATCATTAAACTATCATTAAAACCCGTAAACAATGGGTAATCAATCATAACTATGCTTTTCCGAAAAGTAATCAATCAAACCGGTAATCATTACTTAACAGGTCTGTTTTAGAGAATTGATGTGAAAGTACATACATTCTTACAACGATTTATTCTGAACCGTTACGTGGCGCTGTCATCTGAAGTTGTTACATAAACATAATTTGTTCCTCTTTTGGCAGTAGTTCGCACTCACCCATCGATATTCACTAGAGCTATAAATTCTGCTCCAGGTTACAAAACAAATACCAAAAGATATTCTAGGTAATATTATGCAGAATTATAATAGGTATTCCTATACATTTTTTGCACTTTTTTCCATCTAGTTCTGTGATCTATCATATAAATCATTTGCTAACAATGTAAGCCATAACTAATTATTTTTAACTTAATACCTACTAAACATGTAAACTTTAGTTTATTTGTAGTTTTTTATGTACATATGTATTTAAATTCATACTCACCTAAAATAGGTTTTTTTTGTTCAAGTAATTCACAATAACTATATGCTAAGAGATTAACAGGACGTTGAGGATTAAAATTAACGCAATGGACTAGACGTTCACAAGTTTTCATCAAAAATGAACTAAATTCGCCGGGATCAATGCCATAATTACGCCAACCACCAACACCGTCAGCTACTCCTGTAGAAAGAAAGAAATTAAACGAAATAGTTAGTTTAGTTCAGGTTTCTGTGTTTAATTTTCTACTAACAACTAATAATGTTTATATGAGATGATCCACTCTAAAATTTTGGCATGTCGTTTGTACAAATAAAAAGATTTTGTCGTTGTTTTTTGCATTTTTTTTCCAATGCAAAAAAAATGATCAAGGGTAGGGACTTGCCAAAATTTCGGCAATTTCGAAATATCTCGAAAACCGTGAACATTTTACCTACTTTTTTTTCTTTTGTTTGATAGACCATCCAGTGGCTCATCTCGACTTTCAAGATAGTCCACGACTTTGCGGACACTCTTTATAATAAAATTGTACCAGACGTGAAAGCATAAGTGCATACGTTGGCTCTTTATTCCAGCATGTTAAAATTTACAAAGTATTTCTTTTTATATTGAGCATCCAGTGGACACTGCGCAAGTCATAGAAACCGTCGAAATTGGCAAAATTTCTATCTACAATTGAATGGTCGCTTCAAATGACGTTGTAAGCGACATTATAAACATAACGCCATACGTTATTAAAGGCAGCCATTCAATTATTACTTAAAGAAATGGATGAAGAAGAAACGCTTGAATCTTTCTCATGTAAGTTGATTAATATTTACATTAAATTAGATTATAATATACCACTTTAAAAAGCCTCTAGGTTCACTTACGAACGAGTTATGAACATTGACAAGTAGAATGTCTTCTTAATATTTCCCGGTAATGAGAACATGGTTTGAAAGATTGCTGATTTGATATCAAAATATGTAAACTGATCATATCCTATACTTTATAATAAAAAAAACTGTTTTTAGTCCTAGACAGGGTGTAAATATAGTTCGCGGTTATTACCCAAAGACCGCAGCCATGGGATTATAGAAAAGCTTTAGCAAGAAATTTTTGAAATATTCCCAAGGGAACATGAGAATCGATTTAGCAATCTAAACCGAAAATTTGTTTATCGAAAACAGCAGTATCAGTACCTAATACTTCCAAACTTGATCTAGATCTACATAGATAATGTTTCAATTCATAATAAAATAAAGTTCATGTCGAATTAAGCAAAGGAACTTGAATATCTACATACGTATGATTATAAAATTTATGATTAAAAAAGCATTTGCGATGAATTGCCTTTTTTTAAGCACACGCTTCAAAATACTTATGCTTCTCACGAATAATTTCAAATTTCTTAATTTATAGTATGTAGGTATATTTTCAGATCGATTACGATTATAAAAGAATGTCCCCTTACAAACAGTAAGATTTAAAAACCAAATTTATTGTATTATGTATCACAATGATGTTGTTGAACGCTGTTTTAAAACCAACAGCCCGAAAGTCTTGTTTTAAAAAAGCAACAATACCAGATGCCTGCTTTGTATTGTTCATATTAAATGTGTCAATGACTTAAAGATGATACATGAAGAAAAGATGCAAAACTCCCGGGAAAGATATGTGAATTGATTGAAATTCATAATGAGACCTTTATGCAATACGCCGCTTGAACCCAAATTTCATTTCCTTACTCACTATGTTCATATCTTAAAGAATTCAGCGTGTTTAGAGCATTTGCGGCGTTTTAGATACGAATCTAAGCAAAGAGAAGCCAAAAGCTATGTTAGAAGTATAACTTTGCGTAAGAATATTTCTAATTCCGTAAGAATGTCGTTACTCTCGATAGAAGAACATAATTGGGGAAGAGAAATTTCGAAATCAGCTGTTTTGGAAATTGGCATAGCAACAAGTTTACTAACATATATATACTTTTCGATCTAAAATACGAATTCGAGGAATGGTAGAGGGGGAAAATGTGAATACAAAATGCAAGAATTAGCCCCCCAAAGATGAAAATGGGACTTAAATTCTTCATGAAATATTTTTTTCTCAGTAACCAGTTTCCTCCGACTTCCGTTAGAAAAGCTTGGGGCCAGATGTGTTGAATAAGTAGGGCTAATCATTGCCCAAACAAAAACGCCCAAGAAAAATTAATTTCATTTAATAACAGACTGCGGCTTTTCTCGCCAGCAACCAAAGTTATATGTCCTAAAGTTTTTGCCCTAAAAAATACATATCTCGCCATAAATTACTTTTATTGTTTGACATTAAAAATATAAGAAAGAAATACATTTTTTCTTTGGACTTTTGATTCAAAATGAATACAAGTCCTGGTCCCCGATTTTCATTCATAAGTAGCGTATCAGACAAAGTCCAAAGAGTCTAGTCACTAGTGTGGAGTTCTAGCTTAAAATGAAGAAAGCTTATTGTAAGCATGTTACTATTTGAAAAGAAAAAAAATTATCATTTGATTCGTAAACATCGATTGCGAGTGGTATTTTGAAAGGCCACATGAATGCGATTTTATAAGACCAACCAAACAATTTATTTGATGTATTTCTTATCAGCTTATTTACGCTTCTGATAAGTGACGCAAATCGTAGCCGAATGTTTGTATCAATCTTATTTTAAACATGTATGTATGTATGTATGTATGTATATGCATGTGCCTGCATTTTGTTTATATTAGGACATTCAGTATCGACATATTTTTGGAAGGGCAATTCCGGGATTTC
The DNA here is from genome assembly GCA_951509765.1 of Sphenella marginata. NCBI lineage: Eukaryota > Metazoa > Arthropoda > Insecta > Diptera > Tephritidae > Sphenella > Sphenella marginata. Next base: position 11,603,639 of record OX608081.1, on the reverse strand, counting down.
GTTGGGGAGGATTGCTTTCGCTTTTTTGGTATTCGTTGAAGGAGCTTCCATATTTCCAAAAGTTCCTGCAATAAGGATGTATTCACGCAGAACCTCAAGTCATCCTCCATCTGTTTTTAAAACTCAGTAGGACTATTTCCTTTCTCTGCTATTAAAATCGGATGTCAATAGCAGAGCTACTTGTTTTAATAAGCTGCACAACACTCAGTTTAAGGAAACACTTGGTGGCCTGTAGGAGGGATTCTCTTTTGAATGTTTTGTTTAATATTAAAAAAATCAACCGGAGACCAGACTTTGCTCGAAAGAATCACCAAAAAGATGGAGAATTCTTACATTTAATCGTATCGATTAAGTTTCATGCGTGTGGAAATCATAGTAGACCTTATTACAGGAACTGAGCCCGCGCCGCAGCAGGGAAGACTGAAGAGGAGAGCAAACAAACACAGAAAACAAGAGGCGGGCTGGAAACACGACCTTCCACCCGCCTAGTTTAACAAGCCTATACCAGAGGCGCAGATTTTTTAAGCGTACTTAAGTATCTCAGACGCGGGTGGAAACACGGCCTTCCAACCGCCAGGTCCACGTGACACAAACCCGAAAGAAGCAGATAAGGGACGCGGCCTCCCCACTGCATTGCCTTGTAACTGAGTACAATTGATTATTTATAAACGTACTGAAATATTATAACTAGATGCGGGCCGGAAGCACGGCCATTCCAACCGGCTAAATGCAGAAGAGCTAGTAGGACAAAATACGAGTAGATGTAGTGTAAGTGCATGCCTATATAGCTACATCTATATATTTTTGTTAGTTGGGCAAGAACGACTTTCTTTGATCAATACTCCAGACTAGATGTACGAAAAAATCTAATAAAAGATCCCTAGCTAAGAACTGAAATAGTACAGTAACGCTGACCAACTGACGTTGAGACTTGTGCTCGAACCACCTCCCGACGGAATACTTAACGGTAGTACCGGGGGGATCGGTACATGACGGTAGGAGGTTAAATGTGTTAAAGTCTCGAACTGACAGTAAGGCTTTCGATGATTCCTCCTCTGAAAAAAAAAAAAAAAAAAAACAGGAACAGAACGAACAAAGTCCGGACTTTAAGCCCCCTAAAATCTAAGAAACATTATCAAAAGGCCAGTCGAGGGAAGAAAGCACCTAAATGAGACTAGCTTATGGGGAATCATAAAGAAAGAATGGGGAAAATTGCTTTGGCGCAATGTAGCCAACTTGTGGCTACCATGAACGACCGCATAAAGGAAGTAATCTTCAAAAATTAAATTTAAAATTAACAAGTAAGGAAGTCTAAGTTCGGGGGAACCAAACATTAAATACCCAGCGTTAAAAAGCGTTATGTTAATTTATGTGGTTTTCGAAATTTTCGATATCGAAAAAAGGGGCGTGGTTATCATCTGATTTCGACAATTTTCAACAGCATCTTACCCCGCCAGCAAGTAGCCTGCAAATTTCATGCAAATACCTCAATATTTACTCAAGTTATGTTAACTTATGTGATTTTCAAAATTTTCGATATCGAAAAATGGGGCGTGGTTATAGTTCGATTGCGAAAATTTTCAACAGCAGAATACCATGGCCAGAAAGTAACCAATACACCAAATTCCATGCAAATACCTCAGTTTTTACGCAAGTTATGTCAATTTATGTGATTTTCGAAATTTTCGATATCGAAAAAGGGGGAGATTTTCGAAATTTTCGATACCGAAAAAGAGGGCGTGGTTATCATCCGATTTCAATAGCAACCTACCTTGGCCAGAAAGTAACCTGTATGCAAATTTCATTCAAATATCTCAATTTTTACTCAAGTTATCGTGTACACGGACGGACAGACTAAGAACATTCATACCTGGAACTCTATGTCTAACTCGATTATTTTGCGCCGTTACGTAGTACCGTTATGTGGACAAAATTATAATACCCTTGTACTATTACTAGTACGCTGGGTATAAAAACCAAGCATTAGCTGAAATAAGTTATATTTTGAGAAAGAACCTCAATTTTTTGGTTAAAGGTTAAATCTTCTTATGTTCTAACAATTAAATTTTAACTCATGAAATATGTAGACAAATTGCACTTAACTGCATTTCCTTTAGTACATATTTTTGTACACTTTAATTCTGTTCTTTAAATTGCTAAAAAAGAACTTGTATACTTTGCCAATCGTATGGTTTATTGTATGAGCACAAGTGTATGTGTTTACATTACTTTAGGAGGGAGGCCAATATAACTGGAGCCAGACAAACTGATAACACGCTCTCGTTTATAGACCCTGTGCGTATGTACAAAATGTTTGTTAGATGTTTTGTCAATTTTCAATTTCGATCTATTATTTGTGTACCTAACTGTATTTAAAATGACTTTCGGGTGCTAACTGATTTCCCGAAAATATATATTAGATGCCGACAAATGTAAGATATGTACATATGTAAGTGGTATAGGTACTTGTTTCCTTTAAAAGGAAACTGCTAAAACACGTCTAAAATTATCGGGAAAGGTGTCAAAATACGCGTATCGGTATCAATGATCCGAATTCGAAATTTAAATTTTTTGTTTTTGTTTTGAAAGTTCACAATTTTCTGTCATTTTCATGTGGTCGTTGTAATCACACATTAGGCTGAGCCAATAAAGTGAAAAAGTGTGTTCTGGAAATTTGGACCGGCTAAGAGTTGTTTTTTTAGCGCGCTGCCGAAGGCCGTTGTTGTTGTAGCGCTACTTTGCCCTGCATAGGTAGTCAGTATCTTACCCAGTAGTGTCATCGAACTCTTCTATCAGAAGTCCTAGAAACCTTGCGGCTTCGACAGGGGTGGACCAGATTGAAATGGGTGTTAGAAGAGTAGGCTCTGTTGGGCAGACAAAAAGATGGTTAATGTCGTGTGGGGACAGGCCGAATGCCAGACAGACATTCGACAAGTCGGGGTTCAGTCTGGATAAGTAGATAAGAGTTTAACCTATTACAATATCCAGGCGTAGTTGGGCCAGCATCACCTTGCCGAAGGCCGTCTACGCGGAAAGGTGTTCTGCACATAAAAAACATGGATTGGGCCGCCAAATCAGGATTTGACCCGGGTAATTTTTCGGGTTTTCGTTTATAACTTTTCACTAGAACAAAAAATTGAAATTTCGAGTTCGAATCATTTATACCGAGGTCAAGCGTATTTTGACACCTTTCCCGATAATTTTGGACGAATTTTAGCAGTTGTCTCCTAAAGGAAACAAATACCGTGGTATATACTGGGATCCAACTAAAAAAAAAATTAGTTGCATAGAAGCTTAACAACAAAACCGACAACTTAAGATAGTTAATCTCTTGAAAATGTATTTACCCTAATACCACTAACAGGTAGGTACAAAGTTCAACTTTATTCAACTAAAATTGTTTGTACTCAACTTTAATGACTTTTTAAAGCATTTTAATAATTTTGGCATTTTTATTGATCATATCCACTGTACATATGTACATCCAAATGTGTATGTACATAGATCATCGCAAAGGCAAATTTCCATTTAAAATCAGTGGCCATAAGTGCTATTTATAAAGTATAAATATGAAAAAGAAACACATTTTTCCAACATTCTACACGGCTAGACGTATATTGAAAATCGATAAATTTTGCAATCCACATGCCCATATAGAAGTACGTATCCAGTAAACTAAACGCTAACATTTACTTATGTAAAAAAAAAAGTGGAAAGTGGAGTGGATAGGACACTAAACTACATGCAATTGTATGTATGTATACGTTGATATCTTACCTAGTACATCTGCATTAGTAGTGGATGTTTTAAACCAAGAGTCTTCGCCGTATTTTCCGGGTTTGTATTTGGAGGTAAGAAAGTCTTTAGGGAAGCCACATACCACAGATACAAAGTGTGGGCGTTGTTTTGAGACATTATTTACGTTCACTGTAGCATTGCTAGCTGTCTCCAAAAGTGTTGAAAATCCGCTACGTAATGCTCGGGAGATTACTCTCGTTGTCCAAGTCAATGAATGCATTGGTTAATTTGAGTTTATTTACTATGGCCGGGTCACTGTAATATCGGTGTAAGCCTCGTGTTATTGGATAGGATTAGAAATTGTTTGCTGAACTCAAGTTTCACATTTGGAATTTATTAACATTCGCAACTTAATTCGTATCAGGACAAAATTTATGTACATACATACGTTTATCTTATATATATTTGTAAATTTATTAGAAATCACAAAATATTGGAAGTTTAAAAATCACACGCGTGTACAATGTTGGTCAAACTATCGATTGAGTGGCCATATCCTTACAACTACGGTGTCACTCGTTTAATGGGAGCAGCATGCAAACACGACAAAGAAGACCAATTGTCCTCAGTTCACGCAAACATTTATGTAATCTTTTCGTTATTGTGTCATAATTTAAAACGTAGCAAAAGAACTGCGCATTAACCTCAGACGTTTCGAATTTTATATTATTTTTGTATTTTTAACAAAAACCCAAATCTTTAAAGCCACACAGCTTCCAAGGACATTATCGATATAGGATTTTTTTCACGAACTACGCCTGAAACAAATTTGATCACAAAAAAATATTAACCCAAAACCTACTGGAAAGCGAAGCAGAGTTGCATGCTGTTCTAGCAAAACATGTGACACGTTTGTAGTATTACCAGCCCCGTATATTTTCGCTAGGAATTTCTTATGGTATAGTTATGCCGTTACCGTTATGGTATCGCACCATTAAGGAGTTCGCCCTTTTCACAATTCCGAGTTACCACTTTCAAAACTATTTGGTAATTTGGAGGTCAAAACGCGTCTTTTGATACCTCTCCCGACATTTTTGGACTTGTATTAAGAGTTGACGTTCGATGAAAAGTATTACCAACTATTTTCATCAAGAAGGAAAGTCGTTAGCCATTGAGCTCCCAAAGGTTTCAGGGCCCTTACTCAGTAATTCTATTCTATTTAGAAAGGGATCCAAAGAATTTTGCAATAAAAGTAGTATCAAATAATAGAGGTAGATCTCCTGATCACAAATATATCTATCCTAGGGTGCGAAAATGTGAAGTTTTGGAGTTATTTCATGTTAAAGGTTGAAAATTTGCCCAACTTCCACAGCAAATATCACCTTAATTTTCGCACATTTTCTTATATACATATGTATGCGCGTATGTGTGTATTACGTAAAATATCACCCACGTTAGTCATTTTTTAAAATGTTTTTTTTTTTTGCAGGAGACGTCCCTCTACCATCCTGAAAAAAAACCGTTTTTTCCTTTTAATTGGATCCCTTTCTGAAATTTTCCCAGATATTTGCAGTTAAAGCTCAGAATATTCTGTGATTTTCATGTGGTTGTTGTAATGCCACATTAGGCTGGGCCAAAAAAGTGAAAAAGTGTGCGTACCGTGGCACGTTGCTAACGGCAATTGTTTTGTGCATATCACAGATTTACCTGTTTTCGCTTACCATGCTAGCATAGCAAGCTTAAAGTGAATAGTCGACTAATTTCTTATACTTCTCGAAAAAAGTCGATACATTGGGTTTTAGTCGAACATTCTCTACTGTATTCGCTGTCAAATCTGTTTTGTATTGGAGTAAAAAGTCATTTTTGGGAAGAATAATTAAGCCTCGAGAAAGTATTATAGAACTTAACTAGAAGAATGAGCAATAATATTACAAACGGCGGTATGGGCCCGCCACAAGAGAAACGTGATTTGCTTGCACTTCTAAAGCTTATAAAAAAGTACAACCTCAAACAAACTGAGGAGCTACTGTGCCGTGAAGCTAACATAACAAACCAGGAGTTAGAAGAGGTGAATGACATCGAAATAAATACCTTACTAACGTCGGCTCTCGCAGATAGACAAGACCATTCGAATTCGTTGGTAGCTACTGGCAGTAGTGGCTCCAGCAATGACCCAGAAATTTATGAAGCAGCTTATGCGGACCTTCGCAACTTTGTTGAAGAGTCCCTGGACATTTACAAACATGAGTTGTCTATGACGTTGTATCCAATTCTTGTACAAATCTACTTGAAACTTATACAAGGTGGATTTACGGTCCAGGCACGAAAATTTGTTGAAAAGTATGGCGTGGACTTGGATCATTACTATCGCGAAGATCTGCAAAATTTGCTTTTGATAACCAAAACATCGGATATGGAAAACAATGATTTCGTTTGTGCTATGGAAACTGATAAATTTGTGATACGTATGTCTCGTGATTCTTATTCGTTATTCAAACGACAAATACAAGATCGAAAGCAGGAGATGATAGCAGATATTGTAGCCAAATACTTACACTTTGATACATACGAAGGTACAGCGCGCAGTAAAGCACAATGCGATATAAGCTGTGGATCTCTGGTTGGAGAAGCAAAGCGGCAGGATAATAAAATACGAGTATATTATGGGCTTCTCAAAGAAGTAGATTATCAAACGCTAACTACACCAGCACCTGCCTTAGTTGAGGAAGAGGATGATAATGATCCAGACGCACCAGATAAGCCGAAAAAGAAGAAACCTAAAAAGGATCCACTTTTTTCAAAAAAATCAAAATCAGATCCCAATGCTCCTGCTAGCGATAGAATTCCACTACCAGAATTAAAAGATGCTGATAAAATGGAAAAAGTGAAAGCACTACGTGAATCATCTAAACGTGTGCCTCTCAATAAGGAGTCACTACCGTCTGTGTGCTTTTATACAATACTCAACTCCCATAATACCGTTACTTGCGCTGAAATTTCGGAAGACTCTACAATGATGGCAGTTGGTTTTACAGATTCAAGTATCAAAGTCTGGTCACTTACCCCGGCCAAATTGCGTGAAATGAAGAGTGCCGAAATGCTTAAGGATATCGACAAAGATGCAGAAGATATTAACACTCGTATGATGGACGATCGTACAGGCGAGTCATCGCGTACGTTCTATGGTCATAGTGGTCCCGTATATCGTTGCGCATTCGCCCCCGAGAAAAATTTACTACTCTCTTGCTCCGAAGATACTACGATTCGGTTATGGTCATTCCACACATGGACATGTATTGTGGTATATAAAGGGCACCTATTTCCAGTGTGGGATGTACGTTTCTCCCCGCATGGATATTACTTTGCATCCTGTTCATACGATAAGACAGCACGCATTTGGACAACGGATTCAAATCAACCATTACGCATTTTTTGTGGGCATCTATCTGATGTTGATTGTGTACAATTTCATCCAAATTCAAATTATATAGCCAGCGGTTCGAGTGACCGTACTGTAAGGCTGTGGGATGTATTGAATGGACAATTGGTACGTCAAATGTGTGGTCATAAAGGTGCTATTTATTCATTAGCATTCTCTATTTGTGGACGTTATTTGGCATCTGGTTCTTCTGACCACACAGTACTTGTATGGGATTTATCCCATGGCCAACTTGTCGCCTCATTGCTACGACACACCGGCTCTATACATACAATGTCTTTTAGCCGTGACGGAAACATACTGGCTGTTGGGGGCTTAGATTGCATTTTAACTTTGTGGGACTTTTCAAAACTGACTGAGGAGTATTTAGCATTGAGTGGAGCTTCCTCACACAACCCTGATCTTGGTGATAGTGAAACATATCTTCTGCGAACTTTTCCCACAAAATCTACACCCTTTTTAACATTGCATTTTACACGCCGTAATTTGCTATTAGCTGTTGGTATGTTCAAGTCATCCTAAAAAGCGTACATGTTTAATTTAGTTAACATATAGCTCTATGTATTACTTAGTATAAGCAATTGTAAAAATTTTACAATGTTGTTTTTCTATTAAGTGTGTAATAAATTGAAAATGGTTTAAGTAAATTTAATTCGTATATTCCATTTGTACACACTCTTCAGCAGCAACATGAGTAGGAGATGATCCATCAATTATTTGATCATTAGATTCGCTATCGAGTGAAGGTTCATTGCTAAACATTTCTGTAGGCACTGTTGCAGGTGCCCGCTCTTGTACTAGATCCATGACATGTTGTCGCGATTGTAAGTGACGCTCAACTTCTGCAGCGGACATTTGCATTTGTTGTGGTTGCTCCAAGTTAGGCTGTTGAATGGGACGAAGTTGTTGAATTTCTGGATTTTGTGACTTGGGCGCAGAGGGAATGTTTTCATTCGGTTGTACTTTCTTTTTTCGACCTCTGGTGGAACCTCCAGTAACAGTATTTCCATTAGAAGGCTCGTTTTGTTCAAGTTTTCGCCTATGAAACATACATTTAAGCTTTTAATTCTTGCATGCAACAAAAACTTTGTTAGTTACCTTTTTGCTTCCTTGGTTAGTTCGTCACCTGAGGAGTCTGTTTCATCGCTTTCAGATGAAGTATTTTCTGGTTTTTCATACTGTAATAGACGGTCCAGTAAAAAAGCGCGATCACGCGATACTTTCAAGAGTCGACGTTGGTTCGAACGCAAAGCATCTTGAAAGAATTCGTTTTCCTATAATAACAGAGATTTTGCATATTTTGAAAAATACCTTTATCCAAAAATGTTACATACATATATCAGGAATTTAAGTTTTCGCTTTAGATAGCGATATTGTGTCTTGTAATCTACAGCGTTTGCTGTAGAACCGTTTCCACCATTATTATTATCACTAACACCACCAACGATTGCTACACCTGATTGAGTTTGCTGCTGATAACGACTATCGTCATCTGTACCAGAGTCATCATCCACATTGGGATCTGTTTCATCGGTCTGCGCGGCTTGTTGATTCGCCATCGAGCGACAATACCAGCCCGAAAGCATATCCTTGTTACACAACTTTACCTAAGTGCTTCAACTGGCCTAGAAGTAAACTTAATTAAATTGATAGTCTCTAATTTACTTGTCCAGTAGTTCTTGTAGTAATCACAGCTTATTTTGACATTTGCGGATGTTGAAAACTACTTTACCGACTGTTACGGATGATATTCAGCCATTGTACAACGCATTCAGCCAGTATGGTTTTCGACTATTATCGATAAATTTCAGAATCGATTCTGATTTTTCGTAATTTTTCGTGTGCAGCACACCCAACAGAGGCAAAATGGCATGGCATACTCATGCGAACTGGAAACAAATAACAAAATAAAAATAAAAAGGCGAATGTAAATACATATGTGGGAGGAACTGATAAAACTTGCCACCAAAGGAAAACTGACGAAAGAAAGAAACATATATATATTGGTTTCTCTTTCTTTTGGGGCGAACTTGGCAGCACTTCGGTGTTGTGAGGCACCCTTTTAAAGGGGCCTTTACACGATCACATTGCTTGACCCTTATAACTAAACGGATTGTCAACAGCGGAAATGTATGTACATATGAGCATTTCTCCCAAAAAGTCAACTTTTGTAGCGTGCGAATTTTTTCGTTTTTTGTAAATATCTTGAAAATTAACTCTTGCCTAAAATCATCCTTATCACATATTATTGTGTTTAGCAAGATCTATAAGATTCACTATTTGTCAAAATAAAAAAGTGTTTTGGCATTTGCTTTTTTACAAAAAACGAAAAAGTTCGCACGCTACAAAAGTTGATTTTTTGGGAGAAATGCCCATATGTCTCAGACGCAGATGTATATGGGTTAAAAAAAAACACGCCTAATGTTTGATTAGTCGCTTTGTCAGAAATTTACTCAAACCTGATGCCAAAGGATTGACCACTGATTATGTACTTATCAAAACAAAGAGTTGAGAGTAAAAATCTGATTTTGTGATAAATGGTCCATACCGCATTTTTCGCGGTGAATATGAATGTCACAATTTGCCCTGGGCCATGGGGGTAAAATACAGTTTAAAGCTAAAAATATCAAATATAATGGCATAAAAAATAAGTAAACTTACATTTCATTCATAGAATATTTGCTTTCGTGTGGGCTTTTTTCAGATGTCAAAATTTACAACTGTCAAAATTTCCCATTATATTTGGCACAGCAAAATGGAAAATATTTGTACACCATGGAAAATTAGTTCACCGCATTTTTCCTCTGAGAAAAATGTTACCGATTGGCACACAGCCACAGTCGAAAAGCTACCCTAAATTAAAGTAGCGAATCTGTAGGTAGAAGTGGAACGCAATACGCAATATTTTACGTTAGTGGCAGCCCTAATCAATGTAATTTTGTGGATTTTAAATTAATCGAAAGCGGCAAAATGGCAGCACTTAATACATATACATAAAAAATGTGTATCCAATGGTTTCCATTTGTTTAACAGATAACAGAGTGATAAAGTACTTTCAGCAACTCGACGGCAGATAGTAAATATTCGGCATTTTTACATTTGGAGAAAGCTTACTTCACTTTTTATTGTAAAACTACGCGTTTTATGTTAAGAAAACTATATTTCAAGAAATTGATTTGAGCGGAATGGCAATCATATAAGAATTGTATGTACCGAATTTTTGGTTCTTGTGGAATATAAATATATATTCCACAATTAATACACGAGGTCCACTTTTTGTTTCGATACCATTTTTTCGGCTGCGCGTCACCTCGCGGTGGTCAAATAATTTTCATAAAAATATTAAATTAATCTGATAAAAAACCAAAAATATGTCTGAAGATCAAAGCCGTGGACGTCGTCGCCCATCTCGTGAACAACGCTACTCGCGTTCACGTTCACCAGTGGACAATCATCATCGCAGTTCCGGTGCCAGCGATTCACACCGTAGGCGCAGAGAGCGGGAACCATCGGAAGAGTCGCGTCCCGTAAAAGTTTTTAAGAAGGAGCCTGTTTCCCCAGACAGAAGTCCCAGTTCATCGCGTAATGGAAATGCACGCAACAAGGAAACTAAGGAAAGCAAGGATACGAAAGAATCACCACCAACTAACGTTACCATCAAAAAAGAAAAAGACGCACCGTCAACATCAACCGCAGCTGCAAGTGGGGGTGGCGGTGGTGATGGAGAAACCGGCGAAGCAGGCAAAAGAGAACGTTATGAAATTGTGCACACACGTCCATCTGATATAACAAGTAAAATGGGTAGTGGTGGTACACCGATAACAATGCAGACCAATTATTTTCGTTTATTAACAAAACCAACATGGCGTATATTTCAATACCATGTAGATTTTGCACCATCAATTGAGCTCCGACGTGTACGCGGTGGTATACTATCAGAACATCGTGATACATTGGGCGGTTATTTGTATGATGGTACCAAGTTATTCACTTCATGTAAGTTAAAGGAAGATAAAACTATAATTCGTACGAAATCCAAAGTAGGGGACAGTTACACTATTGTAATAAAATATGTTGGGGTTATTTCCATGACGGAATGGCAATCTTTACAGATCTTAAATTTAATCTTACGTCGTGCTATGGAAGGTCTCAAATTACAGTTGGTTGGTCGAAACTTTTATGATGCTATTGCAAAAATTGATATGCGTGAATACCGTTTACAATTATGGCCAGGATATCAAACATCTATACGTCAACATGAAAAAGATATTTTGTTATGCGCAGAAATTGCACATAAAGTAATGCGTACGGAAACCGTTTATGATATCTTGATGAGGTGTACCGAAACGGCTAAAGATTACCAAGAAGAATTTCGTCGCCATGTACTCGGTCTCACTGTATTAACTGATTACAATAATAAAACCTATCGCATTAATGACATTGATTTTAAAAAGAATCCATCAAAGACTTTTAGATGTAAAGAGAAGGAAGTGTCTTTCATTGATTATTATTACCAAAAATATCATATTCGCATACGCGATCCAAAACAGCCATTACTTATATCTAAGGCTAAAGAAAGAGCAATGCGCGGTGGAAGTAGTGATATAATTATACTAATTCCCGAGCTTTGCCGACCAACGGGACTTACTGAGAACATGCGTAATAATTTCCAACTTATGCGTGCCATGGCAGATCATACACGCATGAATCCAGATCGGCGTATTGATCGTTTAAAAATTTTTAATCAGCGATTACAACAAACCGAAGCTAGCGTTCAAGTGCTCAATGATTGGAATATGACTTTAGATCGTCATTTAGTGGAGTTAAATGGTCGTGTACTTGAGCCTCAACGTATTGTATTTAGTGACCATAAGAAAGCATCTGCTGGTGAACAAGCAGATTGGACACGACTGTTTCGCGACAATGGGTTGTTTACAACGCCCTCACGTGGCTTAGATCGTTGGTCTGTTATAGCGACCAATAGGAATTCAAGAGATTTGAGAAACTTCATTGAAGCATTGATACGCGCTGCAAGTGGTATGCAAATGCGTATTAGTCGTCCTCGTGAAGTTATGCTGTATGATGATAGGAATCATTCATATATACAAGCAATGGAAGATTGTAGCCGTCATGATCCTCAACTGATTTTATGCTTAGTACCAAATAATAATGCCGAACGTTATGCTTCAATCAAAAAGAAAGGTTGTTTGGAGCGTGCTATACCAACACAAGTAATTACACACAAATCCGCAAGTAATCAACGTGGCCTTATGAGTATCGCCACCAAAGTCGCTATACAAATAAATTGCAAATTGGGCTATACACCATGGATGATTGATTTGCCACTTTCAGGTTTAATGACAATAGGTTATGATGTAGCTAAAAGTACACGTGATCGTTCGAAGGCTTTTGGTGCACTGGTTGCATCTATGGATATGAAAACGAATGCCACTTTTTACAGCACCGTGGCAGAATGTAGCTCGCATGATGTATTAGCAAATAGCCTTTGGCCAATGATGACTAAGGCCTTGCGTCAATATCGCAAGGAACATGATGGGAAATTGCCAACACGTATCCTTTTCTATCGTGATGGTGTTGGTGAGGGTTCCTTGAGACAAGTTTATGAGCATGAAGTCAAAGATGTTGTTGAAAAGCTAGAACACGAGTATAAGCGGGTTGGTTCAGAGAAACCACCAATGTTTGCATATGTGGTTGTATCAAAATCCATAAATACACGATTCTTTGCCCGTGGTCGCAATCCATCACCTGGTACAGTTGTTGACGATGTGGTAACATTGCCAGAACGATATGACTTTTTCTTGGTATCACAATCTGTACGACAGGGTACTGTCTCTCCTACCAGTTACAACATTGTTTACAGCAATATACGTCTAACGCCGGATCAAATGCAACTTTTGACATACAAAATGACTCACTTGTATTATAATTGGTCTGGTACTACTCGCGTTCCGGCTGTATGTCAATATGCTAAAAAGCTTGCAACATTAGTCGCTACAAGTCTTTATCAACCACCACAAAATGCACTTGAGAAGAAACTATATTATTTGTAAGCTTCTTTTTTAATCGAAAGCTAATATCATTAATAACTACATCCTTTTTATTAGTAAGTAATTTTTTGAAGACGATTTAAAGAGATACATATAGACATACAATGTAAGTCAAGTGAGGACATTTCGGTTTTCGTACATTTCTTTTATGTTTTTAAACTTTAAAACATGTATTCAGACAAACATACATATATGTTGTATGAGTGTTGGAATTTGAAGAACCAAATGGTGTACTAAGAAATATTTGTAACAAATGGACAATGTAATGGATATAAAATCCAAATGAATTTTAAAATTGAATTAATTTTAAACATGCAATTATTTGTATGCAATATATTTACAAGAATGAAGAAAAATGAAATAACCTCACTCTATAATAAATCTATGTCACCCATTCTATGTATGTAAATTAATAAAAAAAAATAAATAAATTTTCGAACCAACCGGAAAGCACTGTGTCATCATATGAGGTTAGCTAAATGCTGCAATACTACTTGATACCTTTTTTTGAACTTGGGTCAGATTGACTAGTGCTTCTTTAGGAAGATCGCTTTGTTCGGTACTTAAAGAAGTTTTTTTTTTTTGATTTACTGCGATTACCAAGAGAGCTTAACCGATGATTTATATGACTAGGCAGGGTGAAGTATCGCTAAAACAACAACCACCATGTGGGTATCTTGTATTATCGATTCCTCACCCTGCCAAGTCTTCACTTTTCTAACCTAGCATTGTCATCAAAATCTAACGGAAGTCGTAGGTTGTCTCAACAGCGTTGGACCAAAGTGAGATTGGTGTTACGAGCAGGGACGGAAAATAAAAGTTATTTTTTTTTCGATCTCATAAAAGTCCGTTATTAAATCGTGTCCCTGAAGAAAACTATTAAATTTTCAGCCATCCCAGGACTTCTATATCCTAGCCACAATTAATTTTCCTGGCGTTTTTTTTTTTAAAAAGTCCGATAATCATAAATCAGTTGCAGATCTGAGTTAGAAAACTTAAAAAATCAACTTTATCAAATCTACTAGCCTATTCAACACAAGAAATAGAAGAAAATATCTTGACAATGTTGTTTTTTTAATATTAAAGGTTAAATCCGCATCGAACTCCGGACATCGGACCCCGGACTTTTATTTTTTCTCGCCAGCAATAAAAGTTATATTTGTCCTTATATTTTTTAAGGACAGAATAAAAGTCCGAACCAAAATCTACTAAACCGTCAATCCTCGTTCATACGATAAGGTACTCCATCTACGTGAACATTTAACTCTTGCCCCATGTCGTGAAAAAAGTCGTCGTAAATTTGGTCGGGGATAGGGCCAGATCCCGCTCGGTGAGAAAGCTGGAAAGGTCGTGGAGGCAACTGTTGTGTCTTGTATGTACAGAGTTCTTCAATGGAGGCACCCTTGCCCGAAGCCATTATGATGGAGTATCCCTCTGGTGGGGAGGAGGGCTCGAGATAGAAAAATTAAACAGGAGGGGGGGGGGGTTAAGACACCACTTTACAGCACCCCTTGCTTGATTTTTCGCGATTTCGATTCCTAAACTTGACTGACGTTTACCGCCTTCTTAAGCCGGCAAGGAGCGGTGTCTCTTCCAGGTCTCGGAGGAGTTTGGCGTGGTCACGAGAACCATCCTGTGGTTTGGAGAGTGTTGGTTCCAACCATGTGTCGTAATGGTGTTGAGAGTGGATGTAGTACCTTTTCGGAACCCATTTTTGTACTCGGGCTGATGCTGGTTTGCGGTATAGTATGCGAGCAGAGTAGTCTATAATAATTACGCAAGCGGCGAGAGGAGGGAGATATGTCTACACGATTCTCTTTGCTTGGCCGGATTTCCTGGTTTAAGTAGGACACTTAATATCGCCTGTTTCCAGATCTCAGGGGTGACGAAAGTAGTTAGCGAGATTTTGAAGAAATCCACTAAGTAGCTCTGCCCCCACTACCCAGGTGTTTACAGATCTTCGTGACAATTCCGTCGGGTAGAATGGATCTAGAGCAGTGGTGGCCAAACGACCACATGCGCAATTTTTCTTGTATGTGTGCCAGAGAGAGCTCAGCGCTATGCTTACTTGATAAAAGTAAGCAAGATTGATCGGCCACTCTCCCGAACTTCGCCACACGTCGGCAGCAAAAGGTAGCCTATGCACGCGTGCATTGATATTTTAATTCTGGCCACCACTGATCTAGAGGGATTGGCCTTTATCATGATATGCGTTGTCGTCGCCTAGGATTAGGCTATTATCACCCCTTAGCAACGCATTAAAGTCGGGGTGATAATCTCTTGGACTACACGTAGCAGGGGGTATGTAAATATGACCGAACTACAATACCTTGGTGTTCTAAGGTGGAGTCCCTGGAGTCGATGTCATCAGCAAATGTGTGATGTGTGATAAATGCGAAGCCACCCCCAAGACCGTCGGGGCGGCCTTTCTGATGAACGTTATACCCATCACAAGCTCAGAGGTCCGATCTTGCTGAAAGCTTTGTCCCTGTATCGCGGCTATCCGTACGTTCTGTCACTTCATAAAGTATGCTATCTCCGCGATTTTTCCAGCTAGTCCGTTACAGTTTAGCTGGAGGATTTTGAAATATGACGGAGGAGTTTGAAGTCATGTAAGGAGTTAGTGACGGGTGCACTTGCCTAGGTGTAGGTAGGCTGAGGACCAAACTGTGTCGCAGTATGGAGTTGAATGCGCTTTGGCCGTTGTTGTTTGGCGTAGAAGGCGGCTGGATGATACAAAAGGGGACTATGAATGCATGCGTCCATAGGTTTCTCTTTTCAAGCCCAGCGCACATAAGAGTGTGACGGAGGCCTGATCGCTGCCGCAGGCGTATATAGTATTTGATCAACCCTAGGGGCATCACCTTAGAACGACATGAAATTAAAATTAATATACCTCCTGTCACCGGCTACCCAAGAGATTATAGTAGGCTACCGGCAGTAAGAGGCTATTAAAATGCACAAGGTAATGCTGTCCAACTCTATGGTTGATCTGCGGATATAATGCCTCTCGTCCTCATTACTCTTTTCCTGAAGGAGAGGTGATATGGCCTGCACTGCTTATATCAAATCGCTCCACCGTCGCAAAAGAGAACCGAAGAGTCCAAATCGGAATCCAAAAACTCATACTTTTTAGGAACTGTGGAAAAAAGATGTCCCGACCTTTTTGAAAAGTATTGGGCTCCATTTGGTCCTTCTATCGGAGTGTCTCAGTTTTCCTCCGCATTCGCCAACCGGTGCCTATAAGAATACTTACTGGGAAGGAACAACTTAATTTTATCGCTTGAACTGCGCAAACCTCATCACTAAATCTGCTTCGATAGTCGCCGGTACTAAGCCGTAGAACTTTAATAATATTTTTTAGTATGCATGTATTTATATATAACATGTATGTATTTACAATCAGTAGAAATAACATTTTTTTAAAATAGCTGCTTCTTTCAAACCTCGGAGAAACAATTTCCAGCTCTTTTGATGCATGTTCTATGTACATATTTATTTATGGTTGTATATATTCATTATTTTCATTTTTATTTGGGCTTGCATCATTTATTAATTCGTCCCATTTTCCAATTTCACCTTTGCGTACAAAACCGGCTCCACCACTTTGAAGGACCCCAGCGTCAACCATTTCACTACCATTTACAGCCGGATTCTCTCTAAAGTTCCTTATGTCTAAATGTTGTTTGAGCTCTTCCAAATCTTTAGTTCCGATTTCATGACCCAAAAAGTCTGCTACTCTTAAAATAACACGTTCCAAGTCCGATATCATATCCTCATAGTTGTTGAGAAGTATATTTGGCATATGACGGAGGTCATGCGCTTCTTGAACATGACTGTAATACGGTAGCCATATATCTGAAATTTAAGTAAATATTTTTATAGAAATCATACCAGGAAAGATTTTGTAAACCACTTACTTAAGCCACGTGAGAAATAACTCCAAAATCGTGGAAAGTCACCGATATAGCCTTGTGTTCGGTATGAACGAGTCAAGTGGTAATAAGAAACCGCTACATCTTTCGGATTCCGTGTCACATATATAACCTGCGTTAATACATTTTTTATTTTTTTATCGATTTTTGCGGTTTTAATTGAAAGTACCTTGCATTTATTTTCCATAACACTTGGTGGTAGTAAAGAAAATGGGAAATGCGTTTTAATGAAACGTTTTTTATGGCATGGCCACAAGTCCAAGGTTTTGTAGCCTGGAGCTGAGAGTTTTTCAATGTGATTTTGCTTTTTTCTGTCGTCGACGTTCTCCAATAACAACTCGGCCTTCAGCTCAGGATGTATGATCAAGGAAAATCTATGAGAAAATAATTATGAGACGACGGAACTGATACGGGGGGCTTCTCAAAACTCTCTGAACATGACGTTGAGGCTTGAGTCACATTAGATCTTTAGTTGTTTCTCAACTCCACCTAAACTCGAGAATCGTACAGTTCTCAACAAAAAAATTTCCTTCTTTCTTTAAATGTTAATCGCCCTACTTTCATATGTTTTTTTGTTGCTTTTTTTGAAATATATTGTACTAGCTCATACCCGTGGGTTTCACGCTATATAGCCTAAATAATTCCAGAGTTAGGACTATCAAAAATTCCATTTATATGGAAGGTGCCACGCCCCCTTTTTCGTTATCACCAGTTTTCATGCAGGTGTTAGGATGTTAGGGATTACTCTCGTATAACCCCTAACGAAATTCTTGGTGGTCGAACCTAAATACTTCCAGAGATACGGACTATGAAAAATTTGTGTGGGAGGTACCACGCCACCTACATATGTATATGTATGTATCAAATTTGCCAAGTAGGTTTATACCTACAGAGTTTAAATTTTATATATGTAGATACATATGTATTAGCTAGAAAACTACAAGTTCTCAAAGGTCTACGAGGCAATTTCAGAATGATGTTGCATATCAACCTAAGAATTATACATTTTTCTAAAGTTTGAAGTAGTTCAAATATTCGAAAATTCAACTGTCGATTGTTTTGCTACTGAACGCTTAATGTTACTATTCCAATATTCGATAAACTATCAATATTCGAAGGAGTGTGGCTATTCGAATACTTGTTATACATATATCTAACGTTCGATGATTGTGTTGATTGTGAAAAGCTTGTCAGATATTTAACGTCTCTTGAATTTTTTGTATTTTTTTGTAAACTAAAAACCCTTCTCCTGTAAAATTTTATTTATTTATATCAAATGACTTAATCAGACTATTGCTTAAACGAATATGTCATTCTGAGCCAAACCATGATCAAAGAGGGTAAATTTTATTTTATTTACCCTCTTTGATTAGGTTATCATATGATAAAGTTTATCATAAACGCCCCTAAGCCCTACAAACTCCTCTACCTACATATGTACATATATGGTTCATTGAACTTGTTTGTCAAAGTTATGGTTAGGGGTTGATTTTTTTGTAAGCTAGCTGTGAAGCAGAAGCAAAAATAGAATTTATGTACTTATCTCTTACTCTGACTTAGAATGTATGGCTTCTTTTTACTATAGAAATGTATGAACATTACTCACATACATAGATACATATGTATGCATGCACAAACCTACGAGTATACTGATAACCGTTTGTGCTCTAATCAGTATCTAATACATCATCATACGCATATAAGCAATTTACACCGCGTTGAAGATGATGATTTAAAGATTTCGGACGTAAAATAAGTACAAACCTACATATTTCGCTTTTACATTGAAAATAATTATTAAGTATGTATGTAATAGCAAACTATGTTGTTGCTGTTGTGTAGTCTTCCTCTGCTTTAATTTGAAGAGAATTCATCAGCCCTTTGCTTAGAAATATTATCTATTGTTAGATTGAAGATTTTTTTTAAGTTAACGCGTTCAAACAAACAACTTTTCAAATTGTGAATAATTATATGTATAGACAGGATCGTTCTTCAAATTCGCAGTGATGCCAGTCTTGCGAATACTGCAGGTGATATTGCATTTCCAAATAGACCTAGCATCGTCTCAGCCTGTACGTTTTGATTGTATGCCTATAAATTTTATTGTTTCATATCTTTTTTCCATTTTTTTTTTGTTTTTAATAGCCTTATATTTTTTGTTCCATGTAGTGAAATTCTGCAGTATAAAATGGACAAAGGGCTCATTTTGGAGTTCTGGTTACAATTTCTATTAGATCTTATATAATTTTCATCGCTCGCTATTCTTAACTAGGTTTTAACCGGATTAATATGCCAATGAACCATGGCGAAGAAATCTTTCGTACATGTGTATGTACATACATTAGGGTGATAGAAAAATAAATACAGCGAAGAATCTTTAGGTACCTACAAGTAAGTAACATCGCATTAAGTTAGAGATTTGAAAACGTCCCTAATTGATTGCGTGAGTTTTATTAGAAGTGCTTTCTTTTACCTGGTGTTTTGCCTACCTTGCAAAAACCGAAATACTCCGTTCGATACTCCATAGAGTACTCCTTAAGGCGTATCGGAGTACTCCAACACTTATCCTGATTCATGTAAAAAAGGTGATCCAATTTAAATGGCGATGTCATTGAATCACCTAATCCAACTCGGACTAGTTCATTTCTTTGATTTTAAATACTCTATAGACTACATACATGATAGTATTCCCAAAATACTCCTACTGGATTAACATATGGAGTAGTCAACAGCTTTCGAGAACATTTTATCATATGAGCGCTCAAGAGATTTCAGAGATGAGCGCTCAAGGGATTTGGCGCTATTTTATGACTATTTGATTCGAATTTTTTTGCCAAAAGCTATACCACCACCTCTACCATCTTAGCCTTATTCAAATGCCTATTTAAACAACTATTACATTATTACTATCACTTCATTCAAAATTCGCAGGTCGACTCTCTTCCGAAAGCGACTCGTTTTGTATTACTTTTTATAATTTATATTTATACATACTTGTATTTCGCGGTATTAAAAATTATCGGCCTATGAGGAGGATAGGTTTTTATTTGATTTATCATTAAACAAAATAAGTGTTCGCTCAATAGACGTTTTTGGTTAAATTTTATAGCATATGAATGTACGCGTCCGGGCAAGAGCGAGTCCCCCTAAGGGAGGAACATTTGTCCGTCTAATGGAGGTTTCCGTTAGGAGAAATATGTCTGTATTACAACTTACTCGAAAAAAGGAAATCTCTCAGCTAGTCGTTGAATTTTTGCTGTACTAAAGTCCAAATTATTCGCAATCAACCAAACTAATTCTTGTGTCCATGTGGTTCCTGAGCGTGGACAGGTCGCTACCCAAATATCATCTGGACGTGCTTGAAAATTATAATATTTATGGGCTTCCGATTGATATTTATGCGGAAAGAAATATTTTTTTGGACCCACTTGCACGTAACCGCTGCGCTCGCCTTCAGAATATAAAGTACGTCTATGAGGAAATAACAAAGTTAATTAACTAAATCCAATATACCCTTGAAATACTGCAACAGTTCTGCATTTAATTGAGGCTCCACATCAACTATATCATACGGAAACTTCAACATATTTTAAAGAGCAATTGCAATGTTTGCAAAAAGGATCAGAATATAATAATTTGCAAGAAATAACACTCGATGATGATCTGTGTTGAAGTGTCGTTAGCACTAAACTAAAAACTATAATCACTAACTAAAGAAATGCGAAAGCAATTTTACCTAGCTATCAAAGTAAAAACTAAAAGACAATGTAACTTAATGCGTTTAGAGAATGTTGCTATATCGCTTTTACGTGTCGTTGCCCTCTTGCCAGAGGCGTTAATATGCAAATTTCCAATTTTGAGTTAATAAATTGTAATAAATGTTCTATCCATAATATTTTGCGATATCTTCTTCTTCTTTAAACGGCCATCTAACCGCCTGAGCGATTTTGACCGTCCAACATAGCTCGCCAGTCATTTCTCCTTTGCGCCAACTGGCGCCAATTGGAGACCCCACGAGATCGCAGGTCGGTCTCCACTTGGTCCTTCCATCGGAGTGGTGGTCTCCCTCTTCCTCTGCTTCCACCGGCGGGTGCCGATAAGTATACCTTCTGGGCTGGAGCGTCTTCGTTCATTCGCACGACGTGGCCTAGCCAGCGAAGCCGCAGTGTTTTAATGCGCTGTACTATGTCGACGTCTGCGTAAAGCTCATACAACTCATCATTAAATCTTCTTCGGTACTCGCCGTCGCCAACGCGTAGAGGCCCATAAATCTTTCGCAGAACTTTTCTCTCGAACACTCCCAATGCAGCCTCGTCAGATGTTGTTAGTGTCCACGCCTCTGCACCATATACATAGCAGGACGGGAGCGATGAGTGACTTGTAGAGTGTGATTTTCGTGCGTCGAGAGAGGACTTTACTTTTCAATTGCCTACTCAGTCCAAAGTAGCATTTATTTGCAAGAGCAATTCTTCGTTGGATTTCTAGGCTGGCATTATTGTTGGTGTTTATGCCGGATCCAACGAAGTCCATCACTATTTCGAACTTTTTGGTGCCAGCAGTGGCGTGGGTGCCAAGGCGCGAATGCGCTGACTCTTTGCTTGATGACAGCATGTACTTCGTTTTGCCTTCGTTCACCACCAAACCCATTTATTCCGCTTCTTTTTCTAGTTTGGAGTACGCAGAGGTTACGGCACGGTTGTTAAGGCCGATAATGTCAATGTCGTCAGCATATGCTAACAGTTGCACGCTTTTATAGAATATTGTTCCAGCGCGGTTGAGTTCTGCAGATTGTATTATTTTCTCCAACATCAAATTAAAGAAATCGCACGATAGGGGGTCACCTTGTCTGAAACCTCGTTTAGTTTCAAACGGCTCGGAGAGGTCCTTCCCAATTCTGACTGAGCTGGTGGTGTTGCTCAATGTCATTTTGCAAAGCCGTATAAGTTTTGCGGGGAAACCAAATTCAGACATAGCGGCATATAGGCAGCTCCTTTTCGTGCTATCGAAAGCGGCTTTAAAATCAACAAAGAGGTGGTGTGTGTCGATTCTTTTCTCACGGGTTTTCTCCAGGATTTGACGTATTGTAAAAATCTGGTCGATGGTAGATTTTCCAGGTCTGAAGCCACACTGATAAGGTCCAATCAGTCTGTTCACGTCAGGCTTCAATCGTTCGCACAATACGCTTGACAAGACCTTATATGCGATATTCAAAAGGCTGATTCCGCGGTAGTTGGTGCAGTTTGCAGGATCACCTTTCTTGTGGATTGGGCACAGAACACTTAGATTCCAATCTTCGGGCATGCATTCATCCGACCATATTCTGCACAGAAGCTGGTGCATACGCCTTACCAGCTCCTCGCCGCCATGCTTGAATAGCTCAGCAGGCAAACCATCAGCGCCAGCTGCTTTATTGTTTTTTAACCGGGATATTGCTATTCGCACCTCATTATAGTCGGGTTCTGGGACGTCAATTTCGTCGTCTTCGATTGTAGGTTCGGGTTCGAGCTCTTCTCTGGTTTCTTGCCTAATTTCTCCATTTAAAAGGGCAGAGAAGTGATCCCTCCATATCTCTAGTATTCTCTGAACATCAGTCACCAGGTCGCCGTTCTCGTTCTTACAGGAATTTGCCCCGGGCTTGAAACCTTCCGTCATTCGTCGAATTTTTTGATAGAATTTTCGGGCATTATTCTCATTGGCTAGCATCTCAAGCTCATTGATTTCACGCTTTTCTGCCTCTCTTTTTTTTGCCCGGAAAAGTTGCCTCGCTTCCCTTTTCAACTCGCGGTAGTGTTCACACACACTCCTTGTTGCACTCGATCTTAGCGTTGCCTTGTAGGCTTCGTTCTTTCTTTTCGTTGCAGCTCGGCACTCTTCATCATCGTACCAGTTGTTTCTTCTCGTTCGCCGGAATCCAATTACTTCTTCGGCTGCGGTACGGAGTGCTCCTGTGATGTGCTCCCACTGCTCATGCATTCCACTGGGTTGAATTGTGCTCTCAGAGAGCAGGTGTGAGAGTCGGTCTGCAAAATCATTGGCGGTCTGTTGCGATTGCAGCTTTTCGACGTCCAGCTTTCCTTGCGTTTTCTGTTGCACCTGTTTTGTCGTACAGAGGCGGGTACGAATCTTAGCTGCTACTAGGTAGTGATCGGAGTCGATGTTTGGACCTCTTATTGTGCGAACATCTAAAACGCTAGAAGCATGCCGTCCGATTTTGCGATATAAGTAAGCAGAATCAACCAAAATATATTGGCAGATAATAATAATCGTTTAACATGTTTTTTATTTAAAATCTTTACATAATAATAAATTTAAAATATTGGTCGATCATACTCATATCAAACAAAGCTAAAATGAAAATTAAAATGGTCCCCTTATGAAAAAAAATTAAGTTGGTTGGTGGTATGAAGAAATTTTTTTATGTATGTTTTGCCAACATGCGACAACTATTTTATTTACAAACCATAGCATAGCCGTGGCAATAAGCGAAAAAAGCCAAACTCAAGTTTGTAGTAAGCGTTGTAACATCGCACAACCATAGACACAAACCGTGATTTTAAAATGTTAACATTACATTTTCGTTATTTTAAAATAAAAACTTTGTCGCATTTGGGCATTCATTCCATTGACATTACGACACCCCACCTAATACCTGATTGGAAAATAGTACTTTTTTGTTATTACATGTAATCTGATGCCGGCTTCAACGGATTGTGTTACTATTAACAGGCTTTAAATTAGAGCAAATGCCTACATACATTTATTGACAACTACAAAGTATATTCGCTCTAGCTCGCAATGTGTGTTACAATTTAATTTAATAGGGACTTGAATAGAAAATAATTCCCGTTTTTTTGCAGCTTGAAAATGTATAGCTTTGATCATAACGGAACAAAAACAATAGAGCAAATCGGGGCAAAAGCAGGGTTGCGCCAACATTACATTAAATCTAGAAGTTTCTTGGGTTGCCACATATTGACAATTACATATTTAATATAAGCAACGTTAAACTGCATTAGATGATCTGACTAATCTCTCACATGTAGACATTTTTAAGATCCGATGAAAATTGTGTGTGTAGTGTCCATTAGACCCATGAGAAAATCTATCGCTTCTAGATCCAAACCTTGCTTGTTCCGACAAATGATTAAAGTCATATAAAATGGCGGCCTCATACCAAATTTAATCGAGATATCTCTAAAACTGAGGGACTAGTTTGCGTTCAAACAGACAGATGGACGGACGGACATGGCTAAATCGACTCAGCACATCACCCTCATCGTTGCGGTATACTTATTGGTGGCTCTTTCTCTCCTTTTTCTACTAGTTACAAACATCGGCTCAAAGTTATAATACCTTTTCATTTTCAAGGCATAAAAAGCGCCGACTTTTGGGGTCTAGAATGCATTTAAAGGACAGAAAACTGCAAAAACGTGAATGCAAGTTTAAAATGGCCAC
Source organism: Sphenella marginata (assembly GCA_951509765.1). Lineage (NCBI taxonomy): Eukaryota > Metazoa > Arthropoda > Insecta > Diptera > Tephritidae > Sphenella > Sphenella marginata. The sequence continues at coordinate 11,579,004 of OX608081.1, read as the reverse complement.
TACATGCACAATTATGGTCGTATTTTTATGGTTCATACACCAGTGTTTAGCTAAAGTAATACATATCAGATACATCAATTGAATTTTGTTTCTGAGCACGCCTAATCATGAAGTGTTTTCAAACTGGTCCCGCAGCCCCAGTAAACTTAAAACTGTTTCCGGTGAATGGCGGGATTGCAATTTATTAAAACAAACATGTTTAAAATCTTTTAGTAATACTATTATTAAGTGGTAGTCCACCAGACACCATTTCGACGGCTTATATTTTTTCGTCTAGTTGTGTGAACCTAGTGAAAATAACCCTGCACAAGTTCACATATAAAGGTTTTTATTTATTGTAATTTGTGTTTATATAAAAAATTCAATTCATTTTAAAACTTATTTATTTACATGGCGCATTTCGCAAAATAACGGCGCAAAACAAATTTTCCTGTTTATTGGTGTCTGTCAGACTACCATGTCCGTCAGAGGGTTAAGCGCCTTTGTAGAGCAAATCTTTAACTTAATTTTTTCCGGGAATCTTTGACATATGTCCGTCCATCCACAGTTCTATACGTTTCTTTAGTTCGCTATTATTCGTTAATTCTTCCCGTTTTCCATATCCACCTTTACGTACAAATCCAGCTTCACCTTTTTGAAGAACTCCAGCTTCAGCCATTTCACTACCATTTACAGCCGGATTCTCTCTAAAGTTTCTTATGTCTAAATGTTGTTTGAGCTTTTCTAAATCTTTGGCTCCGATTTTATTGCCCAAAAATTCTGCTACACTTAAAATAGTGCTATCCAAGTCCGATAACATATCCTCATAGTTGATAAAATGAATATTTGACTTATGGCGGAGGTCATATGCTTCCCGAACGTGACTGTAATACGGTAACCAAGGGTCTGAAATTTAATAATTTGTTATACATATATCTTATACCGGCAATGTTTATGTAAAAGACTTACTTAAGCCACGTGAGAAATAGTTCCAAAATCGTGGAAAGTCACCAATATAGCCCTGCGTGCGATATAATCTATTCAAGTGGTAATAAGAGACTGCTACATCTATGGGATTACGCGTCACATATATAACCTGCGTTAATACATTTTTTTATTTTGTTAATCGATTTTTTTCGAGTTTTAATTTAAAGTACCTTGCATTTATTTTCCATAATACTCGGCGGCAGTAAGGAAAATGGAAAATGTGTTTTAATGAAACGTTTTTTATTGTGAGGCCATAAGTTCAAAGTTTCATATCCTGGTGCTGAAAAATGTTCAATAAACTCTTGCATTTTATGATCACTGAAATTTTCGGACAATAATTCGTTTTTTACATCAGGATGCACAAATAAAGGAAATCTACAAAGAAAAGTGTAATTAGTAATTTCTCCATCAACCGGAGTAACCAAATTTTGGGCTGTGAAAAGAGACATAATCACTGCAATTGTTGCTTGAGTAACATAAAGTGTCTTAAAAATGATAGTCTTTTGCGAGATTTCAATCCGATACTGTTTTATATAAGCTCGTCGAATATCCAATAGCCCCTACCCCCTTTTTCCGTTAAGAATTGGGATTTCACTTGGGTATGTGGGAGCTCAGTTGGGTACCATATTGTGAAAGCATTGAGCTCTCGCTTCAACATCTACTGTTATGACACCAAAAACTCATCTAACTTCTTAGGTACACTTCTTTGGCTGCCGATTGACATGTTAATAGGACATAGTATTGTTAGAGTCCATCAAGAACGCCAATCTAACGAGCTCATCTCAAACATAATGCTGTAATATTATATCATGGTGGAAGCCTGTATGTGGCGTATGAGCCAGTTTACATTTTGAGGGGCTAAAAAAAAGGCCACTGAAATACAAAATTTCAAGGTTCGCAGGGCTGGTGTACTAGTGCCGGATTCATGTTCGACAAAAGACTATCCAGACACAGTGCTTTTGTTGTTAAAGGTAACCCCAATCCCCTACCTATCGCGATTCTGCCATTCCGGCCGTTGAACGAATTAAGGAAAATAACCTTCTCACAGATTTCCACTCTGGATTCAGGTCACATCGTAGCTGTAACACAGTGCTCCTATCGGTTATAAAAATTTGACTGCTTTTCTAACTCTTCTCGACCAGTCGAAAGCGTTTGACTCTGTCGACCACTCCGTTCTCTGTAAGAAGCTGGAAAACTTATTTAATTTCTCCAATTATGCAACAGCCCTCATCAGATCCTATTTGGCCGACCAAACTCAGGCAGTAAGTGTTGGTAGCAGAAAGTCTGACTTTGTGAGTGTCTTAAGAGGTGTCCCACAATGATCAATCCTTGGACCCCTGTTATTTGTGTTGTACATAAACGATTTGCCCCTGGTGTTCTTAAGTATTGTAATATTTACATTTATGCTGATGACGTACAATTGTATATGTGCTGTCCTAGTGATCGTTGATAAACAGGAGTTTAGCCTATTGCAATATCCAGATCGGAATTGTGCCAGCATGACTCTAGTTTCCCTCGGAAGGACACGTTCTTCCTCAGCAAGAACAGGTGGTTGGGTGTCAATAACGGAGTTCACCATTATCATTTGATGTTCATGAAAGGTATACAAATTTTGAATTCAAGAATTGTTATTGTAATATAATTATTTATTAGATAGGTATGGGTCGGAAGAAGCAGGATCAATTTGAGCGGTCGGGCTTTATTGTAGAAAGTAGTGGATTGAAATGCAAATTTTGTGAGTTCAAAGTGCCGAACGACCATCTACGTAATATCAAAAGTAATACAAATGAGTTCAGTGCGCTCTTGAAGCAGAATCAGGCTGAACAATTGGAACAGCTTTCTGAAAATAAGAAAAGAAAAATATGCGTCGAATTCAGTGAGAGCGATGTGACTAATATACGCGCGGGGTTCGTGACAGAATGACACAGGTTAGCTAGAACGCGCGTTTTCGACTTTAAAATACATATATTGTATAATGAAGATTTTGAAAAGAAGAAAATCTTTTTCAGAACAATTTTTAATGGTAAAATGCATTTTTTCACTGAGCATCATAAGGGTTAAAGCGGAATAATTCGTGAAAACAAGCAGGCGCGGTTTCACTTGCAAAGGATTTTGGTACTCTCAATAATACAAAAGTTATTTGAAAATTTCAGAATTGATCCAAAAAAAATTTTTTCTGATATTTTGACTTCAAAAGCTAGGCAACCCTAATCCTTGAACGGATTTTTCCAGGCAACCCACATACATAATTTTATATAAGGTGCATTTCATTCATATGCGTGAGGTGAACGTCGCCCCTTTGTTGTATCTCCGACTATCATATATATTTATTGTTATCAACTTTCAATATTGTTACCTTCTTCCTAGTCATTTTCAGTATCAAGTTGAAATTGTTTATATTTCTTATACATGTGTCTCTACCGACTAGCACTATAAAATAATTTTTGTCAAATTGTTGTGCTAGGACGAATTTCCAAATAAATAATTAAATAAATAAAATAAATAAACAAACAATACAACGATACCAAACACTTTCATTTTTTTTTATAGGGAACTAGCAGACCCGGCAGACGTTGTTCTGCCTGACCAGCAAATACATTCAGGGATATAACGAATTGAAATATTACTTAGCTGGTGGTCCTGGAACTGCCCACTTTTCCAAAGAATTTACAAATGTAGCCTATGTATGTCGTACCCAACGAAGATTTTAACGTATTGGAAAAGTTTAAAATAGATCAACCATAAACTTTGGACATTATTGAAGTACAAACAAAACCCTGAATACAAAAAATTCCCAAATTATATAATTCTTGACCAAGGGACACACATATCCAAAAATCATTAGTTTAGACCAAAAATATTCAAAGTTATGATGATTTAAATTTTATATAGCCTGGGGGCGTGGCACAACAATCTTCTGAACCATCGAAAAAATGTGGGCGTGGGACCGCCAACTTTTCCCAAATTATATACATCTTGACTAAAGGACACACATATCCAAAAATCATTAATCTAGACCAAATATGTTCAGAGTTATGAAGAATTTAAATTTATATAGCCTGGGGGCGTGGCACTGGCTGCTTTTCCAAAAATTGATATAGCCTAAATCGTACACAACAATTTTCTTAACCAATCTTGAAAGTTTAAAAGAGATCGACCATAAACTTTGGACATTATTGAAGTACAAACAAAACACAAAGAATGTGGGCGTGGCACCGCCCACTTTTCCAAAATTACATAAACCTTGACTAAAGGACACACATATCCAGAAATCATTAATTTAGACCAAATATGTTCAGAGCTATGAATAATTTAAATTTTATATAGCCTGGGGGCGTGGCACCGCCTACTTTTCCAAAAATTTATATAGCCTAAATCGTACACAACAATTTTCTTAACCAATCTTGAAAATTTAAAAGAGATCGACCATAAACTTTGGACATTATTGAAGTACAAACAACACACAAAAAAAGGGGCGTGGCACCTCCCACTTTTCCAAAATTACATAAATCTTGACCAATATCCAGAAATCATTAATTTAGACCAAATATGTTCAGAGCTATGAATAATTTAAATTTTATATAGCCTGGGGGCGTGGCACCGCCTACTTTTCCAAAAATTTATATAGCCTAAATCGTACACAACAATTTTCTTAACCAATCTTGAAAATTTAAAAGAGATCGACCATAAACTTTGGACATTATTGAAGTACAAACAACACACAAAAAAAGGGGCGTGGCACCTCCCACTTTTCCAAAATTACATAAATCTTGACCAATATCCAGAAATCATTAATTTAGACCAAATATGTTCAGAGCTATGAAGAATTTAAATTTTATATAGCCTGGGGGCGTGGCACCGCCTACTTTTCCAAAAATTTATATAGCCTGAATCGTACACAACAATTTTCTTAACCAATCTTGAATGTTTAAAAGAGATCGACCATAAACTTTGGACATTATTGAAGTACAAACAAAACACAAAAAATGTGGGCGTGGCACCGCCCACTTTTCCAAAATTACATAAACCTTGACTAAAGGACACACATATCCAGAAATCATTAATTTAGACCAAATATGTTCAGAGCTATGAATAATTTAAATTTTATATAGCCTGGGGGCGTGGCACCGCCTACTTTTCCAAAAATTGATATAGCCTAAATCGTACACAACAATCTTCTGAACCAATCTTGAAAGTTTAAGAGAGATCGACCATAAACTTTGGATATTATTGAAGTACAAACAAAACACAAAAAATGTGGGCGTGGCACCGCCCACTTTTCCAAAATTACATAAATCTTGACCAAAGGACACACATATCCAAAAATCATTAATTTAGACCAAATATGTTCAGAGTTATGAAGAATTGTAGTTTTATATAGCCTAGGGGCGTGGCACCGCCCACTTTTCCAAAAATTAATATAGCCTATGCTTTAACCCATGATCCCAAGAATATACTGTGAAAATTTCATAAAAATCGGTTGAGTACTTTGGACGCCCATAAAGGACACACAGACACACAGACACACAGACACACAGACACACAGACACACATTCATTTTTATTTATAAGATAGAAAGGGCAACAGAAACATCGCAACAAGGATCAATTATTTTAACTTACTCGAAAAAAGGAAATCTCTCAGCTAGTCGTTGACTTTTTGCTGTACCAAAGTCCAAATTATTTGCTATTAACCAAACTAGCTCTTGTGTCCATGTCGTACCAGACCGTGGAAATGTCACTACCCAAATATCATCTGAACGTGCTTGAAAATTATAATAACTGTGTGCTTCCAATTTATATTTATGCGGGAAGAAATATTTTTCCGGCCCCACTTGCACAAATCCCGTACGCTCGCCTTTATAGCAAAAAAAAAATCACTTTATTAATAAATAGCACAATTTTAAAATGCAATATCCTTACCTTTAAAATACTGCAAGAGCTCCGCATTTAACTTAGGTTCAACGTCAACGATATCATATGGAAATTTATACATATTTGTCAATGGTACTTAGAATGTTGCAGTATTGTAATAAGATAACAATATATATATACAGATATATACTGATTTGAAACAAATTTCCAAATAAAATGTTTGAAAGAAATTACACTGTGCTTTGAACTGTGTTGAAGTGCCGTTAGCAGTCAACTAACAATTCAAATTTTTATTAAATGCAAGCACTTGTTAAGTTTCTTATCAAAGTGAAAGTTAGTAGATTGTATTACATAACGCTGTAAGTGAGTATTTTTAATGGATATTTTTTATTGCATGCTGTTGTCTCTTCCCAGAAGCATGAATGTGCAAATTTAACTATTTTGAGTTAATACAAGTAGATGCGCCGTAATAACAATTGAATGTTGTACGTTTGGCGGACTCGCCGGGCATTACAATAATATTTTGCATTCTCGAGTTACCGGAATGATTTAAAATATACAAAAAAAAAAATGTAATTATAATATAAAAATAACATTTTAAACTCAATTTTGTAACTTGCAGTGTAATAACAAACCACAACAGGTTTTAACAATGCAGCAAAGTTATTAAAAACAACCGTAAATACTTGTATAGTATGTTTTTATTACATTGTTGATTAAAAAAACCAGTTTTTAATTTGACGAAATAACGCGTGCTATAATTCAAATATAAACATATACGACACTAGGGAGATACGCTTGCGGAGTGCATGGCTTTCCAGATTTGATAGATTCTATGCAGAGACCGAGGTTTGATCATGCCTTTTGCGATCCTTTGCCAAATTTTACGTATTCCCCTAGGATAAATGAGTTGTAGTGCAATTTGGTTTTCACTAGTGTAGATAATCCATTAAAAATGGTTTATCATCTGGTGCATATGGAATCAATGGCACATCATACGGCAGCGGAAATGAGGGTATACCATCCCTATCGTAACCCAAAGGAAATGTGTCTTCACCAATCTGTAAACATTTGAAAATAATTATAACAGCAGGAGGATAAGTTATGATACATCAGAGCAAGGGAAGAAGATTCATAATGTAAATCTAGTTTGAAATTAATATTTATTTATTTTAAAATTGTCGCACTATAAATTCACTTCCTGAAATTTTTCCTTATTTCTAGGCGACCTTAATAGCTGGAACAAAATTTGAGGTTCACCTTGACCTAAAATTCGGGGAAATATTGTTGAACACTCTTGTATTCAAACCTAGGTGCATTTCTCCACACATATGTATGTATGTATGTACCTCATTTTCACATATAAAAAAACAAAAATTTATTTAGTGTACCGCTTTTTAGAGCAACTTTTTCATTTTAAAAAAAGTCAATGCTAAGTTCAGGTTTGAAGCAAAAAAAGTGAAAAGACAATAGTTTTGAAGATTTTACCAAAACAATAAATAACTATCATCCAATTTCGGATATATCTAAAAAAAATTGATTATCTTATAACTTCTCTGCCGAATATAACCAATTGAAAAAATTTACAAAACAACATCTATAAAATCTTCTTAACTGTTTCCAGATACTTAAATTTCTGAGCTTTGAATCTCTTTTTTTACTCTTTTTCACTACTTATTTCCCATTTACAGTTTTCTGAACTATTTAAATTTAAATAAGTTTAAATTTCTGGAGTTGTTAATACGACTACATTATATTTTTTAAGCTAGAATTTTTTTCAAAATAATATTGTATGAAATAAGATTTGCTTAAAAGGCTTAGGTCTTGTGCACAGGCAACATTAATGAATCAAATATGAATATGTATGAATGAAAATAAATGTGAAAACAGCGATGAGTTCACTATGTATATAATTAATTAAATATGAATCCGAACACAAAAAACAAGCATGCAAAGATAATTGAGGATCCAATTTCCCTTAACGAGTTAGACAGCTGTCTTAGTAAAGTTAAAGGCATAACAAAGGGAATGGATCGTATTTCTTACCAAATGTTGAAAAACGTAATTTTTCGGAAAACAAATTTTACTGAATTTGTATAATACAATTTTTGAATCTGGCATAATTCCACATGCTTGGAAGCTTGTGTAATCAATTCGTCATTGATCTAGTAAACAGTTTTTCTCTGACAACTAAGCATGGGACTATTCGAATAAACGAGTAAATAATTCGAATAAATATTATTATATTTATATTCGTTTATTCGAATAGTGTTTATACGAATATTATTCGGAAAAAATCCGACTCCTACTGACAACAAACGTGAACGTTATGATTTTTCAAAATAATTTTGATTAAATGCAATTATCTTGTAATCTTTTTATATTTCGATTAATACTATTAATTCTCAAGAAATATTGAATATCTTGTTAAATATTTAATCAGACTCTGTCCAAATCTTTTACTTGCAACAGTTGTCCCTATTTCCAAGCCGTAGAAAGATATGTCGAGCATTAATGGGCGTAGGCCAATTCTGCTCCTAACTTGTGTTTCAAAAATCCTAAAAAAAAGTTATATCAAAAAGATTTTCATGGTCCATGGAAGATCGAAAACATATCGGGGGTCTATCAGCTATTCCGTCGGAGCTCTCGCCGGAAAGAATCTGCCATCACGCAGTTTCGAAAAATGCTATCAGCAACTACGACGTTTTCGTAGTTAGTGCTGCCTACATACCATTTTTCGTATATCGTTTGATTAGCTATAAAATTACCCACAGCCTAGTCCTTCCAGAATTTTATGAAAGCGGCTCTTAAATTAATAAAATATTAAAATTCTATTCCAGTTTTTGTATTTACGATTTCACCCATTTTCAATAGCAACCTACCTTGGCCAGAAAGTAACCTGTATGCAAAATTTCATGCAAATATCTTAATTTTTACGCAAGTTATTGTGTACACGGACGGACAGACGGACGGACGGACATGCCTTAATCAATTCCTCTTTTCAACGTAAGAACTTTCATATATGGAACTCCATATCTAACTCGATTATTTTGAGCCGTTACATAGCACCGTTATGTGGACAAAATTATAATACCCTTGTACTAGTACTAGTACGCTGGGTATAAAGAGATATTTAAACAAATATTTTAGAGAAAAAAACAAATATTAGTATGCAAATTTTAACCACCACCATTACAGTTATTAATAGATATGGGAATCCACTTTAATACCCAACTGAAATAAACAAATACAAAATAAGAATATTTTCAAGACTCCGACTGGGGGGACTGGGGCACACAAATGCCACACATCAATATGTCTTCGACAACACTAAAATAAATTACTGAGACTCCTGTGGAGAGCGCATAACTTTTTGTCATATCGAGTTGGTGTAACCAACAAAATTTTGAAAATTCGTATTTTAATAGATATCAACAATTCTGTTTGTTTTAAACCATCTGACAAAATATTACAACTGTATATGTGCCATAACTACATACATAAGTATAAAAACAAGTCTAGATATAGTGCATTTCTTTTTTACATACCACAAATTTAGGTAGAAATAGTACGCCTGCTTCATAATTCATTATTCTTAGACATGGTGATATGTTGACATTTTTGTTAAAAGCACCCCATGCTGCTTTCGATAAATTAGCTGATGTTAACATAAACCAATAAATAGATTGATCCTCCAAATTCATACGCGTATATGTTTTTATGTGCGGCATTGCTTGCGAACGATGCCGTTGCTTCGAACACCATTGAAATAAATGCCCACGCAACCATGGCTGTTTATCATTAGTATTTGCTCCATAAGGTAAGCAACCACCGCCGAGTAAGTCGTCATGGCTCCCTTTAACATTACTAAAACTTGGATAGATCATTTTGAAAGGTGGAAAATGACTAAGTCCCGGCGGTCCCGAATGTTTACGTAGACTGTTGAGAAAGTCGTGTTGTATCCAAGTCTGTATGTTTGGTCCTAAACTACCAATGCTGGAACTTTGACAAATTACTGGCACTCTTGCTTCAATAGCTGCACAATGTTTTTGTAGTAATTCGCCAACCCGTGCATGACCCCAAGGATAGCCGCGGGGGCCGTCGCGAAATCCACCTGGAGTGGAACCGATAAAGAAAACACTACAAGCAAATCAGATTTAAATAAAGCTGATAAATACTTGATTTTATACTCACTTGATAGCACTAAAATCGGTTTTACGTATTCGTGCAATCCATGGTTGTAACTTTGCAATTTTATATTCCACCAAGTACAACATGAGATCTTGTCGAAAATTTGTGGGGCTTTCGCCAGCTGTTGTATCCACATCGCTCGGTAATCCTAATAGTTTTGGGCTTATCCAAACACCTTGTGTACGATTGTGCCAATCATCTTCATACAGATTTGCTGTAGAAATGACCACTCGCATGCTACCATCTGTATAACCCAAAAGCATTACTTTTGCATGCGATGTTGAAAATGGCGTTGGCATATTGACTTTGATGGCGGTGACTTCGGGATGAGTTTTCGAAATGTTTACCAATTCGGGTGTTTCATCTCCATAGAGAATGAGTAGTGGAGTACCCCTGGATAGTATATAGTAGTAGATCAATTATACATATGTACATATAAAAGCATTAATATCTTGCATTGAATTATTCTATTTATTTGGCAGCCAAGTTTGAAAATAGCACTGGCCAAAGCATCAATTGCATTTTGGTAATGCTTCAGACGGATATAGTTTTTTGGCGACACAAGGCGCATGTCGTGTGAGGGCAAGGATCTTATGTTCTTGTGTTGTTTTTTTTGTTTGTGCTTCACTTATAGTTTTTAAAGCATAGCTGGGAATATATGTATTTGGTTGAGTTAATTATATTTTGAAATGTGTCTTACATATGATGGGCCCAGAAGCAAAAGGATCTGAGTGACATTTTTTTTGAAATTAAGTTATACCCATATTTGTATAGTGAAATATGGTGTTTATTTGTTGGCAAAGAGATCCGAGTCATTTCGGACAATGAAATGCAATCTATTTCCCATACAATAAACGCCTTACCCAGATTTTACATAGAATTTTCAAAAGGCAGTAAACTTTAAACTTGAATATCTCAAGCCAATTTCGGAGTCACTTAGATCCATTTGGCTCTAAACCCTTCATATCGAAAAATTCTTGGAAATAGAGCGCCGTGATACCAGGATCAAATTGAAGTTAATTCGATATATCATCGCATTTATGGACTTATTGCCATCCGCAAAGTAAATAGGAGGAGAACGTTAGTAGGAATATAAATTTGAGATATAGAGGCGGTGTTAGAGAAAATGAAAAGGGTAAAGAAAAGGGAAAATATAAGGATAAAAAACAAGAAGCGTAAAGTGTGGCGGGAAAAGAGTACAATTTGTTACAAGTATGCAAGTAGTAGTTTTAGTCAGAAAGTCTGCTAGTCAAGTATAAATTTAATATGGAGTGGTTGCGCTTGAATTGGTATGTGTTTAGCCTATTACAATATTCAGAAGGAAAGTAGATAATTGCATAATGTTTGGCAGTGTCAACAGGATGACTGCTACAACAAAAACTATTCCAATAAAGCTATTATTAAATAATTACATTATTCCAGCAAAGTAATAATGTCCAAGTAACCATCCAACCTCCACCATAAAGTTGATTTGAACTGATGATTCTATTTCACCCAAGCTATCATCGAGAATTTCTAATTATTGAGGGGGAAAATATTTGTTAAATTACAAAATTATTTAAGTTTCTTAGGATTATATACAACCTTGTAGTGTTATTGTTAATGGCTCATGATGTGTGCGTTTAGAATCCGTTATCGCAGTAAGAAAGAAATTATAAGGAGCTGCACTTTCCAGTTTATCTGCAGCATGTCCTTTCTCTAACACTACTGGTATATAATCCTTTATATTTCTTGTTATTTTAGGTTTCTTCGAGAGTTTGGAGTTATCACCATCGGAACTTGAACTTGATTTACTACTGGACGAAGCAGTTTGGGATGACGTACTTGCCATTGGTGATTTGCTACGTTTAACTGAATCCATCTAAAAATAACAGTGCATTTTTATTTTGTTTCAAACGATTATAATAAATTAAGTACATACCTTGGGGGTACCACCATCCAAGCGATTACCGTTCTTCAAACAATTGCCATCATTATCATCAGTTGAATTTGTTTTACCAATTTTACTGCCACTGGCTTTTGGGAATAGCTTTTCCAACAGCTTCAGTTGTGTTTCTATCAATTCTGCTGACATAAACAGTTCAGCTGGGATGGTATATTTATTAGTCTTGGGGTCCAAACCATTGGCATAGATATCATCCACTGCAAAATATTTGTATAGTATGTATGTCAGAAGCATATGGATGTAAAAGCCACTTACAATGAGGATGTGAAAATTCGCCAAAGTGTATGGGGTTTTTTCGGTAACACTGTTCACCATAAGGACATTTCTTTAGGTTCGATGCCATAAGGACAATAAATGAAGCAACTTTAAAATTGTTATAGACAAATACGTTTAACAATGAAGCACTTAACACATAACAACACAAACAAACAAAATTTCCCTACATATGAGGGAACTGTTTTTAAATTTTCCCAGTAGAGTTGGCAAAAATTTGCGGGCCTGTATTTTGTCGCTGTGACTTAAACATCAAGGTAGGAATGAGTAACAAATAGCAAAACTATCGATATATTTTGGCAAGAGTGCAAAAGATCTCGAATGACAGTACATTAATTTCACAGTACTATTTTGACATTAATAGCTGTATTCTGTAAGTCTGTCTCATCTGAAGTCACTAAATTTGAGATTTTTCATTAGAGACAATTTTTGTAACTTTCGATGATTTCGGTATTCTGTAAGAGAAAATCAAAATTTCAACATTGATATGTGGTGGAAACAGATATGCACAAATCTTAAGTACAGCATTTGGCAGCGCCCATATAAATATTGCATTAGCGCAGGCAGTAAGTGTCTCGGGGTATAATGTGTGGGACGCAGGTTCCAACCCGGGATCGAGGATAGTTTATTTATTATTTTTTTCTTTTTTTTTTGTTAATTAATTATTATTTTTTAATTAACCTATATTTTCTTGTTTGTGACCTGCCTAAAACCAGCTGACAAATTAGTGACTACTTTTTTGAGACCTGAGATGTGAGACAGCTTACTGAATACCGAATTGTCTCAAAACTGAAATTGACCACAAAATGTCTCTATTAGTGACTAGAGACAGCTTATAGAATTCGCCTATAAAAGCTGATTCTGGAAGTCCCATCTTCGGTAACTATAAATTTTTTTTTTTTTAGATTTGCCCTTTTACATTTTTCCTAACACCATATCAATGTATCTACAACAACCACATATAAATGACTTAGGTCAAAAAGCGTCTATTGATACATCTTCCGACAAGTATTTTAGCAGTTGTCTTCTTGAAAAACATCCACCGAGTCATTTGACAGCTACGTTTTCCATTTCCCATTGTTTATAAACTCAACTTTCTTTCATTAATAGTCACTTTCTCAAAAGCCCGCTAAGCTTAATCAAGAGTTAATTCGACAGCAAACAGTACAACATACGATAATTTAAATCCGCGGTAATTGTTTACGAAAGCCACCGATTGCTAACCCCAAAGCGGATTCGCATTTCTGTGACCCAAACGTGCCTTTTGATATCTATCTCGACATATTTGTACGTGTTTTAGTACCTGATGGATGTCGTAAAAAATTTCCAAACCCGATTGGCTGCTACCGACTTTTATGAAACCGGCCCTCACTTCATTAACAGTGTCATAATTTTACACATCAGCTTCACCCTGTGTTTGTTCTCACAAATTCCATTTCGTTCAAATAAAACGCAAATAATTTTGTTGGAGGAAAAAGTGCAGTTGCAATTTCATTTTTTTGTGCAAATTAGCTAAAATGCGATTTAATTTTATGCTGTTTTTACAAGAAAAAGTGTGAAATATCATCAAGTATGAGCAGATAAATCATTATAATATTAAAAGTATTATTATATTTAGTGTGGATAATATGCATTTGAATTGTATATACATATATAAGCAAAACTTCGCCATGGATTCTTTAATTTGCTCATAATCAATGAGGTGTTATTGTTTTCAGTCAAATGAGTGTTTATAGGCAGTTATTTTATTTGCTAATGAGGGAAATCTTTATTTAGATGACGTATTGCTACAGATATTAAAACGAATGGATTGTGGTTTTCAGCAACCAAACCCAAAGCGTCAAGTGTACATATATTACAGCTACATACATATATGTATGTGAATTCCAGGGCTTCTTTGTGGGTGATGCACCGTGTCTGGGGTTTACACAGACATATTTATAATCGTATAGTATGTATATGCATCATATGCAGCGACCGATAAGTTAGCTATTAAGCGGATTCAAGTTGCTGCATTCGATTGTAATTTGTCATGCTAATGCTTTTTTCTTTTCCTTCCACAGCGATCGTCTTAAGAGAAAACTGAGCACAATCAATAATTAAAGGGGAAGTTGTTAAAATTCCAAGATTTATTATGAAAACATTTTATTGGACTGCAATTGGATAAGGCACAATTACAAAACTATACCACGTTCAATTTAATACTATAATTTCAACGAAACTTGCTGTGCCTGGAAAGGCTAAGTTTATATTGTTTGCTATCAAATACATCTAAAACGAACATCACAAAATGCCTATCCTCTATAGTGTAATATCGCGAGGTAGCACAGTATTGGCTAAATATGCGGAATGTGTGGGCAACTTCGCTGAAGTTACCGAACAGATAATCGCAAAAATCGCCACGGAGAATCACAAGTTGACCTATTCACACGGTGAATATTTAATACATTATATATGTGAGAATCGAATCATCTATATGTGCATTACGGACAATGTAAGTATAAAAATGTACATCCATTAGCTTTGTTCGCCTACATTAAAATTTCTTAAAATTTTATAAAATGTTTACTGAAAAAGTGTTCGTTTACCCAAAACACTTGCAGCGAGGGAGCCCATTTTGACATTTCATTGACCGAGAGAGCTACAAGTTTTTACTATGGATATTTCACTCCCTAAAACTTGTAAGTGAAAATGAAGATGATCGCGACAAGCTAAACCAACAACAAAAACTTAAAATTTTTAAGGTTTAACCCATCAAAATGGCAACAGCTGCTTTTGCTGCAAGTTTTTACTGACTCGTAAACCTTTTTCCTTTTCGAGAGAGTTTTTCATCATTTTCACTTTACTTAAGT
Source organism: Sphenella marginata (assembly GCA_951509765.1). NCBI lineage: Eukaryota > Metazoa > Arthropoda > Insecta > Diptera > Tephritidae > Sphenella > Sphenella marginata. Next base: position 11,563,903 of record OX608081.1, on the reverse strand, counting down.
GCATTAGGAACTTTGATATAGCATAGCTACTGAATTGTCATTAAAAGCTTCTAGAAAGTTCTAGTGACCTCCATTCGACGAAGTATTTACTTTCCGCCAGCGGATCATGAAAAAGTAATCAAAGAATTTCATAATAGCCGTCAGTATTAACTGAGATCGAGGGCTTTTATTTATTTTAATTTTATATAAACTAAATATTTTTATTTTTTTATACAAAAGTTTTTTCATTGACACCCATGAATTTTAAGAAAGTGTGAATACTGTACCCGAACTTATGTATTTGACCATTCCCATGGGAGCCGGTTCTACATACCGGAATGGACAGTTTTTTTCTTCCCTGCCAAGGGATGTTTCACTGTAACGCTGTCTTAACTTGTCACTAGTCTAATTTATTTGAAGCAAACGGTCTCTGCCAAACTCAGTACCTAAACGTGTGGCCCAAGCAAGGCAAAAACGGTCGTAACAAGCAGAGGTGTATGAGAAACCATGTTCCAATAAACAAGCTATTTTTATTTTCAGGAGTTTGATCGCACACGCGCCTTTTTATTCCTGGCTGATATCAAACAGAAATTCATACATACCTATGGACTTCAAGTAGCAACTGCTATTGCATACGCAATGAACACGGAATTTTCAAAAGTTTTAGCGGAACAAATGACACATTTTAGTCAGTCACGCGAGGTAGATATGATCTCGAGAGTACATGGACAAATTGACGAGCTGAAGGATATAATGGTTAAAAATATAGGTATGTGGCATTAGTTTACACTTCTTTCGAGCAAATTTGTACTAATAGGGAACTGTGACATTTGTTGTTGTAGTAACAATACTTACTCCTAGCACAAATCTAACTCTGGTCCACCCCTATTGAAGCCGCTAGGTTCCTGGCAATGATTCCATTCAGCAAGCTGTTTAAAAAGACCTGAGATACTCCTTTTTGGAAGTTGGAAAGGACGTGATTCCAGTCCTTCCTGTATTCAGAAATTAAGCTTATTCACTTATTGGTTTTGGCTGTCTGCCCACTATACTTATTTTTTAAGATTTTACGAACCTAACTTGTTTCACTAGTTTGTGCTTATTATTATTATTATTCAAATATTGTTTTTAATTTTTTTTTTTTGCTTAACATTTTTAATTTTAAATCAAAGATAAAAATTAATTTTTGTTTGCTTTAAGTTCTTCCTTTAAAATCAAAGATAGTTATTGAACAATAAATATTACCAACTCGGTTGAGTATAACCTACTATTTTAACACCAAATTCGTCAACAGGAGACCCACATTAGACTCATGTCCACGATCGACTAACCTGCGGGTTGAGATTAGCCGACTAAGTCCATGTCGACCCTTCTTCTGGGGTCAACTAAATCGCTAGCACTGAAGTCGAGCTGGTGCTGCAAGGTTGAGTGATGTGATACTGGCTCTTAGAATGCTCGTTCCCAACAGGCTGGGGAGGGAACTGTTCATAACAAACACAAACACAACAGATAAACAAATTTCAAATAACTTGTCTTTATATTTTTGCAGACAGTCTTCGTGATCGGGGTGAACGACTTGAATTACTTGTAAATAAAACTGACAACCTCAGTAACAATGTAAGCAATGAATACAATATAACCATAATGTCCTTTTATTATAATTTCCTTTCATATTTTTTTTGCAGTCTGTTGCATTCCGTAAAGCTTCGCGAAATTTGGCCAGACAAATGTTTTGGAAGAAGGTGCGAATTTATGTGGTTGTGGCGCTTATATTAATATTCGTTGTTTATGTGATCATAAGTATGTTCTGTGGTGGGCTAGCATGGCAAAGTTGTGTTGCAAAGTGAACTCTAAAAGATGGAGAATATTAAAATTGATTAGACTGGAAATATCCAATCTCTGCCTCTATATTACACACTTACATAAATACATGTACATGTAAGCTTTTATTTTCGTGTCAAAACTTATTATATTCATTAAATTTATTGTTTCTATTATATTTTATTATATTTTTAATCTTAATTTATATGCAAAACGCAAAGCGTAGCAGATGGGTCATTGCTAAAAGTGAAATATACCTACATACATGCAAACAAATTTATTCCTTGTATTAAGTGTACATACATATGTATGCATTATTCATATACATATGTATATTATTTTTCCACATACAAAGCATACACATGTACATGCGTAGGTGATCGAATAAAAAAATATATTCAAATAAGAGGAAAAACTCATAAGAAAATAATATAAATATTCACGCTTAATATTTACATTTATTATTATCAGAGTAAAGCAAACAATAAATATACAAAGTACCACAATAAATTGTTTAACGAATTGAAACAAATTAAATAAAAATGTTAAGTCTGCAACAAAATAGAAATGTTTGCATTTATTTATTTACACCAATATAAATAATATTGCCGCGCCCCACTTTTCCTGGTAGACGCAACCCCATATGTATACCAAGTACTGGATGGGGATTCTTGTTGAAGCAACGATATCTGCAAGTGAAAAAGGTATTGAATTCGCAAGTAAATATATGTATGAATGTATGTACATTGTACATACTCCAAATGTTTACCCTCTATACTTTCAACTCACGTTTTCAATGTTTTCAGTGGATTATTGTCAGCATCACGTTCACCCGTGTCTACATTGATATTAGGTAAAATGCAACGCCTGCAAGGCCCTACTCTTCGAAACACTGCCTCATCGCCAATCTTTATCCAGTCGTATGCGTCCTCAGCATATGGTTCATCTTTATCCAATCTTAAATAGAAACCTCCACGAAATTGAAGTGGATTTGCAGGGTTTGGCAAGCGTTTATTGAGATCATCAATGGAGGATAAATTCATAAGCATATAACTGGTGGCATCATTGAAAGTACCCTAGATTTAATTGTCTTACATTAATAAGTTTTTCAGCAACGTGTCGTTTCGTTTTATAAACGAACAATCAGAATTTTGTATGTCAGCTGAATATTTGTAATATACTAGCAGGTTACCTTGCGTTGCTCGGGATGTATGTAGTTAGGGGGCCTTTCAAAATAAATAATATAAATACTTTAAGATTTCATATTTATATAATATTATTGCCTACTGAAGAATTTACCAAATTCGAATGTTTTGAAAATTTTGAAAAAAAGAGTATTGAAAACCGGTTTACAAAAATTTTCTTTTGCTGTATTCGTTGGTAACGTTAGGGGGCCTTTCAAGAATTCAATTTTGACAAATTGTGCCAGGATGAATGCAAATTTAAATGTTGATTTGATACCATATTGCATTTTTACCGATAACTCAGTTATAGATAAATTTATCGAAATATATGGAAGTAAAAATGGAACCTGGGGCCTTCCCCTTTCGTTTGATACCCATATTGTAGGGCAAGTTTACGGTTTTTGGGCGATCACATTTTCACCGATAACTCATCATCGATAAATTTATCGAAACCTATCGAAGTCCAAATGAAACCTGCGGCGTTCTGCTTTCGTTTTATACCCATATTATAAGGTAATTTTAAGTTTTGTGGGCAATCACCGATAACTCAGTTATCGATAATTTTATCGAAATATATCGAAGTCCAAATGAAACCTGTGGCCTTCCCCTTTCGTTTGATACCCATATCGATCAATTTATCGAAATATATCGAAGCCAAAATGAAACCTGGGGCCTTCCCCTTTCGTTTGATAGCCATATTGTACGATCCGAAATATCATAAGTATAGGTTCAATATACTTAGAGTTATATGGAATAAAAAAATTTCAAAAAGTAACGGTCCCTAGCAGGGTCGGAGCCCCCAAAATTAAAAAAAAAAAATATCCTATAGCTCCTTCCAGACTATAACCTGTAGGCGTGCCAAAATTCAGCAAAATCCGTCTTGCCTTTATCACGTTTTTAGGGAACAAAAGCAAACGTCTGGACATCCAAACATCGCTACATTCACATTTATAATATTAGTATGATTTCCTTCTGGCAAGTGAAAATTTTCCTAAAAGCATAGAAATAATTATTTAATACAAGTAAAAGATTTCTTGCTTACAAAGAAAAAAGTACTTAAAGTAAGGAAAAACGGTTTCCTTAAACTGGGTGAAATGTTTTACTTATTTTAAGGAAGCCATATCTTTGGAGCCAAATAAGGGAAATTTTTCCTTGAAATAAGGCATCTTTTCCTTGCGGTAAGGAAACTTTTTTTTGAGTGTATGTCTGCAAGAAAATTTAATACATTTTTAACCTGAGATAGGGTGCTTTTGAATCGAATTTTGAAAGAGTATTATTGAAAAAAATTCTGAGATAGGGCGTTCTTCAACCATATACTAAACTAGCGAGTTAATGAAAAACATTTTGAAATAGGGGGATATTCAAGTCAGCCGTTGAAAAGGGGGCAGCACCCAATTATCCAAGTTTTATTAGGCCAGATGATTTTTACTTGTTACCCGAATTTTCACATTACACCTATTTCTCAGTGTGATTTTGGTATTAAACCAGTGGTCGGCGTTTTTTTATTTTTATTTATTATTAATTATTTAGAATTGCTCTTTCAATCATTTTAAATCGCGAATAATTTACTATCATATAAAACAATCAACAAAGCGACAGTACGTACCACTGTGCCGCAAGAGCTTTTTCGCTCTCATCAGAAGAGTGTAAGAATATATGTGAAGAGCGTAATACCCTCACGGGTTAGGTTTGCCGACCAATGCATAAACTCACAAATTACAAAATCAAAATACATACATGCAATGTTGATGTACATAGAAATGTATGTCAGACCGGGTCGATTTGTGGGGAGGCAAAAATCGCCCATTGCTATGTGAAAATCATATTCTAGGGATCAAAATAAGAAACTTTGCAGAAGGTCCCCCAATTTGGGTCGAACTTTTGGGTAGGGGACCATGGTGTATGAGTGACATTTTGGGGCTTCTCTTAGGACTACAAATGATACCTACCCAAAACACAGAGCACAGAGTAATGAGCGATTTTTAAATCGACCCGCCCTGATGTATGTATGTATGTATGTATGTTCCACCTTACTAATTAAGCCATGAAATAAAGTACAGAAGCTTATTCTAGTCCTCACTAAATAAAATGTCCCACTTACCGTATCGTCTTTCTTGATGTTCGGCTCATTGGCTAAATACCTTTCAATCGGTTTCATCGGCTTTTTAAAGGGATAGTATACAAGCTTCAAACCACTATCCTTATCTAATATGTAACGTGAGAACCATTTATCGTATTTTTCGCCACATAGCATCGCATCCACTTTAGCACCAAACACAGCTGTATGAATATCTATACCTGGTGCTTCTTTTACAAGCTTACTAAAATCTAATACCAATGTTTCCATGCCAGGTGCATTAATCTCCAGTGTTGTTGGCGTTACCAAATGTGACTTTATGAGCACCATCTTAGGATAACCACGTGCCGTTAACATTACATTATCAACATCCACAAGCATCAATGAGCGATCACGCACACCTTCATAGCGTAGACCAAGTACTTCACAGTCAAGTTCAATGCCATCGGGTATTTTGAGTGGTGCACCCGATTTCAATGGGAAGAACTCAAGCTGTTCCAATGTACCCACCCTTTGCCATTCTTCTGGAATTCGATCTTGTTTCCAGTATTTGTAGTATAAATAGGTGGCGCTTGAAGCTGCAGTTGCACCTACACCAATGCCCAGACTAATTAGCATTTTAGTGGAGAGTCCATTAATTGTAGCTGCAAGTTGAAATATTTGTATATTTGTAAGTGTGTCTGTACTAGGACATGCGGTCGCGGGATCACCAACATTGTTCCGGCTTTCAACGCATTGATGTGTTCAAAATTCGTTTGTTTATTTATATTGTTTTAATATAAATCATAAAAAATTACGGCATCTCAATTTCCCTAGTCCAGAACTTCGGGGTTAAATGCATTGGTATGAACTCAAGATTAATAAATAAGTAAATATTCAATTCTACTTAGTACTTACTAGCCATTTGTGCAAAATACTAGATAACTTTTGCCCTTGTTATTTTATCTCGTTATGCGATAAAGTTATTTAGAAATAAATAAAATTATTGTTTTAATGAGTGCCAGTAATAAAACGCCAGACTTAATCCGACTGGCTATGAACAATGACTGAGTAGTCTTGCATTTGTGAATTATCTGTCAGACGTTTCCATGTCATATCTCGTCTTCGGCCCCGTTTGCGAATATACATGCAAATTTCCCCATATTAATTCCCCTTGAAAAATTCAAGTGTCTCGGTGAACTAGTTATTTTGAAAATGGTACGCGGGTTTCTTATAAATTTAGTTAGCTTGAAGCGAGAAAGTGGCTTTTTCAAGGCATCAGCCATGAGTAGCTTATTGCGATTTACAGTCCTCTCTCGACGAACAAAGATCACGCTCTTTAAGAATCTCATCATACCCTGCCCTAAGGTATTGTTCAGAATTATGGATAGTCCATAAACAAGTTTCATTATTTTAATTTTTTTCTGAATAGGTTGATATACGGCTTGATACGGCCCAACAAGCGAATAACGTATCTCAGGTAAAAATTACTGCTAGCCTTCAGAAACCCCTACAAGTATTGGGCAGTTTACAGATTCTTGGGAGCAACTTGTAGAACGCAAAAAGCAAACATTTCTAGAAAGTAAAATAATACTTTCTTATTCAAAATCGCCAGCAAAATTTTAGATTGGTATAATTTCTTAAATCGACTTAAGTTATTATGATAAAACGGCACAGATTTATAACAGTTTTTGCTTGAAGTTTCAAAAAAATTTACTTTAAGCTTTGAAATAAATTGTATGGGAAAAAGCTTACACAGGGCTTATTGTAGCACGTTTACTTTAATTTTTAAAACATTTACAGAAATGCTTGTTGGATATAATTTTTATTACAACAATACAATGACCCCAATAAAAGAACACATACCAACACCTCCTGAAATTCAGACAAAAATCTTAGAGAAATGGACCTGCAGTAATATCAGGTAAAGAAGGCACACATTTTCGTCGGAAAAGGGTTTCAAAACAGTTTTGCTCGAGAAATACGAAATATACAGAATTTTATGGTATTATACCTATAGCGTTCTGTAACTACTTTTGTAAAGTAAAATTTATTTTGCTTTCAATATACATATACATATATATTTTTCACAGTTTCACATAGGATAAGTTTTTATCAAATACGAGTATTGAATTAAATTTCGTATATAATGTCTTATTGACTGACACTTTTTTTATTACTTGCATCTACTTAAGACCTATTAAGTTATATTTATTCTCAATTTTTGAATCTAATTTCTTTTCCGTGTACGATTTTTTAATCTCTCTTCTGATTCCTAAATCAATAGGAATCTACAACAAAATTTAAATGAAATAATTCCTGCTTATTTTTTTTTAGATAGTTTCCGCAAAATGTTTGAATTTATTTCTTTAGGCCAATGTAAATAATATCGCCACGTGACACTTTCCCTGGATGACGCAAGCCCAAATGTATGCCAAGTACTGGGCTGGGATTCTTGTTGAAGCAACGATATCTGCAATTGAAAAAAGTATTGCAATGCCAAGAAATATACATACATATATCATACACACTTCAAATGTTTATCTTCTATACTTTTAACTCACGTTTTCAATGTTTTCAGTGGATTATTGTCAGCATCACGTTCACCCGTGTCTAGATTGATATTAGGTAAAATGCAACGCCTGCATGGCGCTACTTTTCGAAAGACTGCCTCATCGCCAATCTTTATCCAGTCGTATGCGTCCTCAGCATATGGTTCATCTCTATCCATTCTTAAATAGAAACCTCCGCGAAATTGTAGCGGATTTACAGGACGGGGTATGCGTTTATTGAGATCATCAATGGAGGATAAATTCATAAGCATATAACTGGTGGCATCATTGAAAGCACCCTATAGTGTAATTCACAGTATTAAAGAAGATGTTATTACTAATTGGAAGCTGGGACTTGGTGAGTAACTAGTAAACTTAATTTAATATCAAACCAAAAATTCTTATAAGATTAGAGAGAGCACTTCAAAGCGTTTCTTAGTTTTAATTTAATACTAAAAACTTCTATTTGATAAAAGGAAAACAATAAAAAGTTTTGTTTTTTAACTAACTTGGACTTAATGCAAGTGAGATAATATTTTATAATCTTAAAAAAATTTTTGTTTGGTTTTAAAATTTAACTCCAAAAATGTTTTAATTCTATGCATTCTGTATAGTAAACTTAAAAGATTGATTTCGATTCTAATCATTGTGGGATACAAATCATAATAGGGGTGTTGAATAATTCTCCACTTACCGTATCCTCTTTCTTTATATATGGCTCTTTGGCCAAATCCTTATCTATGGGTTTCGTCGGCTTTGGATAGGGATAGTATACAAGCTTCAAACCACTATCCTTATCTAATATGTAACGTGAGAACCATTTATCGTATTTTTCGCCACATAGCATCGCATCCACTTTAGCACCAAACACAGCTGTATGAATATCTATACCTGGTGCTTCTTTTACAAGCTTACTAAAATCTAATACCAATGTTTCCATGCCAGGTGCATTAATCGCCAGTGTTGTTGGTGTTACCAAATGTGACTTTATGAGCACCATCTTAGGATAACCACGTGCCGTTAACATTACATTATCAACATCCACAAGCATCAATGCACGATCACGCACACCTTCATAACGTAGACCAAGTACTTCACAGTCAAGCTCAATGCCATCGGGTATTTTGAGTGGTGCACCCGATTTCAATGGGAAGAACTCAAGCTGCTCCAATATACCAACCCTTTGCCATTCTTCTGGAACTGGATCTTGTTTCCAGTATTTGTAGTATAAATAGGTGGCGCTTGAAGCTGCAGTTGCACCTACACCAATGCCCAGACTAACTAGCATTTTAGTGGAGAGTCCATTAGTTGTTGCTGTAAGTTGAAATATTTGTATGTACATTTGTAAGGGAGTAAATAAATCCCGCATTTCGGGATTGAGTGCATGAATGACATGAATCTAAAATTAATACTATCTATTTAATACTTACTGGCCATTTATACAAATTACTAGATAACTTTTGCCTTTGCTTTGTTATCTCTTTGGGTGATAATATAAGTCAGCTGTCGAAAAATCAAAATATTATTGTTTTAATGAGTCCAAAGAAAAAGCGGCGGTCTCAATCCGGTTGGCTGTGAACAATGACTGAGTAGAAAACGTATTTTTGCATATTTCCTCTCAGATTATATTCTTCTACTTAATGCTCCCCTTTTCATTTCGCTATACTCATTCCCAGTCTTTAATTACAGTATCTTGTTCTGAGACGATAGTGGATTCAGTGAAAGTAGTCACACACTTACAAATTTGGTGGTAAATTCCGCATACAAGGCTATGTTCTCATCTAGTCTTTTATTTTAAAGGTGGCTTTAAATAAACTCTCTTTAAAATAAAGCGTTGAAGATGTGACCGGTAAAATTAAAGGCAAGAAAAGCAAAAATTGTGATATTTGTGTCCTCCAAGAATGCTGAAATGTTTATATTGATGGACAATGACCATAGGCCTGTCAATGACCAAGTGAGAATGGATGCATGTATTAAGAAGAAGCAAATTATACTAAGTTACTTGTGCCTAGTCCCTTTAATTTTCTTATAACTAGGCCGTTAAATACTTGCCACAACTTGAGACGGGCACGTGATAAGAACGGAGGGGTGAACTTTAACTTTGAATCTGTTGAATAACGTTTATGAGTTGCTCTTAAAAGGTCTCGGCATATTTGTTTTGTTATTCAAATGTGCATATATTTGCTAATATGTATGTATATTAGGCATGGGACTATTCGAATAAATACAACTTTTATTCGGCGGGTACAACAAATTCGAATGGTATTTATTCGTTTATTCGAATAGTACTATTCGAATATTTTTGTTAATAGATTTTTAGAACGATATTCGCTGTTTTCTTTGCTTGTACCTATGAGCGTGCATTTACATACATATGTTTTGTATGTTTTGTATGTATGTACATATGTTTGCGTGTACAAATGTATATGCGTATGCACTATCGCTTTTATTTGATTTATTATCAGCGTCTGAGATCATAAGTAAAAAGTTTTGAAAGTACCCTATAGTGAAACACAAAACTTTGGATAAAAATCATTAGTTTACAACTAGTCTGTAAATGCCAGATTTTTTTTCTATGGATTGTGAATAAAATAGTTAACACAGGGAGACCTTGAGAAAAAAAAATCCTTCATACATACAACCAACTTAATTTTTTTTAGAAGGGGACCCAGTTGCATTTCATTTGAGCTAAATTCTTTGTTTGATATGACTATGATTGTCCAATATTTTAAATGTCTAACTTAAAATTTTGCAGGTTTGGAACATATTTTTTTTTTTATCAGATCGGCCTAACATAGCATATTTCTTCCATATAATCGATTGTTCCGATAGATGGGGTTTGAGCCATGTATCTTTAAATTAACAGTTTTGAGAAGTCGGAGTACTCCAACACTTATCCTCATTCATATAAAAACCACTCCAATTTATATGACGATATCGGGTAATTGGATGACCTTCGCAACTTGGAGAAACTAATTTCGTCACTATACGCTTGAACATGATTAATTTTGAATATTATTTGTTGACAATTTTGTTGGAAGTCTGTGACTTGTCGCGTTCACGCGGAAGTGATAACAAATTCAAGCACTCATCTTAGGTACTCTCAAACAAGCAAATAACGGTGTATCGTGGTCGTAAACAGATATGGTAAAAGAGTACCTTGTGCACTCTTTTGTCAGTATATGTAAGTGGTTTCGATGTGGCGGGTTCCAACTCTAGCAAACAAAAACGACTATGCAATTAGAAGACATTACATTTATTATTTTTTGGAAAATCCAGCTAAGGCTTGATTATAAATTGCTTTCAGTTTTTAATTATTCTTAAAAAAATTATTCTCATCAAACATTTTTGTTTGATTATTTCATGCTCCGTGGATCATAGATTATTTTTGATATTCTTGCAGGCGCATGTAATAAAAAAATACAATATGTATAATAAAAAAAAGTTATCAAAAATAATCAAAAGGAGTTAAATATTATTTTGATAACTTTTGACTTTTCATGTTTTTTATTTTTTTTTGATTTTTGTCCAGTAACTGCGGATTTTTAACCACGATCCCTAAGGTATTCAATGTTTAAACCGTCTTAAAGCTGGGGTAAATTCAAATGGTCGGTAAGGTTTCGTTGCAGATAGTAGCACCAAATATCGATTGCATTGCTTCTCATAAGGTTGGTCGAATCAGCTGGTTAATAAGGTTACCGACCCCAATAATTTCAGCTGACTATTTTGCTTCGACTCACTATTTAGCCCAAGCCAAAGAATACATTTAACTTATATCTATTAATTCTTTTCTATGGCTTTTTACGCTCTCGTCACAAGTTAATAATCATTCGATTTCTCCCTCTCATATTAAGACCTTAGCTGATATAAAAATATTAGCATTTTCAATTTTATTATCAGTATTGAAATGCGATTGCCAGCGGTTGTTAGTTGGCTCGGCATTAGTGTAAGTGTAGTAGCCTGCAGTCTTTCAGCATGGCTGGTATATCGTAAAAGAAAAAGGAGGCGATGTCCCAATACAGATAAATGGGAGCCTCTGGGTACAATTACAATTATAAACTTCTATCCTTTGAAAGGCGGTGCACCAATTCGTTTGGAAAAAGTGGCATGCTCCGAGTATGGTTTCCATGCTAACGGTTTGTGGGAACGTTGCTTGTATGCGTTCACTGACGAGGACGGATTTGTATATTCTGGTTCATATCCGCGTATGATGAGCGTACGGTCAGTTATTGTGGGCGAGAAAGTGCTGCGTTTGGAATCACCAAATATGACCTCATCGATAACTGTCGATCTTAATGAGTTGCTAAAAGAACCAAAACAGGTAGTGGAAAAGAAAATTTCGGGGCGATTTGTGGAATGTCATGTTGAACACCATGAATGGCTTTCGCGTGCCGTTTTGCAAAGTGAGACTGGTTTAAAGCTGTTCGTCAAGTTGAAGCCGTTACCGAATGAGCCTATAGTAAGTTTCTGAAGTGATTGCATCAAGTATAAAAAGGTGAAAAATATTTACTTATACATTTTAGGATATCTTCCCAGTCATGGTATTGCATGAACGTTCCATTACTGATTTGAATGAACGTCTGAGGGGACGCAGTAAAAATGTGGAATGTCAGCAATTTCGTGGAAATCTGGTTGTCGATAGTAAGCTTGGCGTGAAACCCTATGACGAGGATAATTGGTTCTGGTTGAAAGTCGGTAATGAGACGGTGAATTCATTGATTATGCGCTATAACTCAGATTGCTTGCGTTGTATTCTGGTCAATGTAAATGTCAATGATTGTACAAGAAGCTCCGATTTTGAGCCTCTTAAAACATTAAAGAAGTGAGCTTTGATATGCACGAGATCTTCGGTACAATATTTTAACATACATTCATATATTCTTTCTTATTTGCTATAGGTTTCGTCTACGCACTAGTCCCAAGGATCCCACAATGGGAATGTATTATGATATTTACAAAAGTGGCTTTATAAAAACTGGCGATCCAATTTATGTTCAATATCTGTAATAAATTATTTATACCCATTATCCGTCATATTCTTCTTGTCATAGTCAACTTAAAATACATTTTAGGCCTAAGACGAAGTTTTAATTTTAAAATTAAGAAAAATTGTACTTATCCCGAACTTTTGTTTGACAATAATATTATAGAAAAAGTAAATTTCTTAAAAATTTTAGGTGTATATTTCGATAAGCGTTTTACTTTTAACCATCAAAGCATTGCTCTAAGAAAATAACTTTTGTCTAGATTAAATATAATTAAATACCTTTCATGTAAAAAGTCTCTTATCCACAGTAACACCTTGATAAATGTTACAAGAGCCTTAATACTCTCTAAAATTGATTACGCCCTACCCATCTTTGTATGGTGCGCCAATACTAACATCAAGCAATTAGAGGCACCATATCATGCTGCAGTTCGCCGTAGCATAAACGCCTTTCCAACAACACCAACCAAGTGTGGCCTGGAATTTTTTTAATACATATGTATGTATAAAAAATTTTGATCAAATTAAGTTGTTATTGCATAGTTGTTATAATATAAAATAAATTTTTTAAACCAATTTTTGAATGTTTTGAGTAATTTTGTTTTGTACGATCATAATCTACATCAGACTGTCAGAAAAAAGTCGTAAGAGCACTTTTCGACTTGATAATTCGTATTTAATGTAATTTCCTAGATTCTTATAGCAAAAGAAAGTCGCTACTGCTTTTATTCAAATGAAATTTTTGTCAAGTCAAAGCAGTTGTAAGACAGCCATATCAATAATAACATAGTCCGTCGATTGTCGATTAGTAAAGAACAGATTTTCATTACAATTTCAAAAATATTTTTGAAACATTTTCTTTTGCTGGCATACATATACAAAAGAGACATAAAATGTAATCGAAAAAAAGCTTATAATCACTGTTTCCTCATCAGAATGCATTTTTAAATAAATTCCAGATACATTTTTCTTGTTGCATAGTGTAATAAAGAAAACACATCAATTATCCTCTACATAGATCACATCATCCTTCTTAATATTACCAGCTTTACGCAAGCCCAAGTGAATGCCGAGTGTTGGACTAGCGTACCCTTTAAACAAACGATATCTGTAAATAACATTCAATATTACAAAATTGGATTTTTCTTAAAATTTCATTTAGATACGAACTCTTTTAACATTTTCAAGGGTTGACCTTCGGGATCGCGTGCTGCTGTATTCACATTAATATTTGGAAATATACAACGTGTACAAGGGGCCACCACACGAAAGATGACTTTATCACCAATTTTCACCCATTGCCAATGATCTTCAGCATACGGCTCATCCGTATCCATTTTCAAATGAAAGCAGCCACGAAATTGTAATGGATCTACTGGACGTGGAATACGTGTATTTAATTCCTTGATGGATGCTAAATTCATTAGCATATAGCTTGTGGCATCAGTGAAGGCACCCTTTTTACGAAACAAAAATTAATGTTCGGATTATCATTTAGAGTCAGAGCATGGAAAGAACGACGCAAAACGGTTTGTTTGTTCAAACATTTCTGAGGTAATACGGAAATGGATCCAAAAAAATTTTTCCAAATTTTAAGAAAATCACTCAAAAACCAAAGATAGGTTGTTGGTAGGTACATATTTCTCTTCGGCTTGAAAAATATCGGTGTTGGGGTTCAGTTGTATGTATTTAACTAATAGATACTGAACATTTCTAGTCTAGAACTATTCCTAAATAAAATTCTAAAATTAATTTAAAAAAAATCCGAATTCCAATACGAAATGTCCAGTTCGGTTAAGATTCCGAAAAAGACTAGAAGATCCACTGAAATAATTCAGAATGATAACACTACCGAACTCGAGTTTATGCCTAAGTGATCCCGAACTATCCTCAAAACCTAGGACCGTTTCTTCAAAGCTAAACGGCAGTTTAATTAACGTAGCTCCCCGGTTTCCTATCAAATAAGGTGTCTTTTAGCGTAAACCGGATAATGAGAAAATTGCTGTTGGTCGATAAATTACCAAACAATTTCGTTCATTTCCATACACTGTGTCACTTGCTACAAACTTACACGATCATCAACAGAAATAAATGGTTCCCGAACCATACGTGAATTAATTGCCTTAACGGGTTTCTCCAATGGATAGTGAACCAATCGCAAACCGGTTTCACTTTTTAGCAAATATTTGGAAAACCATTTATCATATAGGGCGCCAACTAAACGCACATGTACTGCAGTGCCCCACACTGACGTTTTGATTTGTTGACCTTCGGTCTTCAAAGTCGTCAAATCCAATTCAATCGTTTCCATATCAGGCGCTGTCAATGCTAGTCTTCGTGGAGCTACGAGTTTAGTAGCGATCAACACCATACGTGGATAGCCGCGTGCGGTAATCATATCATTCGAATCGTTTATCACCATAAGTGCACGATCACGGCAACCATTCAATTCTAATCCGAGTATATCACAATTGATCTCGGTATTTGGATTTAATTTTAATGGTGCACAAGATTTGATTGGAAATAGGTTAATTTCTTCCAATGTGCCAATACGTCGCCATTTGTTCGGAATTGTATTTCGTTTTTTCCATTGCAAATAGAACCAATAACCGAAGCCAGAGGCAAGTGTGACACCAACACCAATGGTGACGCTATACATAAGCTTGCTCGAAGCGCTTGATGAGGCTAAATGAAATGATTATCATGTAATGTCTGAGTAACTATACAAATATCCAGTGTGCACTACGGTGCGCCTTATTTATACATTTTTGTTGTACCACATAGGTAGGTAGTGTCTCCTTAGTACGGCAATATAAGGCGCACCTTAATATGCATTCTGAAGTGTAAAATTTAAAATGTGCACTTACTTGACATTGCTAAAACTCTTTAACTATTTTTAAAATATTCTTTGATATGAATTAACTCACTAGAATTGTTAGATCTCGTTAGATAAAGCGTGATAACGTCTCCTCTTTATAATGTATTCCAACCAGTACTGCCCATTGACTGACTATTAAGCTTCAAAGCAGCCATATCTTATATACATACATATGTACATATGTACATACAAACATATTTAGTATGTATTTTGTAAACATTTTTGAGAGGAGATTTTGTGCAACTGGATCATGAGAGCAATGTAAACAACTCAGTGCTCATTCCACATACCTTAAGTAGGCCATACATGAAAAAAAGCCATGCAAAAACTCGGATGATGCTCCGGCATGTCTGTTATTTACAGATCTCAGGTAGCTTCCGGTTCATTTACATTTGAAATATTCTCTCGTAAGTCTTACTCGTTTCTACATACTAGTTTTTGTATTATCACTTTTTAATTAAATTAATTGAGCAGTTCATTTCTGTGCAAGAGTAACGGGAAAAAAATAAGTGTGAGCACAGTTTGCTCATGAGCAAACTCGTACGTCTGTATGCAGCTTTAATGGAATACGAAACCATAACATGTATGTACGTTGTCCAGAGAATCAGAAATGGCAAATTAATATCTTACTGAAATATAAAAAAAAAGCTTTTCGCCTTTCGCAACATTAATTCTGGGCGATTAAAATTCCATATCGAATTTTTTTTTTATTTCAGAAGGCTTCTTTAGCGTGCTTTCTAGTCTCAAACGGGTCTCTATCTAGTTTTTCCAACCTTAAATAAATCCACTTTTCCGCCCCTTTTTATCTACTCCAAAAGCCTCACAATACTTACAAAATACTAAGTTTTCTGTGCCGTAACATCCTAACGACAACTTTTTCTAAGTTTGGAAATTTATGTTTCGAATCTCAATAAACTACATTTCACTTGGAAAAATATTTTTGGCAAAAAGAGTAAACAAATTTCAGAGGGTGTGGGTAAATCCTGGATCCGTCACTGGTTCATAGTATTTTGGCAATTTTTTTTTTTTATTTTTTTTGTTTTTTTTTTTTTATTCGATGTTTGCTATTTTTAGTATCATTGAGATAAAAGCAAGTCCCTGCTCAATTGGTAAAAAGATAATGATAAAGCACCAATTTAATTATATTGATGTAAATTGGAATGATTTTCCGTTATCCCTTGTCAAATTTGTTTTTGTAACAAACCTCTTTCGGCGTTCCGTCATCCTCTGTGTTTAGTTTCGAATTCCGAGTCAAACCTTCAAATTGACAATACAATACACCTACATTAATATAGTATGAGTTAAATTTGAAAATTTTAATTAAAATCTAAACATTTGAAAATTTTATTCAGATTTTTCGGTGCCCTTAGGAGTTTTAGTGCTTTCAGATACCTAGGTACTGATAACAACATATACATACACTAAATCTTTGAAACGAACTAGAAAGTTCAACTCTAATCCGACACAAAAATTAAACATAACCACAATAACTATGAAGAGATCGGTAACCACGCAACAAGTCGTAAACTGGTGCTCAGCCACATTCATTAAGAGTCAGTGAACAGTGAGCCCATTCTATCGAAAAAATTACGAGACATCATACAGTAATATAGAAAAAAAAACTTAAAATTACATTCTATTTAAATAAAAGTAAAAAAAAAGGTATATGTATGTTTATTTAATTTTTTAAACAAAATAATTGAATGACGACTGAGAAACAATTCGCGTCAAATTTTTGTTTATGAAGTGTAGGAGTATATGTATGTATTAACACGAGAGATCACAGATAATAATGGATACGAATTGTGAATAAGCAACACAATGCAGCACGATTAAAATAATAACAGAAAATGAGACAAGAAAAGGGAATTCAAATCAAATCATGTATGATGCACGTATAATAAGAAAAGTTTACAGAATCGACCAAGAACCGGGCAAAGAAGGCAAACAAAAAATCGGTTATCGATACAGAGTTTTTAGCGATGCCGATGCCAATGCCAGTTACCCGATCGAACTTTACATAAAATCAAGGTCATCAAGACTAAAATCAGGGCGGACAAGGGGAGCTTTTCTCAGTGAAAATGCATACAAGAATGTAGTTATGTGTAAGTAGTTAGAATAAATGAGACATGGAGAGTAGGCAAGACCACTAAAAGAACAAAAGAAACATTTGCAAAATCGTTTCCCATTTTTGAAAAAAAAAAAAAAAAAATTATAATAATTTTACTTTACAGATAAAGCGGAATACAGTTTTTGGAACATCCAAGAATCTATTATATGTTTTTGGGAGATAAGGCTGGCTTTCCCATTTGACACGTAGATCTACAGGTCATTCTAGACCTCCTTCCCCTAGATGTAGAAGCGTACCGAGCAGCGGCAACATCGGCCCAGCGCCTACGGGAATCGACCGGCTGGAGCACTTCAACCAAAAGACATTCCAGCATACTAAAGGGTTACAGTTTTCTTCCCAGAAGTGCGGGATCGCTGCGTGACTACTATAGCTTCGTAAAGACGATTTCTCGAAGTCGCATCGGGGCTATGGAGCAGACGGCAACAAATCAATACACACCGACGGCTCTAAATTAGACGGTAGGATCGGGGGAGGGGTCTTCTCAAAGGACTGCTATCTAGAACTCATGTTCAGACTATCTAATCATTTGTAGTGTCTACCAGGCTGAGGTCTCTGCAACCATGGTGGCCACAGCGGTTATAGGACAGGACACTTTCGGCAAAGAAATCTTTATTTTCAGCTATAGCCAAGAGATGGCCAAGCAGAATTGTGTGAACCTCAGCTGGGGTATAGCCTTTGCCATTAAACGAATATACATATCGACAAGCAAACGAAAGATGGCAACAAACTCCAGGTTGTCGGTTATCCAAGCAAACCTGGCCAAAAAGGGGTACCAGGAGATCTTGAAAAAACTACAATAGTGCAATATGAAGAACTTAAAGTCATGAATTATTATTTGGGGCAAATGAGGTAGAAGACAACTCGCTTAGTTGAAAAAGATTTTGAAAAAATAAGCCAGACTCCCTAACCAAAATATTACCAACACAAAGGAAATTTACGAAACTTCTGGCGAAACGATTCAGACAAAAGCATTGATGATGCAGAATTGCTGTAGAAAGCGTATCAAAAGAAAGCAGACTTGCAAAAAATGAACTGTCTGCATAGAACAGAGCTAAAAGAAAATCCCTCCAAATAAGTTTTGTTGTGAGGTATAAATTTAATTTCACAAAATACCAAAATACTTCTGCATACTAGAGTGATTGGCTGATTTTTACTGAAGCAGCAATTTAGTTTGTTGTGAAAAGAACGAAATTAAACAAGCAGTGGTGCACATTGTTGCATGAGATTCCAATAAAAAGTTTATCCTGATACGTCTACGCCACTTTCAGGGAAGTCAAATCCAATCACAGCAGCTTCTGGTATCTCATTTTCGCAATGTATGTATGTATTAAACTTTTTTGTAAGAGACATGATGTGTTTTGATTCGCTTATCATGTGAGAAGTTATCCAAGATCGATATACCAGGTCCAATCAGCTTCTCAAAGCTGGCCATCAGTATTTCAAATCAAAAGTTTTGTAGTTTTTGTTTTGTTACGCACTGATGCCGCTGGAGCTGGCTTAGTTTTGGGATCGGCTTTTGTGGGTTGCGAAGACATTTTGAAAAATATGGTAATCCTAACGTCTGTTTTTGAAGAGCTCAATGTCATTTAAATGAAGGAACGTTTCCCGCACATAATGATTACTGTTCTTTCTTAAGTATCGCAGAGTACATCGACGGATACAGAAAGCTCATACCAGCCGAATGTGAGCGGAAAACTGAAAGCTTCCGAGTACTGTAGGATAATCATCAGTAATGCATTGGGGTCTGTCGCCCACAGAAGCTTCGTAATCAACTAGAACATCACGAAGGTGAGAGTACGTGACACATTTAAGAGATTTCTTTTTATGGAGTAGAAAATAAATCATCAGGCAGCTCCCATTAGCATTACTACAATGTGCATCACTGTGTTTCAGTGGAAATTAAAAAAAAGAAAACCCAAACGCAAGTATATAGCAAACTTTGGACATGGACAGCAAACATGAAAATATGTGGGGTGTAAACAATAAACTTTCGCTTCCTGTTAGCAAACACTGGCTCGCACACACACATCCAACATTGAGCAAATAACCAACTGCAATGGCACTGGTCTGTTGCATATCCGTGCATTGAATTGATGAGCGCCGATGGATGTGCCGGATATGACCACACAATACGAATACAAATCGATTCATGTAACATGAGCGAAAAGGTTTGGAAAGAGCACGCAAGCTGATGACTAAACTACAAAAACGAAAGCTGAGCTGTTTTTTTTTTTTTTATTCAAGTACTTAGCATGCATACGTGTTTTTGTTGGTTTGAAATGTAGTTGGATTGGCATAGGATATGAGTTGTACTGACAGCTAGTCATTTGGCTGTTGAGCTAGTACTTCGCCTCTAGCCACGTAATCAAGCGTACATTTTGTGTTACCTACAAGCCATACCTTCGCACACTTTCACACTCTTGCATGAGAACTCATTTTCCGTGCGCCGTTATTCTCTGCAAACTCATGAGTACTACATATGTACATATGTATGTATGTATGTATGGAGCATGTATGAGTTTGAAACAATTTCATGCTATTTCCGTTTCATATTAAAGTGACATTAAAATTTTGCTCCCCTGAGCATCTGCTTATCAAAGTAACAACAACAACAATAATAAAAGCTCAAGCTAAAGCTGCATTTCAATATGTTGATGCTGAGGCAAATGCACCGATTGCGGTTACAATACGAAACGGAAATGCGTCTGACTGACCGGAAAAGTGTGCATAGCTGTTGAGAGGCGAGTTAATGAACTGCTGTTGGTTGTTGGTAGTTCAGGCGTTAATGTGAATGTGTCATGATGGCGTTTGTTTGTTAGTACACAAACATTTGTATGTATGAGAAATAGCAAGTTCATCATCATCGTCATCATACACGACTGTTGCACGTGTTGATGTCAACGATAACAACATTCTGTCAACAGCAAAATCATGGATAGATTGCGTTGATGGCGTTGGGCGATTATGTTCATGTTGAAGTCGATTACACTGTGCTGCATTTAAAGCGTTATTGTCTGGCGGCAAAAATGTTTTCAATTGAGCTTTGACATGAAATTTGATATTAATTAATTTGTTACTCGCGGGTGTGCCTAGAACGAGACCGGGCACCGCTTTTAGCTTAAGCGACAGGAAGTAGTACATTTTAATATTTCTGCTTACTGAAAATATATAGCAGTGGGTTGACCATCCAGATTTGCCAAAACACTTCACGACCTTCGGCAGCACCTTATCCTAAAACTTGCAGTCTTAAAAAATTTAGCGTGTTCGACATTTCGCTAGATAGCAAGTAGGATGAAAACCCCATCTGAGGTGGCGCATATGTAGGTGCTTCCGATTCTGGATGTGACGTGTTCTATCAGCATATGTTAAAGCAGACATGGGGATCTAAGCATCGGAATCACTCGGTTTTACCCAAGAACTCATGATCCGAAACCCAAACTAAAGAAACTTTATGTAACTCGATCTCTACAATACTTCAACCGATGTAAAGACTTAGGAATGAAAAAAGCGCGGTTAGTCCAAGAGTTCCATAGATATGACAGTAACCAGGAGTATTGCAAAGATGCCTCTATCACGTTTAAAACAAATTTTTCAATCTCTGAGGGAGTTAACTAACTGTACCTTGTAGGCCAAATCAGGGGCGGATACAGGTGTCTAGTTGAAGGGGGAAGGGCACATCTTGGCCGAAAGCACAAAATCCAAATTGTCATGAAAGTCAGTAATACAAATGAATGTGTTTAAGCGACTTAAGCAATTTCTCTCGTTTATTTCATTTGCTCACCACCCGTTTATAATTCGCAACCAGCTTATAAAATATTCTGAAGATATAGTTTATGGCTGCATAACCCAAATGCGGTTTTTTCAGAGCCCCCAGAATTTGTTGATTTTATTGTAAATCAAATATCGGAATCATCGAATATATAAAAAGGAACTTAATTTCATTCAGATAATTCCAAAGATTAATTACTCAGTTTTCTGATTTCCTGAAGTACGTCGGGACTTTAGTCTATCCAACATAACTAGAGTAGTGTACAGCGGAGCTATTTGGCCAACTTATTTCCGACCTTATTACTTACCCTTCCAAGTTTAGCTCTAACAAGAAAATTTCTGACTGCAAGAACATTATAAAACTAATGATCGGAGGCATGTTGAATAAACGTCAAGAGATCTGTAGGGCACAATTCCATCAAACCACATCGTTTCCGTGATCAGCCCCACTATGGTTCAGTATCGTACTGCAACCTAAATACTACTTATTTCATTAGGCAAGAGCTTGGTTGTTCTTCTATGCAGTGATGAGCTCATATGTTCGGTTTTGGATTCATTGTACCTTCAAAATTCCTGTTACACTGTGTCATACGTATGTATGTAGATATATGTAGATACTTTTATGTATTGTAGTTTTAACTGCAGCATAATTGTCAATTTTGTTGTTGCTTTTAACGTCATAACATATGTATGTATGTATGTAGAATGTACACAAGCATGTGAACGAGTATTTGTTCTTTTATTACACATCAGTGAAAAGTGACAAGTGCATTGGACAAATGATTGTCGGCACCCCATTAGATGAGCTACGTACCACATGTCGTATGAGTAATTTTTCATTTCTCAACAACCAGCACTGCTTTAAATGCATTTGCGATGGTTGCAATTTTGTCAGTTACATTTCACACATAGTCCATGTATGTATATGTACGAGTATTTGAATGGCTTGAGTATTTAAAAAGAGGTGAGGTAGTAAGGTTTAATTAAAAATGTCCTTAGACTGTTGACGTTGTCAAATTTCAATCAACACTGTCTGTATGATCAACTATGCAAAATGTGTATGGGTGTCGGAGTGGATGCTATTTTCATTCTATACATTTGATTCGATGGACGCAGTACAGCGCTAGTTTATGTTATATGTATGTATGTATGTATATTATATGGCACGATTTAATTACACTTAAGCTGGAGTTATTGGTAGCTTTATAAAACAGTTAAAGCTATATAATTTAATTGATTTGGAAAGAGCTTTTAAAAATTTCGTATTTTTAAGCTTTTAGTTCTGTTTCAAGTTATTAATATTTTATAACAAGGAGCTTTTTTAAAGTTCAAATAAAAGTTTCAAAAACCTTACAAATAATAATGGATCGAAGCTTTAATGGGGTTTATTGGCCCCCTTATCTTTAAGCTTTCTAGGCGCTGTATAGTAACACGTCCGATATAAAGAATTTTTCCAATGTCTGGTTTTTGAAATCGTATAAAGCTTGTAAAAAGCATGAGACCTGCGAAAGTTTAACACCTAAATTTATAAAAAAATAAAATTGGGTTCTAAACTTCTTTTAATTTTTTTTTTAAGTTTTTATGCAAATGTTATTTGAAAAAGTTTAGCAAAAATTTAAATTTTTTATGAGCTTTTAAGCTTTATTGTAATAGAAAGCTTAAACTTTGCAAGACCCTACTGCTACAAATATGTACTTACAACTTTTTATAACTTCGAAGCATGAAAAGACGCCAGCTTAAATTAGTTCAAAGCAAAAGAAATAAAAAAGATGGCAAAAACTGAAAAGCTGTGAAATAGAAAAAGACTTTAGGAAGTTTCCAAACAAACCATTCAATTCGTAAGACCAAAAGGCCTATATTTTAAAAAGTGTATTTCCTTAAGCAGCGTACTTCCTTATATGGCCCTTAGCCGTTTAAATAGTTTCACTGTCATTAGCATTAGTTCTGAATTCGGAATGACTTCTTTATTCATTAGCGTAACATGGGCTTGCTTTGTCTTGAATCGCTCAACTATGCCGATCCCATCACCAACATGTAGATTATCATAAATCCTTTCCAAAAATTTCTGTGGCTCGCAGTGGTTTTCCCCATCCATTCGCAAACCACACGGAGAGAATTGTGTGCAGAAGTTATGCGGTATGGGCACAACTTATGCACAAATCGTTCACGAAAAATGACCAAGAACAGTTGTTCATAATCCATGCACACTTGTCCATAATTTAAGTTCAGCACTATGAGCATGTTTTATGAACAACTGGGATAGACTATGAACAACTGAGCATACGTTCTGAACAACTGGGATAGACTATGAACAACTGGGCATACGTTCTGAACAACTGGGATAGACTATGAACAACTGGGCATACGTTTTGAACAACTGGGAGAGACTATGAACAACTGAGCATACGTTCTGAACAACTGGGATAGACTATGAACAACTGAGCATACGTTCTGAACAACTGGGATAGACTATGAACAACTGAGCATACGCTCTGAACAACTGGGATAGACTATGAACAACTGGGCATAATTTATGAACAACATTCTCATAGATTGTGAACAAAATTAATTTTATTTTCAAATGTCTTTATTACAATAAATCATATACTTCACTATTTACATTTTTATTTCACTGACCTTCCTAACCTTTCACGATTGTTTTTCAATGGGTTTCTTGCCACAGGCTTAAAAATTGCTGCCAGCACCTTGGAGACTTCAATTAGTACTAAAAAAATTCAAAAATAATAATTAAATTAGTTCTTCATCTCATAAGTTTAAATTGTTTTTTTACCTTTGTTTGTTGAAGATTATTTATAATTGTTTTAGCAGCTGGAAATTTAAAAAGGGTTTTTGCATACCGGGTACAAATTTTGGAAGTCAATATCGATCTATGTACATAAATATAATTTTAATAGATGGTGCAGAATCTATACATAAATGTGCACAACTTATGAACAATAAGTGTTTATAGTCACATATTATGCACAATGTTCACATATTATGATCAATGGTGTTTGATTTTCAAATAATTAAGCTATGAACAATGTTCACAAACTGTGCACATTTTTTGTGTATAACTTATGAACAATTTCAATAGATTGTACAGAATTCATGATTATTGGGCAAAACTTATGCGCAAAGTTGCATATTCAAAAATGTATCTAAACATTTTATGGTTATGAACAGCTTGTGCATAAATAATGCACAACAGTTTTCTCCGTGCAATTCACTGCCCCAAAGGCGGATTTAAATATCTTCAAATAACATTTGCGTTACACTCACGTTATTAAAATTTCAAAATCACAATCCGCATTCCGCAACCTGCATAATAGCATTTCCCACCCATGCATTATATAATTTAATATCCATTATCTCAACTACCTACTTATTTTGTTATTGAGTTTAATGGTATTACTTTGGCGACCGCAAGTAATTTTATTATTTGTTTTTTTTTTGTGCATTCCCATACTTTTGCATTTTTGCCTCCCATTGAGTTATGGTTTACCACAAAGCAGCCGAAAATGCATTAAGGTGACCACAGCCATCCTCATTCATGTGATTACATTTTTATGCACAACTGCGTACATAAATCTGTGGATGTGTGAGTGAAAATGTATTTTTATTGGATGTATGAGCGTTGCAAAAAATGGGACTAGTGTGGGATTAAACAGGAATGAGTTGAAAGGAGCGTACGATTAATACCAGTTCTGATATCAATATATTGGATGGATATTAAAATTTGTTCATTATACCCGAACAGCTGCGATAGGACTAATCCATTTTCTAACCTAACGGGAGTATGCTAGGTAAATTAAACCTGACTTGTCGCCAGTGGCTTGGCAAACTTTCCGAGTGTATTTCTGCCTTGGAAGGCTTCCCAGAAAAAGTTCATCTCCTTTGTAGGTGCCGTTCAGAGTCGGCAGAGAACTGAAGCTCCCGCCGAATTCGAAGAGAAACTCTGCGCAAAAATCTCTTCTGCGGTTTATAATAATATATCTGTTGTATATCGCGTCATACATTTTTTTTTATTTTTTCATGCATCATCATCATTTCGTGATCATTCGATCGTTCATTCCCCTAAATACCAAGCATTCTCAATGATTATACATTTTGTGGCCATATTCTTACGAGTACTACCTCACTTCAGATTAGTTTGATTTGTGAAAAGAAGGTCCGGTATTAAAAATCGTATATACATATGTAATTGATTCGTCTCTTTTAGTGGATATGAATGGTTCCAGCTATATTGTCTTGACTGGACCCGGAAACATCACATCAATGGTCTGCAAAATGAGAATTACAGCACGATAACGATACCCTTCGCACTTCGTTGGATAGGCAGCAAGGTGAACGACAACTCCGCAAGATTATCGATTTAGTTCCGATACGCTTTAAATCGCCTGGTGGAATACCTGAAAATCGTAAGTTTTAGTCCACTACCAGTATTTTTTCTCTTTGCTTCTAATCGCTTACTATCAACAACACAGAACATCAGAACAGCCCTTACTCTTAATTAAGTTTTAGATTTGACTGAAACCCAAGTATTTCACTCCTTGATTTCGAACATTGGGGTCTAGCAGCAATTCCTACGAAACACATGACAGCTAGCCTTTTTTTATTCTGTACGTCAAGTTCTCTGTAAGTCTGGGTTTTCACTCTCGAGTTCCTGTAAAATGTACTGGCGGACTCTTTAAATTTATCAACTTTCTCAAAACACTGAAATACTAGTGATTTTTATTTTTTTGTCAAAAGAGTTCATATCTCCCTTTTTATCCATATATTACTTTCACCCTCATTACCTTTCCCGCTCTCTGTTTTTCTAGGCCTGTCATTCCTCTCACTCGCTCTTCCACTTACTGCCACTCTCATTTTCTTTTTCATCTTTCTCATCCTCTCACTGGCATATTACTCTCGATCTATATTTTCCACTTCTTTCTCTTTCTCTTCTTCTATATCTTTTTCCGTCTTACCGTGCTTTTAACATTGACCAAAAGTTTCTATAATATCAAATATAGCGAGACCTTAAGGAGCTACCTAAAGGAAGAGATATGTACATATAATGTTATGTGCATAGTATTTACAAATATTTTCCCGCTTACACCTCAAACGTATTTGAGTATGTTTTTCATGCTAAGAAATTCGCTTTCCATTCCACATTAAAAAATTTTGCTACAAAGACATATTTATTAAGTCGCATTTCCGTCGTCACTCATGCCGCCAGTTTGAAATTAAAATGTTTTGGGTAGATGTCTACCCATTAGAAAGCCATGCAATCAATCACAATTATTAAATCGTCACTCACCTCAATGCCTTTGAGCTATCAATTCACAAATGCAGTTAAATAGGAATTGAAAATCAAACTTGATACGCACATAAGGAAGTTATTTGTTGAATGGATGGAAAGAGGGCATTGACAGGGAGCATAACAGGAGGTAAGGAATAAAGCGAACGAATGAAAAAAGTTGTAGGTGGGAGTATTTATTGAATTAAAATTAAAATTGTTTGATGCTAATAGCAATGATGCTTGTGCTGCGCAGTGGTTCGAAATTGGATTTTGCAAAATCCACTCAATTCGAAAGCTCTTTTTCTCACTCCTCGTGAATTTTCAGTACTTTATAAGTACCAAATTTTGATATTTAAGCTTTTTGAATTATTTGTTCTTTTAGAAAAAATCATTTTTGCTGTGAAAAACCCCGAGTTATAATTTCAACCATAAACTATATCTTTGGAATATTTCATAAACTGGTTGCAAATTACAATAGCACGCTACGCAAATGAAATAAACGAAAGAAATAATAACAGCTTATGCAACAAGCTTAAACAATAGGTATGCAGGCGCAAGATAAACTCATTTGTTACAGTTAACAAACGTTCTGTAAATTCTACTGGTGTGGACAAAGAATTTGAAAATGTGGACTGAGAAGGCGATTAAGAAGTAAACCCCCTCTCTCAAAAAAAATCCTCTCCCCATACCTGTGCTGAAGTACGGCTCTGAATCTTTAACAGCACTGAAACACGGTGAGATTTATCGTCCTAGCCGTGATGCCAGTTAAGAAAAGCTAAGGATGAGCTTTAATGAAATACAATTGGCTTTAGTCGAATAAAATACAATTTGAGACACTGTGCGCTGCAAATATCAGCGATATAAAGACGTTGCATTGGAATGAGACAGGTAATGGCGTATGAGATTTTAATGGATATTTTGAAGAGTTGCCGACAATTGGATGGGAGAAAGTGAATTTGAATATCTTTACAATCATGGAGCATAACTTCAACAATTCATATTATTGGCACGCGAACTGGAGAAACAAGCAATGAAATGAAATTGAAATACGTCCGCATGCATACATACATACATACATACATATCTACACACTTATAAATAACTACCTGCGATTCAGTGGTAAATGGAAATTGAGCTTATACACGTTCTGGAATGTGTGGCAAGGACCACGTTGGTGTAGCAGCTGTGTAAGTAACACAAAGGAGAGTATTGAGAGTGCGATGGCAGTGGCAGAATGGAATTTGTATTGTAGAAGTCAGTGTCATTTGAGCTTATCGGCACTCATCTACAGCGCTGAGCAAAATGAAAAATGGAATGAAAGAAAGTTGGGGAAGAGATAACAAAAAGCATGAGGTGCATTACACTTTAAATAAAGTAATTTTTATAATAGCATTTTTTTTAAATAAACGATTTTAAGGTAGAGGTGGGGTATTCGTGGCAGCAGCCAACTGAATGCTTCATGAAAGTATGTATGTAGATATCAGAAAAGTAATGCTTTGATAAGACGTGGAGACATTGAAGGAAGCCAGCAGTCTGTTCAGCTTACAACTACAAAGCACTTGATATGTGCTCTGATATTAATTTGTACACCTCCGAGGGTTATGTCCTGAAATCCAAGATACGGGAAGGCTCATTATGGTCAACTAAACTCCCGCTGCAGGTGAGCTAGTACCTAACGGATAACACTCTTCTAAAACTTCAGAGATTATTTTTTTTTTGTTTTTTTTTTTTTAATATCCAGGTGAGAGAAGATCGTTAGTCAAGGTCAAAGAGGACATAGTCAGCTTACTTAGGGCAACTGTATCAGTGCGGTTTAGCTCTGCTGCCAGGTTAAAGAGGTTGTTTGACAAGAAGTTGACTTGTTTGTAGGCTCGCTCGGTTTGCAGTGACTATCTGATCGATGGTAGACTTAACTGCTTTGAAGCTTTTGAACGATGGGCGTCAGTTTTCACTCAATATCCTTATTAGATTTATTTGCAGATAGATAGATAGGGTGCGATTTAAGAGCTCTTCTTTCTTGTGTAAGCTGAAATTGTGGACATGCTCTGGGCCATACATTACCACAAAACTCCACCTTCGTGTTTGAACAGGTTGGCATGGATTCGAGTATAAGAAATCACCATCTCCCTCTCACTTCATAACTTTGGTAAACTCTAGGAGGTACATCTTATTATTATTATCTTAAAACATTTCTTATTTTCGTTCCCTACTCAAGAGCAACCCAAAACTGAAAAATGAATAACTGAAACAAAGTGAAAAGGATGTGATGAATACGTGCAAAAGAGCAACAATTTCATTATCTCAGTGAGCTCAAGTGATTTGCCGTACGTTCAATTTTCCTTTCATTAATCAACTTCTTAAAGTGTTTACACAGCGACCATAGCCGTAGATAATATTCAGGCAGCGTGCTTGACTTGAAGGTGAGTGATCTCAAGCGTAGGCCATGAAAAAAAAAATTAAAAAATTAATAGCCAATAAAAAACTCAAAGTTTTTGTTATAAAACGGAATAGCTCAACTGCTGTCATATACTATTTATAGCTTATAACACTGTCCAACATCATTTTTGGGATTCAATCATTTCAGCACAGAATGAAAGTACCAGATCTGCATAGAAAACTCGCACAAAACCCCTTAAAAACTTAGGTTTAACTGCTTTGCCATGACGACGACAAAGCGTAAAGCATAGTTTATTAATAACATTCCATAGATTTGTTCCCAGATGGAATTTTTGCACAAAAAAGTGGAAGACTATACCGAATAAAAAAAATGAAAATTTTCCGCCTTGAAGTATGCAAAGGTTTTTAAAGATATTTCTTATTCATATATCCTGTAAAAGACTTTACAATTTTAATAGGACTAATTTCCTTTATACTCTCTCTATTTTCAATTTCTTCGGCCATACGAGATCGGCGGTGATGAACTTTCCCCTTTTGGTAACGAGGGGAAAATAATGTCAGGTGAGAAATTAAAATAAGAATAACTCTTCCCAGCAAGTGCTACTTTAATCTGAGTATACAATTCCGAAGTAAAGTGCACTCTTCGAGGGAAATTAAAGGATGAGCTGATTCGGGTCAGAGGAAGGGATAGGAAGATAAGATGGAAAACTCAGAGGTTGGTTTTTTTAATTTTTTTTGCTTTCCTTTTAAACCACTTTCAAAACTGATGTCATAAATCAATGGCAGTATCCACTGGCTTTGAAACTATACTCAAATTGTATGTTAAAAAATCAATTATTTTCAAAATAGTTTAGTATAAATGCAGCAAAACATAATTGTAAATAAAAAAATAATGTAATTAATGTTATTGTTGTTATAATTACCATTAATAAATATTGATTATTTATAATTATCGATTGAATAATTAGTCATTTTGGTAAAAATACAATGCCATTCAAATGCTGTATTCATACATTAAACCTTTTTATTTTTTAATACAGTTATGCGATAGTCTAGCTCCTAGTAATTGTGGTGTGACCCAAAAAGTGGAAACGAGTGGTATTGTTTACATCAAACTGAAAAGTTCGGCCAAAAATCTCTCATTGCTAATTTCACTACTCAAAGTCAAGAAGATTAATAAAATATCTTACTCTGATCTCATATATAAAGACATGTGTAAATAAGCATCAGCAAGAGGAAGAAATAATAATAAATCAAGTAAAAGTAAGTTGAAAACGTTAGGGGCGCTTGAAAAGTAGAAAAACAAAAAAAAAAAAAGTTCTAAAGCGAAAAGCGGCTGTTACACGCTAAAAGTCAGCTCTTAGTGCGCCTGGAAGTAGGCAATGAATATTTCATGCAAATTTTTTCGATGCTGAAACAATTTTACAAAATGCTAAAGAAACAAGTAGAAATCTTTTAAGAAATTCGAAATTGATGCTTTCGGCTATATAAAAATGTTACAGGTTTATTTGCATAAATATGTAAATGTACGATGTATGTGTGTATGTATATATTATAAGGGCATTTCATTATTGACTGTTTTATGTGGGTGTCAGATTGCTGCTAAGTTGACTTTTTGCATTGCAAATCGGTTTGGATATTGCTTTGATAGTACCTGATGGTGCGTGAAAGTGCCTAAAAGTGAATGGTGAAAGATTGAAAAATCAATACATACATGTGTGTGTGTGTGTGTGTGTTTGCAAATAAATGTATTCGTTCTTAGACAACATTATTAAAACAGTTGCTTAAAATATTTACATCCAAGAAGTGGGAACACATTGAAACAACAACTGTAATAAAGATATGGAATGTCAAGATGAATACGTTTTCATTTACATAATTATCATAATTTTGATAAGATAAAAATGGATTTGCGATACTTCAAAAGAAAAGGAATATTTATAAATATACATATGTATGTATATTTAAGGCTAGCAGACCCTACAGATTTTGTGCTGCCCGCCATCTGCTGAAATTTGGTACTCGACGTTTGTGGTTCCTTTGAAATTCAACCATAAAACTCTTGCCGCACTCAGGAGTGCCGCCGACACTACCAGTGACAATGCAAGAACACGAGCTAAAGCTAAAATGCACGACACGTTTACTTTTTTTTCATTGGTCCACTACTAACTCTTGGTACTCACAGTGAGAGCCGATCACACGAGTCGTAACCAAAGATGATCTTGAGTTATATGCATGCTCCTGGGACCAAAACGCGTCTCCTGATACCTGTGCCGACATTTTTGGTTGTGTTTTAGCGCGCGGTAGTCCCCGTAAACGATTACCAAAAAATTTTTAAATTATTTTCGATTATATTTTTCAATTGATTAATTAATAATTTTGGATTGATTCCTACACATAATAAATTAATCATTAAAATTACCAATGCCAAATATATTAACTAATATTATCTAATGTTAATAGAAATTTAATAGGTCTGGTTTACATACACAATTTATTGACTACTTAAGATCACATTGAACATCAGTTTTTATGGTGTTACAGAAAACAATTTATTTTTAGCATTTATGAATCTCTTCATTAAAATTGAGGTGAAATAATATGATTTGAAAAGCTTCGCTGGTTTAAAAATATTGTTTTTGGATTTTTTTTGGGTATAGCAGCACTGTGCCTGTATATCAGATAATTTTAGTTGAATTTCCATCTGTATCGGTATTTCCAGTAGAGTTATTTTGAAACACTGATGAAGGCAGGTAACGAAATGACGGTGTGGAAATGACGGTAGGTGACCCAAGTACTAATATTATGAAGTGAGTAATACTCTCTATTTCATTGGAGAGAAAATTATGAGAGTGAATAATGTACCATATTAAGAAAATATTTCCTAAAGGAACTTTGTACATTTTTGTTGTATCAAGTGAAATACGATTTTTGGAGAAGAAGAACGCATTAAAATACAGTTTAAGCCTTTAGTGCCTCCACTGAGTCTTAAGTAGTAATGGCACTTGCACTGAAAGATAAATATTGCTGCCAAAAATGGAAATTTGTTAAACTACAATGCAAGTATTAAAATTCAAATTACTGAAAAGCCAATAAAAAGTTACAGTACAAACTGCCGCTGCACTGCCGTTAATTTCGTTAAACTTTTTATTAATAACTGTAAATATGGTAGTAAGAAAAGTATCAGCTGGCTTTGTGTATAAACGAACTTACAAACATTAGGGTGTCCTTTTTTATAGAATTTGTGTGTGCAAAATAGTAGGGGATTTTTGATCATTTCTATAAAAATCAACAGCTGGAAAAGAAGCATTGAAAGAAGGCTGAAGCAGGGCAAGACATATTACTTTCTCTCTTTGAATAAATAATAAGAGAACCTGCGCTTTGGTAATCACTTCAGTGTTGGGTGGTAAGTGTCTTAAAAGACTAAGGACTTTGCCTAATTGAGAACCTGAGTTAATGGTGAAAATAATGCTAGACTCATATATCGTGTGGTGGATACAGGATTTCGAAAAGGGGAGCTTCAAAGTTTTTTAATCAAATATCGACGACATATTTTTCCCACAGTTCCTGAAAACTATGACTTTTTGATTTACGAATTGGTGGGTTTGGACCCAAAAACCGGGGTTTGGTCCCAAAAGTCCAAAGAAATGGAAATTCGAAAGTGCAAAATACCCTAATGCTCCTCCAAAGAAATACCTACATACATAAAATAATGAAAAACGAAACAAGAACAATAAGAAATAGTAGCAACAATGTTAATGAGTTCGCAGTCTTCATTTTGCTATCGCCACATCCACTTCCTCTTCGAGTGCATCAAAGAAGCAATAGTTCCGAGTCGGAAGTAGGGATCGTTCCTACATACATACATACTCTCATTTAAGTAAATGTGTGCACAGATATTTTGTTTGTTTATAGTTCCTATGTAGGTGTTGGATAAGTGAGGGCGTATGTGTCTTCACTTTGGTATTTTATATTTAACTTTGCAACTCCTTTGAAGTATGCTTTCATCGTTGTTAGTGTATACATGTATACAAACATACATCGTACTTACTTCCATTTCATTTAATAAATTTGGGCGAAATTAAAATTAAGAATATGTGAAACTTTTTTAATTCATTTTATAACATGTACTTGATAATACCCTCACTAATACAAAAGATACATTAAAACATGCAAGCAGCCCATAAGAATGCCTTTATACTTTGTTTCACAGAGTTGTGAAGCTTTCGTCAAAGAAACTTCTTGTATCCCTTAAGCGCTGCAGACTTCAGCGATTATGAAAATTTCACGTTGGTTTTTTTTAATGAATGTATATCCTAGTATACGTGAATGTGAAATTTTTTGGCGAAAGGTGCAAGTTTTGTGTTTTTTGTTTAATAAAACTGTTGAAAGAAAAAAATAAATAAATATAAAAATAAAATAAAATAAAATAAAATAAAATAAAATAAAATAAAATAAAATAAAATAAAATAAAATAAAATAAAATAAAATAAAATAGAATAAAATAAAATAAAATAAAATAAAATAAAATAAAATAAAGTAAAATAAAATAAAATAAAATAAAATAAAATAAAATAAAATAAAATAAAATAAAATAAAATAAAATAAAATAAAATAAAATAAAATAAAATAAAATAAAATAAAATAAAATAAAATAAAATAAAATAAAATAAAATAAAATAAAATAAAATAAAATAAAATAAAATAAAATAAAATAAAATAAAATAAAATAAAATAAAATAAAATAAAATAAAATAAAATAAAATAAAATAAAATAAAATAAAATAAAATAAAATAAAATAAAATAAAACAAACTAAAATAAATTAAAATAAAATAAAATAAAATAAAATAAAATAAAATAAAATAAAATAAAGTAAAATAAAATAAAATAAAATAAAATAAAATAAAATAAAATAAAATAAAATATTAAGAAATTCGACTGGAAAGTGTCGACCAGGTGCACCCAAGAGTTCCTGATGATGACTACAGAATGTAGTCGAAATATCGACAGTACAAAATTGACAAATATACAAAACATATACGAAAGCAAACATTTTTGTTTTTAATTTATATATATGTTTGGCCTAGAGCTTGATGGAATTTCTTAATATTTTACAAAATAAAGGCCGATAACAAACAAAAATAAATAAAATAAAATAAAATAAAATAAAATAAAATAAAATAAAATAAAATAAAATAAAATAAAATAAAATAAAATAAAATAAAATAAAATAAAGTAAAATAAAATAAAATAAAATAAAATAAAATAAAATAAAATAAAATAAAATAAAATAAAATAAAATAAAATAAAATAAAATAAAATAAAATAAAATAAAATAAAATAAAATAAAATAAAATAAAATAAAATAAAATAAAATAAAATAAAATAAAATAAAATAAAATAAAATAAAATAAAATAAAATAAAACAAACTAAAATAAAATAAAATAAAATAAATAAAATAAATACCCGTTTTCTTTTTCAGCGATAAATCTTTCTTTACAAAGTCTTCTGTGCAGCTTTCTACCTTTTTTCTTCTTGCTTCTTCATTTTTAATTTACCACATACATTGTAAGTAGGGCCTTTATTTATCTACGTTTAAAAAAACTTGGTTACGTATACGCCACACCGTGCTGCTGTCAACACTAACGCTTAAGAGCATAGTGACAATTCATGCATCCCTTTGGTGTTGTTCCCCATGTCCTTCGTTAATTTTGTTTGACTACGAACTATCAAAAGGCTAGCCTGGAGAAGCAAAGCTGTTTGACATCAGACAATAGAAAAAATTGCTATGCGAACAATGATAAAAGTAATCGCCCCCAACAACAAAACATTACAAAGGACAAACTTATTAAACTTATCTCTCAAATGTTCGAAAATTGTGGCAAGGGAAATTCAGAAGTATTCTTGTGAAGGGTAGTGACAACTTAATGAAGTATGAAATTCATTTAACCTTTTCATTGCACAGCTGAGCGCTGTCACGCACGAGAGATTAGCGTTGGATGAAGCAGGAGTGACTTTAGTATATACAGAGTTATATATAACTTTGTTTGATTAGGATCCTGTTGACCCTAAATTTTTTGAAAATCACTTAAAGCCTTTTAGAAAGTCATAACAATTTTTGTAAGGTTATGGCAGGAGCTTATTATTCCAGTTCTTGAACACAGTAGAGTTTAAAATTAGTAATATAAATATTTAGCGAACGAAAATAGAAGCTCTTTGTTACAAGGCATTTCCTTATGGTGAGTTAATGTCGAGTTTATGTTGAGAGCAGGTTCCATAGCCATAATCGTAAGGGTATCTGCAATACCGAAGCATGTTTAGTGTTTTTAAAGTAACCATAGCCACGGTCAAAGCCATAACCGTAACCGCACCGAAACTGAAGTGAAATGTTAAGTATTGTTACCATAACCATAACAGTATCTAGCCATACTCATCTTTACAATCATGTCGAAAACAATGTTTACCGTTAAGTAGCTTACAGTAACCATAACCATAAGCATAAAAACTATGCTTATAATTGTAACCGTATCGTGAATGAGGTTGTGTCTTTTTGCACTAACCTTAACCATAACCGTAACCATAAATGAAACCATATGCATAATCATAACCGTTCAATAACTGCCGTATCGTTGCTATAATAACTGCCGTATCGTAAACGAGGTTATGTATTTTTGCACTAGCCATAATCGTAACCATAACTGAAACCATAACCATAACCGTTGCCATAATCATAACCGTAAACACAACCATAACTATAACCCTAACAACAACCACAGCTGCAACTATTCCGTTACGTCTTTTTTATAGGAAGAATAAAAGAAATGCGACCTTGCGAATTTCACGAAACACCGGAGAACCAGAACCAGTCTCTTCAATATCTCTCCGGTTCAGTCTACACTCTAGAGTATTGAGCGAAAGGCTGACTTCCATCGTATGCAAGGTGATTCAAACTTTATAGGAATTTGCCAAATGACGTTGAGCAGTACCAGAAGCTCCATCAGGGTTGGAACGGAGTTATGTGAGCCCTTCTATCTTACGCTTATTTCCACTTTTATTATTATGGCAAAAGTAAAATTTAAGGTTGGTTTCGGTTCTGCGTCTTCGTCCTCCTAGTCAATGTCTTCTTTATCCCGAATTCGATATAATATAGACACTATAAACGTTACTTCAAAATTTGATGCGAAAAAAAAAAATTTAACACATACATATGTACGAGTATTAACGGATAATGACCTCAGAGTCAAGCACTTTAGGACGATTATAGCGCCAACAAAAAGACGCACAAAGAGAATACAAGTTTTTTTCAAACATATTTTGGAATTTTTTTTATTCGTTTATATCTATGTATGTATGTATACTCAACAGTTAGTAAAATACATAGATATTTTATGACGTAGTATCTAGTGAGCAAAAAATGTTCTATTATTTTGCAACAAAAGGTCTAAGCACTCGTTAAGCGTCAGCTTCTTTTTGTGTGTGTGTGCTAACTGTGCATATGTATGTGTGTATGTACATATATAATTGCATGGCAGGAAAAAGTAATTTTAAAGTTGTATTACTTTCTGCAGTAACGCCCTAACAGTTGCTGTTAGTTGAAAGAAAATTTATAAAAACTAAAACAGAACCAACTACACATACAAATACAGATACAAAACAATGTTTCATAGTTT
Source organism: Sphenella marginata (assembly GCA_951509765.1). NCBI lineage: Eukaryota > Metazoa > Arthropoda > Insecta > Diptera > Tephritidae > Sphenella > Sphenella marginata. Next base: position 11,527,196 of record OX608081.1, on the reverse strand, counting down.
AGTTTTAAGTTGAAAGAAAAAAAAATAAATTTTTTGTTGTTGTAGATTGCACATGCAAAACGAGAGCGTTATGAGATGTGTCTTATGCCGGCATGTTAACTTCAGGGACATACTTCATTTCCGTTGTATTGCATATCTTCAGGCGCTGAGTGACTTGTTGCTTCTTTACTTCTTCCATTCAAGTGTTTTGCTCTTTGAGTAGATAGTTTTCTTTAGGAATTTATATTTTTTTCTTTACTTTATAGTTACTGCAAAAAAAGTCAAAGATTGACAAGCAGCCAGCCAACCAGCCAGGCAGTAAGAAATATGAATGACCACAGTAATGAATAGGAAAACTTTAATAGAAAAGAAAGTTGAAGTAAGTTATGGTGGAGAAATGTGAAGAGTAATTGAAATGGCCTGCGCGACAAATTTAATTGGAGCAAAGTTTTGTGGAAGGGTTTGAGGAGTGAGTGGGAAATTGAATATTTTTATATCACTTTCATTCAATAAAGTTTTAATAGGAAATTATTCTCACAAAGTAAGTAAACTCTACAATAACTCAAGGCATTGGGATGAAAATTGAATGCTGCTAACGAAGTGTCAGCTATCGGATATTTAGTCCAGCGGTCCTATCTATGGAGTAGCAGAAGTGGAATAAGTAATAGGAGAGTAAGGATTAAAAGAGGAAGGGAACAACGAGGGTTGGTAAAGCAAAATGAAGGCGGAAAGAAGAGAAAGAGGATATGGGATAAGTCGAGTTTGGGTCTGCTTTTACATATATATTATGCTAGGGAGTGTTCCTACAAAGCAAAAGGTGGGGAAGGAACTGATTCGGGTGCTATTAGAACAATATTTTCTTTTCCTAATTCAGATCTGTAATAAACGACTGATTTCGCTTAAGCCCAAGATCGTTGACATTTGTACCTAAGGCCCTTAAGGTATTGAAATTCAAAAAGAGAGAAATTCAAATCATTTCCAAAAAACGTGTTCATTTGTTCAAAATTAGAAATATAAATACATACGTTTACGAAGATACAACCAGTGGATCTTGTGATAATTCCAAAGTTTTTTGAGGTTAAGTCTTTACCTATCCTAACCTCACTTCAAAGTTGCCCAAACTCTCTTTGGAATGTATTAATAAGCATCCAACAAGCTTGTTTTGTTTTTGAGGTGTTTCCTATATTTACTACAGAAAAAAAAAATTTGTGCGGTCAACTTAAAAAATGGATATTAGCAAACTCAAAGAGTAACAAACACATTTAAGGGAATTAAATAGCCACGAGACGAACGAATAGTGGTCGCTTGCTTGGTTATGTTCACGATTTGTTTGCATGTGCGGGTGATTTTTATAAAAAAACAAAACAATTTAAAGTTGTATTGTGGCCAGGGATGCCAACTGATTTTTTTCTTGTTCCTTTTAGAAATCGAAAAATTGCTAAATTTTTTATTAAAATGATACGAGAAGTTTTTAATATCTAGTGCAATTTATGCACAAATAGCTAAAGTTGAAATTTAATTGATTCCCTTGTAGAAAATGTCAACTGCAAATTGATTTAATAGCCAACAAAAATTTAAATTTTCTCGCAGAAGTCTGGCTTTACTTATTTTATTTGTAATTAATTTTACTATTAAGTTATTTTATTTTTTCAACCACAAGTATTTTGTACAATTGAACTGAAAAAAAAGCAATTGGCCGCTGTCAAAATGTTTAGCGCGTACAGACAATAGCTTTGTTCGTGTACATTAAAATTTTTTAAAATTGTATAAAGTTTTTTTTGAGAAAGTGTTTGCGTACACAAATCACTTGCAGCGAGAGAGCGCATTTTGACATTTCATTGACAGTGTAACAAAACGTCCCATCTCTAACTTGCCGAATCTATTTGTGATCTCTAGTTTATCTTATGTATAAATGTCATTCTAATTTGCTTTGTTATAATATTCGTATCGCTATTGGTGAACTACCATCTTGTCTGTTCATGCACGCCATTTTCAGTAGTGTCGTGAGCAGTAAGTTTGGAAGGGCGCAAATCGCGGTAAGTAATTTAGTGTAATGTATATTAAATCCATTTATAATGTTATATTTTCCCGTTAATATAGAAATAAATTTATCATTGTCAGCACAAATTCGTGTCGCATCGTCGCAATAGTTGCGCTATTAATTGTGCCTTATTTATTTCAATGCCCAGCCAAACTCACGGCGCTACAAGCTTTATTTCGCGATTTAAAGCGAAGCTTTATTTCGCAATTTAATTGAATTTGCATATATCGAGAATTTTAATTGGCACGTGTGTAGTGATCACACTAATTTCATCACGCGCATAGTGGAAAGAATGCAACGCACGCCGAAGAGACGTAGTCCACGGCTTCTACAAGAGGAATCTTCCAGCAATTGCAGTGCAACAACAGAAAACGCCGCCGCAGCTTTATTTGAAATGTCTGTTGCACCAGCCACAACAGCCACAGACACCGCCAGTATCTGTACGATTCCAGCAGTGATTTGCCCCACCACAGCCGCTGTGGGCCAAATCACCACGTCCGCCATAGACACCACCGCATTTTTTCCACAATTTGTAGCAGCCACAACAACAGGGGCCACGATGAACTTAGCCGCCACAACCACGATCACCGCACCAACTAATGCAAGTATAACATCATCAAGCACAGGTACAAATCCTACGTCAAACGAGCAAATTATTCCTGCTGACCAGGTGAGTCTTTTAATTGAACGTATAAGAACATTGGAAAACGAGGTTCGGGAGCATGTGCGAGGCAGCCAACAACAATCGCATGGTGCAGAATCCCAGACTAGTAGACAACCTTCCGAAATTTTGGCGCCAAATAGCCGGTCTTTCCCGCCAAATTTACATATATGTAGCGCCACTAGTTCTTCGTTTCCTTTAGTAGGTGCTTCGCCAATGCACATATACACTCATGCATCCGAGTCGGTAGCAACGAGTGCTCTGCCAACGCACTCATATGCACAAACCTCAATAGTAACGAGTGCTCTGCCAACGCACTCATACACACAAGCCTCAGTCGTAACAAGTGCTCTGCCAACGCACTCATATGCACAAGCCTCAGTCGTAACAAGTGCTCTGCCAACGCACTCATATACACAAGCCTCAGTCGTAACAAGTGCTCTGCCAACGCACGTATATGCACATGCCTCTCAACCAATTTCAATGACAACACATTTGCCTAATTTTAATGATACATACAGGTCAAACACAGGTTTTTCCGCACTGCCTTATCAACCTCCTAATATTATAAATACACACCTACGCGCCAATAATAATTACACCCCACAATCGTTGACTAGTACTAGTTACCAACTCCCTAGAAAGCTACTAGATTTGCCGGAATTTAGTGGTAAGCCGGAAGACTGGCCACTGTTCTCCAATGCCTTCTTTCAATCAACCGCCGTATATGGTTACACCCATCTTGAGAACAACCAGCGCCTTTTAAAATCTTTGAAGGGCGAAGCAAGGGAGGTGGTGAAGTCATTATTAATTCACCCAGATAACGTAGGTGAGGTAATGGAGCAGCTGAAATTTCGATTTGGTCGGCCGGAGTGGTTGATACGCAGCCAGCTACAACAACTCAAAGAAATTAGCCCGATTTCTGAATCCGCGATCGAAAAGCTCATCCCTTTCTCAACCAAGGCAAAGAATTTAGCAATTTTTTTACAGTCGGTGAATGGTGTTCAACACCTGTCAAACCCTACACTATTAGAGGAATTGGTTGGTAAACTTCCAATTAGTAAGCGGATGGATTGGGCTAGATATGCCGCCTCGATTAGGCCCTATCCAACCGTTATAGATTTCAGCAACTGGTTAAGCGAATTAGCAAACTTAGTATGCACGTTACAACAAAATGACACTCGTCGCCGTGTTGTGTTGCATGCAACTCAAAATGAACCCAGCGAGTCCCAACCCTCCGTAAAATGTCTTATTTGTAAGGGGCCCCATAAGGTAAATTTCTGTAAAGTTTTTTTGGATTCGAGTGTAGCTGACAGGTGGGTTAAGGTTAAGAAAAACCGCCTATGTTTTTCATGCCTAAGGAGTGGCCATTCGTCTCGTGATTGTCGCAGCCGCGCATTGTGTTTGGTTAACGGATGTCAACGCAAGCATAACAAGCTCCTCCATGAACCTAGTCCCGCCACCGGCGCACCCGACGCATCACAAAGAAGACCGCAAGTAGTTGGAACTGCCATCGAAATGGAGTCCGCTCTGACTTGTTCCTCGAATATGACCAAGCGACAGGACCTGCTGTTTCGTGTATTGCCAGTTACACTGTACGGACCGTGTAAACGCGTGGACACATTTGCAATGTTGGATGAGGGATCATCCATTACGATGATGGACGAAAGCATTTTGGCCAAGTTGGGAATTCGTGGGGAAGAACGCGACTTAAACATTCAGTGGTTTGGGGGAAGAACAGCCCAGGAAGCCGCCACCATAGTCAACATCGAGATTAGTGGCCAAGGCATGAGTAAGCGCCATAAGCTCCGCCGTGTATACGTTTTGCCAAAACTCAACTTGCCATTGCAAACTTTAAATAGGAACGACTTGCGTGGGTTTTCTGCTACTGGGTTTCCAAGCATGCCGCAGCCATTCGACAACGTGACCCCAATGATACTCATCGGCTTGGATCATTGCCATCTGGGATTGCCTTCAGTTACCATGCAGTTGAAAGATCGAGGTCCATATGCAGCTAACACCGAACTTGGGTGGGTGGTATTCGGGCCAACTAGTTACAGGGGTGAAGCGAACACAACATGTCTACACATAAATCAAGCTGGTGATTTGCACAGCCTCGTTGAAAATTATTTTGAAGTCGATAGTTTTGGAGTCCGTCCCGCACCGATAGTGAAGAGTAATGACGACATGCGTGCGGAGCGTATCCTTAGAGAGACCACAACACGAGTAAATGGGAAATTCCAAACGGGACTTCTTTGGAGGAGTGACCACATTGAGTTGCCAGATAGCTATCGATTGGCTGAGAATAGATTGCTAGCCATCGAGCGGAAATTTAGAAGAGACCCGGGTACTGCTTTGGCTTATAAGTCTATAATACAACGATACATTGATAAGGGATATGCGAGAAAGTTGACACCGACCGAAAGGGACATTTATGGCGCTAGGCTTTGGTATTTGCCTCACTTCGCGGTTGTCAACCCGAACAAACCAGGAAAGTTACGCCTCGTATTTGACGCTGCTGCATCCGTAAATGGCGTTTCACTTAATTCGTACTTGCTCAAAGGGCCGCAGGAGTATAAGCCAATGCCATCGGTACTATTTAATTTTCGTACAGGGTCTGTAGCCGTATGTGGGGACATAGCCGAGATGTTCCACCAAGTGTACATTAGGCCTGAGGATAGATGCTCGCAGCGATTCCTATGGAGGGAGGACGACACGAAACCATTAGATGTCTATGAAATGTTGGTCATGACTTTCGGCGCAGCCTGTTCCCCGTGTGCAGCCCAGTACGTGAAAATAACAAATGCGATGGAGTATGTGGATCGATATCCGCGCGCAGTAGAGTCCATAGTGAAGTATCACTACGTGGACGATTTCGTTGATAGCTTCGAGTCAGTGGAGCAAGCAGTGAGCGTAGCCCAACAAGTGACGAAGATCCATGAGGCAGCCGGGTTCCAAATGCGAGGATATATATCTAACTCCAGTGATGTCATGCAAGCGCTAGGTGGTAACGTCGAAGTTGATGGAATGCGAAGCAGTTATTTTAATGAAAAGAATCCAGCTACTGAAAAGATCCTTGGTATGTTTTGGCAACCATTGGACGATACCTTTCGATACGAGTTGAGGTTCCCACGGGTAGCAGCAGAAGTCGTAAATGGAAGTAGGCCGCCAACGAAGAGAGAAGTTTTAAGCTATGTCATGTCCATCTTCGACCCATTAGGTTTTTTGAGTCATCTGGTTATTGGAGCCAAATTAATTATGAGAGAAGTGTGGAGACGCAAGATCGATTGGGACGAGCCGCTTCCCGATGACACCGCTGCCGCATGGAGGAGTTGGCAAAGAGAAGTACAAAGGACTACCGCAGTACGAGTTAAACGTTTCTATTTTGTTGATGGTCCGCCGGAGCGCTTGGAGTTGCATGTCTTCGTCGACGCCAGTGAAGAAGCCTTCGCCGCAGTGTGTTACTGGCGATACGTTACATATGGAGGAGCAATTAAAGTCTCGTTGGTATGCGCCAAGTCAAAGTGTGCCCCCACGAAGTTGATGACAATACCGAGGCTCGAACTCCAAGCGGCCGTACTTGGAACGCGGTTATCGCAGACAATTCTGGACGAACATCGCTTTTCAGGCCCGTTGCGAATTTTTTGGAGCGACTCGTCAACTGTGATTAATTGGATCAATTCTAAGGACCGCCAATATAAGCCATTTGTGGCGCACAGGATTGCGGAAATACTATCAACCACGGACGCAAGCGAATGGAGGTGGATCCCAACCGGAGAAAATGTTGCCGATGCCGCAACACGCCGTACGAGCCAGGTAGACATCGATCCATCATCCCGCTGGTTTTCTGGTCCAAATTTTTTGTCCGCGCCGGTTGAATCGTGGCCGCGAAGGTTGGTTCCTGTAGATGGCCGTTTTGATGACAATGCAGAGATTCGTACCAATCAAGTTTTTCTCACCAACAGCGACAGTCTTATAGATTTTAATCGATTTTCATCATACATAAAGCTGAAAAGAACGGTGGCGTGGGCGTTAAGGTTCATAGATCGCACTCGGGGAAAAACCTGCGAACCCGTCAGTAAAGGATTAACAACAAAGGAATTGGATGCAGCCGAAAACGTTTTATGTCGTCAAGCCCAAGCATCGGCATACGGTCAGGAGTTGAAACAATTGATGGGGGGTAAACCAATTTCAAAGGAAAACCAAATTTGCGGACTGTTGCCATACTTGGACTCGAGCTCCGTCATCAGAGTCGGTGGAAGGATTCAGGCCGCCAGCTGGTTACCATTCGAGGCCCTTCATCCCATCGTGCTGCCACCCAAACACCGCGTTACCGTACTGATCGTCGCGCATTATCACAGAAAAATGAAACATCAAAACTTGGAGGCTACGATAGGAGAAATCAGGCAAAGGTTTTGGGTGGTCAACGTTAGACAGGTGCTACGACGGGTAGTAAATGACTGTATGAGATGCAGAATAGTGAGTTCGGCGCCTGGCAGACCGATTATGGGCCCACTACCTGAAGACAGATTGACGCCTTACATCCGGCCATTCAGCTATACTGGGCTGGACTACTTCGGGCCTTTAAAGGTAACCATTGGTCGTCGTACAGAGAAGCGGTGGGTAGCCCTTTTTACCTGCCTCACGATTCGCGCAATACATATGGAAGTGGCCTACGATCTATCCACCGACGCATGCATTCTGGCTATCAGAAATTTTATTAACCGACGTGGCGTTCCTGTGAGAATAAGGAGTGATAATGGTAAGAACTTCGTCGGCGCCGACCAAGAAGCGAAGCGGTTCGATGAGGTCTTCGATTGTGGGCGTGTAGAGGACGAGCTATCAACAAAGGGAGTGGAATGGGTTTTTAATTGCCCATACAACCCATCGGAGGGCGGCGTATGGGAGAGAATGGTAAGGTGCGTTAAGCGTGTGCTGAACTATACGCTAATGGATGTTGCACCTCGTGAATATACGCTGCAGAGCTTGATCGTCGAAGCGGAAAGTATAGTTAACTCGCGGCCTCTCACTCATTTGCCCATCTCAGTTGAGGAAGAAGAGCCGCTTACTCCAAATCACTTTTTACTTGGCACGGCTAATACCATGCAGACTCCTTGTGTTGGTCAGCAGGACGAGAGGTTGTGCGCACTGCGGAAACAATGGCGAATTGCACGGCAGCTACGTGATAGATTCTGGAAGCGTTGGGTCCTCGAATATTTGCCCACGCTGACGAGGCGAGCGAAGTGGTGCGCTCCATCGAAAGAGTTAAGCGTTGGTAATTTGGTGTTCATCTGCGATCCGGACATGCCAAGACGGAAATGGTGTCGTGGTGTGGTTGAGCGGATTTATCGCGGTGCGGATGGTGAGATGAGGAGAGCTGACGTCAAGACCAGCACAGGGGTGCTCCGTCGTCCTATTTCTAGGCTGGCCGTTTTGAACGTGGATGTTGGTGAATCCGAAGGATCCACGGGGGTGGGGATGTAACAAAACGTCCCATCTCTAACTTGCCGAATCTATTTGTGATCTCTAGTTTATCTTATGTATAAATGTCATTCTAATTTGCTTTGTTATAATATTCGTATCGCTATTGGTGAACTACCATCTTGTCTGTTCATGCACGCCATTTTCAGTAGTGTCGTGAGCAGTAAGTTTGGAAGGGCGCAAATCGCGGTAAGTAATTTAGTGTAATGTATATTAAATCCATTTATAATGTTATATTTTCCCGTTAATATAGAAATAAATTTATCATTGTCAGCACAAATTCGTGTCGCATCGTCGCAATAGTTGCGCTATTAATTGTGCCTTATTTATTTCAATGCCCAGCCAAACTCACGGCGCTACAGACAGAGAGAGCCACAAGTTTCTACTGTGGGAATTGCACTCCGTAAAAATTGTAAGTGAAAACCAGCTGATCGTGACAAGGGAAAGCAACAACAAAATTTTAAAAATTTGAACTTTTAACCAACCACTAACTTTTTACTTTTCACTTTTTGCGTTTCGATAGAGTTTTACGTCAGCCTCTCTTTAATTACAATTTTTGCAAGTTTTGTACGCGAACAAAGCTAATGTCAAAGCGTAGACGCTTCTTTGACAGCGCCATACAAAAACTCACCATAGCAACCGATTACAGTGGTGACTTAGATACACTCACCCCAATGTTATCTTATGTAAGGGTCGATGAGCTGACGCAACTGACGGAAAAAGACTCCTAGAAGGAAATATCTCTTCTAAAGTTTTTATGTATCGGTGTCAATTTCCGATCTGCTATTTACTAAATATGTATATACTGAAAGGCCCAAATTTCGATTTCGTGCGCCATATCCAATTCGGCGCTCGTACAACTGTCATTTTGCCGCAAGTTGGCATCAGCGATTTCAGCGTGGCATCACTGCTTATTTTTTGTGTGTGTTTCCGCCCTTTGCCGCTGCTGCTGCTGTTGATGAGTGTAAAATCTCTTTGATGTTTGATGTGGTTGACCATTTTGACCAAATAAGATTAAAGAGAGTTCGAAAGCAAAGTATTTACAAAGTGCTGTGAGGCTAAAAAAGTACAAAGGAATAAAATCAGCGATGCGCAAATGAAACAATAAAACAACAAATGTGAAAACACATACTCGTACAAATGTAAATATATGTATGAACAAATAATAAATTTAATTATTTTTGTATTTAAGGAGAGATAGGGTATTTAAACTGGGCTTAGATCCTCATTCTTCCTCATTGCTCCTGGCTACACTGTATGTAGCATTTTATTGGTAAATCTACACAATTTCAAGCTAAGTTTAATGATGTTTTTTGGTTATGTGTATATATGTACATATGTATGTAGTTTTAAATATTTTGTAAGTTTTCAGAATTTGACAGTAACATTGGAGTCCGGCTTGGTACGAGTATAGTGGAGCTGATAAAGTTTTCATAAATTCCAATCTCGAAGAAATTGAAAATGTCTGAGTGTCAGCTAGTAAGTTTGTATCCAATGTATTGGTAAGCCAGGCATATATTTAGGATGACACTTGATGCCAAAGTATGTAGGTGAGGAACTGTTTGCGGAATTACTTAAAAAATCATAAAATTGTTTTCGAAATAGTCAATTGGTTTTCAGAAATCATAAAATGAATTTCGTATAGTCGATTGCACGTCAGTAGCCTTAAAATAGTTCTCAGAATAACTAATTTTACTTCAAAACCCGTAAGAAATACTTCAGAAACTTTAAATTGTGCGTCAAAAATAAAAATATGTATTTCAGAATAATCAATTGAACTTCAGAAACTGTAAAGTGTACTTCAGAAGCAGTAAAATGTACTTCAAAGTAATCAGTTTTACTTCAGAAATCATAAAGCCTGAGCTAAAATTTATTTGTTTCTGAAAAACTATTGATTATTTTGAAGTACAATTGACTATTCTGAAATACATTTGGAATAGATAAAGTTCGTGATGAGCGCAACAAAATTATGAATATTCCCACAACAGTCAGACCTATCGTTAACCAACATATAAATAATTTATGGTTTTTGCCACTTCTTTTCTGTAAAGTTGAAAAAAAAAAAATCGTTGCTTTTGTTCTGTTAAAAATACAGAACGTATTCACAATACTTTTACATACCCCAACACATACCATGGATATTACGAAAACCCAACATTTATGCATTTCGATATGTATTCGTAGTAGATTCGTCTGTGTAATTACATGACGAAAACAGACTCATTACCGCATAAAGATTGTAATCGGGATCAGTAGCGGCCCCAGTAGCAGAAACATTTAAAAATTACGCCACTAAACGTGAAAATTGAATATCGAGTCAAGAGTGCAGATTCACTATAACAGTGTACTAACAATGCCAACAACACATATACTCGTACGTTTGTGAGCAATATACCCACCTGTACACATGCCCGTACATACATACATACATATCTATTTCTGCAATCAAGACAGACCATGAAGCCGATAAAACAATCACTTGCCAGCAACACTTGCCGACACGTTCGCCGATACCGCACTTCAGTTTATACATACATGCTCATATAAAGGGTGACCCATTTGGTGGTGGTTTTTTTTAGTATCATTCAAAGTTTTCCAAATGAAGTTCAAAGAATGAATGCGAGATTGTTTAAAATTAAAACCCAAATGAAAATCTACTTCTTGAAATTAAAATTAAATTATGACTGTGGAAGTTTTCCGCGAATGAACCCTTTAACTTCGACTTATCAACACGCAAAGTGCTTGTAATATCATCGCTACTTTACCCTAGACTTTGGGAGAGAACTCTGGTGTGAATTGAGAAGTGAAGTCCTTTCCCAACAAATATCTGCCAAGCTAGGAGAGTATGCAGCAGCATAGTTTATTTAAGTTTAGGTTGGGCAACATTCTAAGATTGCCCACAGAGCCCTTTCTCTCGACGTAAGCTTGGCACATCATCACTATACTTTCTAAATGGTCTGTGTAAGGCAGATCTTTTCCAATATAATTCTGTTGTTCTGGCCGTATTTTGATTCACATTCAATTATCACCTGAGATCTTCTCTTGAACTTACCTTGTCTGCGTAGCTGTTTAGCGTTTCTATATTTTTGTGCCCGATACGCGTTTGTTGAACATCCCTTCAGCTTTAGAGCTGACTTCCCACAAAGCTTTGAACTATAAAAGCTACTGGGTGCGTACTTTCTCTTCTCCCATTGTAAAAATAGTATTCCTTGCATAAAAGAAACCATTGCGTGGACGACCCTTCAATGTGGGATGTTAAGATGTATGCCAACAAAGAGCCCGCCACAGTAGCTGCAGCTGCATTGGAGGGGCAAAGCCTTTCTTGGACCACCTGTGGCGTTAATGTGCCGAAAATACTCATGTAGTATGCCCCTTGTTGTTGTTGCTATTGCGGTGGTGGCGTTGTTGTTGTTACTACCTCAGTTTAATTGCATTGGTGGCAACGAAGCTCGAGTGTAGCAAATGAATACAATGGAGGTGTCCGACAGGAGCGGTCGTCAGGTCAAATGTGGCAGCTGCTGCTGCTGCAGTAACAACCGACTGCTAACTGTATGCTGTCTGTTAGTGAGCTTTGATAAAGGAGAATTAAGTAACTTACAGACATGTCTCCGGTGATATGTGAGTTGCGGACAAAATAATTATCGCATCGCATCGCATCGCATCACAGCTGGGAGCATGATGTTTGATGGTGATGAAGGGAAGCCGAACTCCGAACTGCAAGGAGCAGTTGCAGTAGCAATGGAATTGGGTGATGGTGATCGCTTGGGAATTGTTTTACTACTGCAATTTCCTCTTTGCAACGACGATGGGATAAGACTATAAGATATTGTAATCTAGTGTGGATTCGAAGCTTAGATAACCAGTAGTGGGGTTAAGTGTGCTCTGTCATGCTGGTTACTGCTAGTCGCCTCTCGCACCTGCTCGCTGAGATCCATTTTCTATAAAAACATAAAATTTAGCACTGGGAAAAATTTTCTCCGCGAAGGGAAGGAAGTGAAAATGAAATATCCCTACCGATGTAATGCAATCGTGCTCTGCGCAATCCATAAGAAGCGGAATTAAGGAGACGAATAGACAGACGGAAGTTCACAGCCAATTAGTAGAACCTCACTAGTATAGTCCGACTACTTACTATCTATCAGCTCTCACCATAGACCTACGCTTTGAAACAAACCACCTTTGGTTTCTTCCCAAAACTGAGATATTGGTTCTACTCAATGTTCAGAGGCAGCGCTGTAGAAAGCTACTTTGAAATCACTGGTGCTAAGTATTTTACTCTGTTACACTACTGGGTATAAATATAATCAAAAAGCCAAAGGGGAAATAAAGCTGAATTTAAAAAGCCAAGACAAAGACTAAGCAACATTATAAGCGGTAGCTTCATCTTCTTATCGCTATCACCAAAGCCATACATTCTCATTTACTTGCGAGACTTCTTCAATTTCAGTTCAGCGCAACACGTTTGACAGTGTCGCCTGAGCAAAACCATCGATGGCAAACTCAATGAAGGGTAAAGGATTGAAGAGATTGTGCATTGAGAAAGCGGCAGTAGCAGTAGTCGTCGTAGCATTTAATGCTGTTTGAGTATCCCCAATGGAAGCCTTTGAGAAAACTCAGCACCATAGCCAACACAACAACACTGATCCAACGCCACAGATCGTGTCAGATTAGAGAAATTTATTAGCTAGCGCAGTGTGGCAAAGAAAGAACGAACGTCCAACCGAACAAGTGCAAAATCACTCGTAATAAGCAACACTACCTGCAATTCGAATTGCAATTCACTTCTCAACTGACCTAAGCTAATGGAGAGTATAACAACTGGTTGGTTGGTTGGGGCAGCGCATACAGAATATCGGCAGTATCAATTCACTCATACATACATACAAACACACACACTTTAGAGGCGAGACCAAAGTGAGCGTTTCTCTGTTTGGGCAAAGTAGCAAGAGGTACTTCAACCGCGGAAATGGTGGCATTACCTACCTGCAAAGCGTTCGCTAAATCCAATACATTAAATCACTGATAAATCGACGCGACCGACCATTAACAACGCCACTGTATCGAGCTCAGTTACAACACAAGGCAGCGAGAGTGTTGTTGCATCGAGTCCTACTGACTGTTGCAGTGGAAATACATATTTTAGGCAATTTCACATCATTATGTCAATTAAGCGTATTTAATTTGTCATGAAAGGATGTGTGAAAAAATGCAGCAAAATTTTAATTTATGAACACCTAAATGAATTCAAGACGAGTTGGTAGGTATATGGCGCACATATCGATTGTTGGAGGCAATTAATTATAACGATAATTGTTTGCCACTGTAAGGAACTGGTTTCACACACAAATATGTTTAACTGCATAACATATTTATTTGCTTAAAGGTAATGTAGTGTCATATCATTATTATACATATGTATATCTCTCGAAAAATTTCAGTAATCATAATTTGTGCGTATTTTAAAAAGTAGTGCTGCCATTTATTTAAAGTAAATATACCTGGGTACTTGTTAGTAAGAAAGACTTGAGTATGAGTACTTGAAATTTATTATATTAGCTCGCTGCAAAAATTAATATTATAAAATCTGGCGAATTTACCAGCCTAACTAGAGAAAGAAAATACCTTTCGTTTCGTACTTACATATATTCGCATGTCACACTAAATTAAAAATTCCAAATAGGTGGCAAGCTTCTAAAAAGATTCTCAGTGGCAACACCTAAGAATAAAGTGTTGGGATATTTCTTCGAAATCGGTTGTCTCGTTTCCGATGGATAGGTACATAATTATCCAATTAAATTAATTTGCATGTACAGGTAACAGAAAGTGTTGCCGTTTTTACCCAAATTTGACAACTTTTCTCACTTAAAGTCCTGTTTTATAATTTGGTAATTTTTTCGATGGCTTGAGGCCAATATAGTTGTAGGTGTGTATAGTATGTAGTTTTAGATAAAATATTCCGCATTTCACAAAAAGTAGCTTAAGTTATGATAATAAAATTAATATTATTTTGTACAAAAATGTATAGTTGAAAAACGAATAAATTTGGTAGTATATTTAGTTGAAGAGCTACAAAGCTTTTTTTCACAATTAAATCGAAAAATCTGTATGTGCTCGTTTCTATAAAATGGTAGTTTTTTTGTCAATTTATTTGTTAATTTTTGGTACTTCTTTTTTATTACTGTGGCAACACTGGTCACAGATGGGCAGTTTCCATTATTTCATTTTAGTATCGCTGTTTTATATCTCACGGAAGACTTCTTGGTTTATTCGTAGTAGGCTGTCTTATTACGCCAAAACTTCCAAGGAGCAAGTGACGTTATGAGTAAAACCAAAACTATTTAGAAAAAGTAATTTTAAAATGGGATAGAAGTATAGAAAAGTTTTTCCCTGCACGGTGGCCTCACACATTTTGAAAAGAAGCACGAGTCGTGCTCAATAATCGAGGACACTTTAAGATATCTCTTTAATCGACAGAAGGCTAGCTTAAAGCTGGTAAAGAAAATTTCGGGATTGTAAAAATCTAAAATAAAAACAAAACAAGTAAGGAAAGGGCTGTCTTCGGCTGTACCGAAGGCTTTATACCTTTCATAAATACGCATAACTTTTGAGTTAAAGGCTCAAAATCGTTTATCAGAACAATCGATTGTATGGGAGCTATGCGTTGTATTGGTCCGATCGTACTGGTTCCGACAAATCTTATAAATAAAAAAGAATGTGTGTCTGTGTGTCCTTTATAGTCGTCCAAAGTACTCAACCGATTTTTATGAAATTTTCACAGTATATTTTTGGGATCATATATATTTTTGGAAAAGTGGGCGGTTACAGTACTTCCAAGTTGCTCTTTCAATTTGTGGCGTACTTCTTCTAAAACTTTTTTGAGAAAACTTGTTTAAATCATTCTACCATTCAAGGCTAACAGTCAGGTCACGCGTTAAGCTTAACTATTATGTCTTTAACTTTTACTAATGAAGTCTAAAAATGGCTTAATATGCTAATGAATTTAACTAATGTGTTTGGTATGCAGTTCTACCGAAAAGTGTTTCTAAGTGTCCAACTTTACATCCGTTAATAAATTGATTATATCATTAGTTGAATATTTTTGATTTACCTAAGTGTATTGCATTTTTCAACGGCAGCACGTTTAAAAGGTGTGTGCCTACGTATTTGGAGAGAGAATGACAATTAAAACTGTTTACATATCCGGTCGTGGGTCGCTTTGTGATGGGCGCTGAGCTGTTAAGTGCGTGCAAGCATTGAGAGCGCACGAATTAACAAAAAAAAAAAGGTGGAAATGCAATTTAAATATTTTTTTTGTTTTTATTATTATGCCAGCAATGAATTAACTAAATGAAATATTTCATGGAATTATGTATAAATACGGCGGAAGTGTTTAACCCTTTTACTCATTATGTTCAAAGGTGCATACATTTTTGGATTGCTCGTAGTTGTAAATCAAATTAATTGACGTGGTTTTTTTTGTTTGTATGGCAACATTAAAGTCATGTTATGTGGTATTCGTGTTGTATTAGATACTCGCTTATTTTGGCATTTTATATTGATAAATAACTTACAGTTTTTGTTTTGTGATTTTACTACCGTTTCCCTTGTCTATTCCTTGTACTAGTCTAATTATTTTTATTAGCCAAATTAACACACCCTTATTAAGTAATGGCTCACACTATCCATTTTGCTGCTAAGAGTATGTTGTGTGTAATAACAAGCATACCCTGTAGGGAAGGTCATTGTAACTTTTCACTATCATTAATTGAAGGTCTAGGCCATCTGGACGCTTGAAGAAGGAGTCGAGTTATACCTTTTAAGCGATAATAAACACCATCTGCGAAAACCAAGTTACGCCAAGTTGCCATCCATCTGTTTTCCCTAATCGTTTGATGAAAGTTGAGCTTGAAATACATATTATTCATCTGAAAACCTGGCAGTGGCTTTACGTCATAAGTCATTTATGACCCAAAAGGTCTTACGTGGTCATATTAAATCAATCACACGACAGGCGTGCTAGAGTCTAAAGGTGGTAGAAGGTATCGGATTGACGCCCCGATTTGTTGGGTATTTTGTAGACACTCTCACAAACATAGAAAGAGAGAAGAGCAATAGCACAACGAAGAAATTCGACATTCTACAACATGGCTACTTGATTCAAAGTTGCTCCGAGAGAGCCGTCTCCCATCCAGCAGACTCTTCCAATCAATTTTCTTACTCTCAACTTTCTCATGATGCTATTGTTGGACTTGTCTTGACTTTATCACCACCTTGATCCCTTATTACCATACTTGGAAACTTTGAAATTACTGGGTTATGGGTTTCCGAATTCCGTACATACCAGGGATGCCTTGGGTATATAGCAGACAGTGAAGACAGTGTTCTTGGTACTAAGCCTAAAACTTTAATAATGATAATCTATTAATATTGCTGATTAATCCAATTATTACCTACCTGATTGCAGTTTCCTCTCAAATTTCCTACCGGCCCCACACCTGCTGTGAATCGTGCGCTGTAGGGGTTGTTTGTTTGTATGTATGTATATTTATTCGTTGATCAGTCACCTATGCATTAGCGAGTGCGTGTAAATGTGGTCAACTGTTTTCACATTATAATAAATTAATTACTTTGCTCACCTGATATTGTTTGGCCATATTTACTAGTGTCAAGAGTTGGCGAGCCAACTGCGTGCACACATTTGAACACAACCAAGGACTGCCTAAAACTATTGAAGCTTAGTTTCAGAGTGCTAAAGCAAATGCTATTGGACTTGTATTACCGTTTTGTTGTAGTTGTTGTTGCTACTGTTAGTTAGACAAGTGGCCGGAAATTATCGTACTTTTGCATCGGTAAATTATGGTTTCAACCAACAACCTTTGCCAGCACATCAGCACCCAGTTGTCGCAATGAGAGTGCGCTACATAATATTGAAATCATGTGCCTACTGGATGCAGGAGAAACTGGATATAAGAGACGTGGTTTAATTTGTGCAAATATTACATCCTAAATTCTCCAAGCTTATTAGGCGAAACGTAAACGTTTTTTTTTTGAAAGGTTATACCCAGTTGGAGTAATTATTAAAATTTACAAAATAAAGCAATTATGTACATATAACGAGAGTTTACTGTACTTAGAACCATGTACATACATTTCACACGTACAAAACCTTGTGCAGTTACTCGTTCTTGTTCGTTTGTTAAATAGTTTCAGCAAAGTTTGTTGGCCCTCGAATTAGTATTATTTTTGTTGTTGCATTTAGAATTAGTGTCATAGGGTAGTTAGTTCAAAAATGTTTATTTACGTGTGTGCACGTACGTAAGGCATAATCGTTAATTAGTCTACAATGTGTTTAGTAGGTACATACATAGGTAGGTAGCCAACTAACGACCGAGTGCTTTGTAGCCAATGAACTTAATATTTCATTGGCCCACTGGTCAGCACCAGTTCCACCTTACGATGTGTCGTTTTTACGTTTGAGAGTAACAGGTCAGAATTACCCACGAGACATTTTGGTCATTAAAGTCCTTAAAGAACGCCACCTCTGAAATGAAATAGCTGATGAAAGTTGAAAATATCTAAAATGCCTAGCTAGGAAAGTTGTTCCGTTAAGGGCAGAATCTCTCTGTGAAGTCACATAATAGCTTTGTAAGCATGAGAAGAAGAAGAGATAAACCCACTAATCAGTATATAGAAATGATCAGGCTGATGAGCTAAGTAAATTAAGTTCTTTCCGTATGCCCCTCCTTCTAATATATAATTTGAACGCAGACCAGCCCCTCAGTTATAGTGAGTCCTTTTTCACATATCATATTCTGAGAAGATACTTGCAGTAGGTAGTTGTGCTTACATTGAGTATTCTCATCGATAGCCACTGGAAAGTGGCTTGCCTTGTTCTTCCTAATTAGCTTAACTTATAGCTTAAAAGAGCTGAAAAACGTTCTCTGTTAGGCTATGGACCATACGGCAAACTGCTGAGTAGCTACCGGTATCACAATTGTGATACTTCACAGCGTTGAGAGCTGAGTAAATTATTTGAAAGGTCAATATCCTAATGAGAGCTCTTTAACATGAGAATGTTGATCCCGAAAAATCACCCCACCTATACCGGATACAATCTCTCAATCGAATAGCTGAGAGAATCTCATCAGTGTAGAAAAATAATCGCTATACCCTTTTCTAGAGGTCAAAACAGAAAGGAAAGGTGCAGGAAAAAGAAGGCGTTTGAAAATTCCTGCAGAGATCAATGTGCCTACAAATGGTGTTAGTAATAGCGCTGTAATGGTGGCTGGTGCGTTTCAACTCCGGAAATAAATCCAGTGCTAATTGACAATCCTCAACTCATTCACATTTCTTCGAAAATATTTTCTACTACAATTCTAACGACATCAGAACAACAACACAAGTAAACGGGACATCAATGAAGGCGCCAAGATCAATCAGCACCTGATGTTATTTCCTCACAAGCCGACGCTACATCACTTCTTCTCACTCACCGAGTGGCCATTTGACCAAGCGGAGATGACAACATAACAGTAGGACCGGTCAGCTCCCGTTTTGTGTAGCTCACTTGCCGTAGCTACGACTTGAACGTTAGCGCAGCTAAAATTGCCAAGAACAATGCAAAAGTTGTTCGGTGCCAGCAAGTGAAACTCATCGCAGCTGGTTTGTTGTTTAGTCGTTTGTGGTAACGAATGCCAAGGCGAGTACAACGGTGACGGTCAACGCACAAATGCAGACAACACTTTCCTCATCGATCATATGTTTTGGACATAACAGCAGAATTAACATCAAAACTACTGACAACACGTTCAATACAAAAACAAAAACAACACAAAATGATGCGAAATGGCATAGAATTCGTAGCGTAAGGAGGAGAGAGATGTTGGTGAAACAGTAGCACCAATGACATTCAACATTTGAGCAACTGAACGAATCGATTGGCAACATACTTGTGAACAAGCCATTAGGAGACGCTAGACAAGGCGTTTTGCATGCCCTGCAGGGTACTAAGTAACTAGTGAGTTAGAGCTACTTCTGAATAAGAAATAATTTTTATTTTTTTATTTTAAACATTTGTTGTTGCTTCCGTTTGTCACGATCAGCTGTTTTCCACTAACAAGTTTTACGGAGTAAAATTCTCACAGTAAAACTTGTAGCTCTCTCTGCCAATGAAATGTCAATATGCGCTCCTCCTTGTGTAAGCGAACACTTTCGCATTTTAATGTACGCGAACAATGCTAAAATCATCTGTTGCTTGTTAGTACTTAAAATATACCAGGGAAATATTTTGACAGCTTCATTCAAACAGCGCTATAAAAATTAATAAACAAACAAGTTGTCTATAACAAACAACAGATAATTTTGACAGTCGCAATGAATCAGGTGTTTTTAAATAACAGGGTTGTAAGAGAATGCATTCATATGCGAGTGCAATCAGTTGAAGTCTTATTCAATGACTCCAAATTTGGAATGCACTCGTTGACTCGCTTTTTAACTAAAGAATGAAAAAATGAAGTCTGAAGTCTTTTTAAAGTCATTTAGAGAAGTCACTTACTGACTTTTGATTTTTTGAGTGAAGTCACTAACTATTTGCAACAAAATTTTTGTCTCGTATGCCACAGGTAAATTGACTTCAAATGACTCTGTATGACTCCAACTGACTTTAGTTGACTTCAGTGAGACTTTTTATTCAATGAATGCAATACATGAATAACCAAAAAATGAATGAAAGAAAGCATTCGAAGTCGCAGAATAAAGCCTGTATGGTGACTTCATTTTTTAAGCCCCAGTCAAAGAATTAAAAAAATGCCTGTAATCAGTTTGCGATAAATCAAATGCATTCTTTTACATCCCTGATAAATACACACAGGAATTTTGTTTGCCAAATTGGGCGTTTTCTTCAAGAAGAAAATACCCCTAATGATAATGGATTAGTCATGATTTCTAAGCACACGACTTCAGAGCAAAATATTTTCCCCACAGGGCATGTATGCGTGCATTGGTGTGTGATGGTGCTGACATTCTTTATGCTGTTGTTAGTTAACGCTTCTTGCAATATGAAAGTTTTTAGCGAGGATAGGGACGCGCGTATTGAATGGTGTTGACTAGCTGGGGCAACAACAAAATAAATTGACTTAAACAAAATGTACTCAACTCGTAAAGTGTCTTTCAAATGTTGCTCAGTTTAGACAATCTAGCACAATGACGATGCAATGATGGTAGACACGATGATAATAGCAACAACAAGAATTTGCTTGCAAAGTAAAATGCTGCTTGTCACCAAATGTTGTTAACTGATAACGCGTCTTTTGTATTCGTAAATGTAGTTCATAGCAACACTGTGCCTACAAGAATTCGTCCACGTGAATGTGTGTCATTTCTTTTTAGCGAAATCAAGCCACTTGGCGCTAAGTTAGCATCCAGCTGTTTTTTGTACTTCCTCTACACCGATCTACGCAAACCTCATTTTCTTCGGTTCTTTTGTGTTCCTACCTATTCCGAGTTGCTGGTATTAGGCAACGTCATTCCGCTAAGACGTCTAAGTTTTTCAGGGAATTAAAATTCAGACATAAAATACAGGCCACATATAGCTCCGATTCTCTTCTCATCAATTCCCTTGTAATTTATTAATGGGTTTTCTCACTCACTCTCTATATGTCTATAACCAGATCTCCATAATAGTCTCTGCAGCGTTTTGCTCTATTGAAACATCCAACCACCGGAGCTTAGGGCTACATTTATTAGCCGATTATCATTGTAGTTTAATTATTCTTCTTTTTTTCGCATGGGTAATGTAAGATCGCATTAATAAATACAATTTATTGGTTTTCTAAAACAGAATCCAAGTGAAATTTGAATATCTTTCCCATTTCTGGTCTATACAATTTCAATTTAAATTATGCGCAACGAACACAGAAGTTTCCTCATTATCTGCCACATTTAAATACTCATTTAGTTGTCAGCTGTCAAAAGATTTATGAGACCAAACATTTGGCGACTGCCAGCACATGACCGGCATGGTTGCCGATTAGCCAAATGGATGACTTGGCAGCTGGTTTAGCAGCATCAGCCACAAGCGGTTTCAACATACATTTACTTGATAAACGTAATAATAAATACTTGTCCACACATTCGGATGCCTACAACATTTACCCAACTGTCCCACTTAAGGTTTTTTTTAGTTCGTTTTTGATATTTTCAAACCAATTTACTGATGCTCTCATTTGATACGATCCAAGCTGCCATGTCAGCTACATCCACTACTATAATAATAACAACAAAATATGCCTTCGATTGCGTCTATTGACTGACATTTTGCTGTCGAACTCAGTATAATAGCTGCTGGCCATTTTATGATTATTTTGTCGACATTATTGGTCCATTTACAAAGTGGGTTAAACTTTATGAGGATATTTTTGTAACATAAATTTAACATTTGTTAGCCATTTTAGTTGTCAGTTTAATGATATTTACGAAGATAGCACGAAACTGATTGAGATGACTGACATATTAGGGGTGCAAAGTATGAGATAAACTCCATAGGGTGGTGCCCTACCTCCACTGCCATGACATTTTTAAAGTCAACGACAAAGATATTTTGTCAAGTAAAAAGTGGAGGGAGAGGGATGTGGGCGTGGCAGCTCCCATACACACTTAACTTTTGAGGCTCTGATAGGGTTCATGTGAGGGACATGAAAATTGGTATGAAGATATACGGTTCCATAATGATCTCACGAGAAAACAAATGGGAGTTATGGGGAAAGGAACGCTGTGACTGTTGTCTCCCAAACATACTTCATTTCTGAAGCTAAATATCTTTAAAATAAATCAAGGCAGAGATCTGAAAACAAAACCTGCTGTTTTAGAGAATTTTCGAACTGAACACATGGACAGAAAGAACTTTGCCGGGTCAGTTAGTAATTTAATAGAACTCAATACATTAGATTTGCTTACGGTTCCTACAACTAATCAACCAATATACATATGTTCCTAATAAGTTCTATTATTAAAAAAAAATCTAAATAAAGTTAAAATATATTGCTAGTTCAACATTCGTGACTATCATAAATAATTAGATTTCACTCGAAAAAGTTTTCCCATAAATCAGTTTATTTAAATAAATTAAGTCGTGATTGTATTTCACACCTGCAATTAAACTTTTACGTAACGCAGCTTAAGGTTCGTTGCAAGTAAATATGTATTTATTGGTTGGTAGTTATGTAAAATATTTAGATTCGGTTGAGTGGCAGCCCATTTGTCTTGATTTTACTCTCGTATATCATAATTTTCAGCGAATCATCATCCTGGTCATTTATCATTGCATCTACTTACAGATATTATTCGTAAATGTATGTGTATAGCTAAGTATGGACGAAAGGAAGGAAATACCAATCCAAGTTTTGACACTTTGTTAATTTGAAAAAAGTGCAATTTATGAGTAGAGCTCAATAGGAATAGTGTCCGAAATTTCCATAATATACATAGTTCGGCCAAGGATTAAGGTTTTAGGGTCAAACAAAACAGCAGAGAGTACTTGGATTATGAAGGGACATCTCTGTCCTCTGCTGATAGAAATAACAATCCCGACCACACCACGACTGTAGCCACCATATTGGGACGGTTACGACTCTCCTCTTATGGCTTTCGAGAAATGAGAGTTCCTAGTAGCTCGGGTTGTCATAGAAAATTTTTTAAAAAGATAAAGGATATTACAGCATCCTACAGGACCCGATTTTTGGTTCATCGAAATTCATAGGCTATGCTATCCCCTGTCTATCTCCCTTCACTCGTGAAGAAATAAGTAATTTCGGCGAATGGAACCCTTCTTGATTTGAAAGTGTTTAGGTCATTCTATAAATCCGTTCCCCGTCTCGTTCGCGTTGATAAATCCCATGCATGGGCTTACCGTTTGCTCATAGACATGGTTACATATTATTCTACCCATAAAGCTGTCCTCACCTGTGATAGCTTCTTCCGCAGTGTTGCATGAGGAGGCTTTTATATGCTTTGATATGTCAGCCATGCTTGACCACACTCAAACCTTTATTTCAAATCAATCGTAATCTGAGCACTCTAAATCGTTTATAAGCAAACAACCTCTGACCAGTTCTCACCCCCCCAACTTGTTGATTTTACTAGTTCAAATCTTCTTTGATAACAAATAAACTGAAGCGTACAACAAATATTTGCATAGGCATAAATTAAATTGTCGCCACCTCAGGTTCCAGCTTACTTGTTTGGAACGTTTTTTTCATAATAGCTTATGTCGATAAACTAAGTTTTGAAATATTTCAAATTCATTGTATAGGATTTTTATGAAACATTTTTAGTTCACGAGTTGAAATAGACTTACATATTTAAATCGAAATAGGTTGTTCCAGTTTGGTCCATCAATAAGTATCAAAACCCATTGAAACGAAAACGGTAAATGTTCAGGTCCCTTATTGCGATACCGAAAAATTCCCAAAGTGTTACCAGTATTCACGGCTCTTAGGGCCGCTTTCATAAAAGCCGGTAACCACTAACCGGAGTTTAATTGTCGTATTTTGTACGGTTAGCTGTCAAATTAATCGCCGATTAGGCTTAACCGGCTTTTATGAAAGTGGCCCTTACTCTGTAGTTTTATTCGAAAGAAAATTGGTTCGCTTTCGAATGATTCGCCGTTCGAGTTCCGTTCTATTCCCTTACGATTTGATCACGAAAAATCTTCTAAACTAAATTAGAACGAACTACAGAGTGCCTATGTGTTTTAGAATCGCTTTTTGCATTCGAATAGAACTACAGAGTAAGGGCCCAGTTCTTAAAAGTAGATTGTTAAGTGAGCAGCTCAAGCTCCTCACAACCACGCCTTTCGAATTATTCTTATGGAATAGCTGTGGGGAAGCGGGGTACGTTGACAATGAGAAATAGACCTGTTCAAGTGCTATGAAAAAAGTCTAATTTGACTTAACTCTACTTAAGTCGTTACCCTTTAGTGTGAGTGATATCAACGTAAGCAAAAGCATGCAAATGAGTTAGTCTTGAAGCATGCATATGTGAGCGGCCTTTAATCGGCTTTAAATCGTAGGTAAATGAATAAATCAATTACGAATTTATATGTATGTTGGAATGGTTTTATGCATGTATGTATTTATGTACATCGGTATTTTGAGATGTATTTCAATTTTACATATTTAACTCGCAAAAAATCGTGTAACTAATCTCCAAAGTAAACGATCAGGGATTGAACCCTTTAGTCTACAATTGGCTATAATTCAATTTGTGTAGCATACTCATAGGGGTGTAAGTAAATTTTAGTTTTTGTAGCATACTTATAGGAGTTAAAAACTCAGTTGGGTGGGTGTAAAGTGGATTAGTCTCTCCATAGGACATGCTAAAACAAAAGTGATTAGAAGAGGTATTACTTAGTCACATCCTACGTTGCGACTCGTCCCGGACTGCTTCTACAGTCATCACATTTTTTGCGGGGTACTTACACCCATAGTTCTACAACAACACATATATATCTACTTACTTACCCACATACATATATACATATTGTAGTTGTAAATTTGTATGCTTCCTTTTGAGTTAATTGCAGTGCACTGGGTAGGCCAACACTCGTAAATTGGACGAATTTGCAATAAAGCACGTACACAATGTAGGATATTACAATAATTGCATGGATATCCTCAGTATTCGAAAATAGTAATATGCAATAAAAGCAATGAAAAATTCGCCAGTATATGCATGTGTATATCCATGTATCTGAGTTATTTTACAAATAAAACGAAACTATCATTAATATTACGAAACATCATCGATATCACATTTAGCGCCGATCTCTGCAGCTGACACCAATAACTATGAGGATATTGAGCTGGTAATGGATGCGTTCACAAAAATATGTCCGCACAGCTTTTGGATTATAATCTGCATTTACAACGAATTACACCCGAGTGGTATTGCAAATGTTCAATTTTCTATAAATATTGTAATTGTATAGATACTAGAAATATATATGTATATTAGAGGGGATCATAATGTATGGAGGATGAGAAAATGGTAGCACGGATTGAACACTTGTGAAGACTTCAAAATATGAGGAAAAATATTGCAACCCTGTAAAAATAGTTGAGGCTTCAAATAAATTTCCTTTTCGGGCTTAAGTGTTTGAATAGCAAGAGTCACACTTCATATAGGTATCAGGAAGTCATCCCTGTAGGAGTATAACCTTCAGGGTATAACCATTTTCATCAGTTCACATACCATGACGTAATCCATTGGGCTTTTATTTGCGTTTAAGTTCATATCTGCGTTAACAAAATAGTAAGATCCATAACACTTCCGAATAACTATTTCTCGAAATACTCTGATCATCAACTTATCTTCATTTATTAGCGGAGCCTTGTTAACTGAAATCTAAGGATCGCTGCGAGCCATGCTTTGTGGCTTAGAATATAGCCGAGATAGGTTTGCTTGCCTTAAGAGACTACTAAAATCCACATCGACTCCGGACTGATATCTACAAAAACTGCTAGTGCCAATATCTTATAACTTTAAACGACTTATTCTTGTATATTTGTACATATATTTGTATGTTTGTATATTTGTATATCCACTACTATCTCCCGAACGACCTCACCGATTTTAATGAAATTTGGTACACAGGTACTATTCTTTGTTTTAAGATTTTCTACTTTGGTGTTGCCACTTGGGGTGGTCCTTAGGGTTGCCACCTATATCAATTTTTTAAAATATTAAGCAAAAAAAATATTAACCAACCAAAATATTTTCGAGTAGGATTGCCACCTAGGGTTGCCACCTGAACGCATTTTATTTATTCCTTCAGATATCGACCACTATCTCGGGAACTGCTAAACCGATTTCGATGAAATTTGGTAGATGGATAGTATGCTTCCTTCTTAGATTTTCTACTTGGATGTTGCCACTAAAGCAAGCTTAGAGGGTTGCCACCTTTCCTATTTCTTTTTAAATATAAAGCCATTCAGAATAAATAACTTTCAAAGTGCGTGCGAATCAAGTACAGATACATACCCACATGCTCACGTACAGAGAGTTGCCGAAACTTATACTGAAACGCATCACTATTCATTCCGCTTTACTTACGTAGACGGCCTATTATCTGTAGCCAACTGGTTCTACCCTTATATTGGTATAGTCTGAAAGACTGTCCATGCTTAGCACTACAAATTGGCAACTTAACTGTTTCTATAATGTTTTCCATACATAATCTAAGTTAGGTTATAAATGATATACTATAAATAGGTATAAGCTAGGCTAAGTTTAAGTTGTAAGAAATAAATAAATAATAAATAATAATATATGGCGATATGGGTATCAAATGAAAGGTATTTTAGGCCGTATACCAACTAAAATATTTTCGAGTAAGATTGCCACCTGAACGCATTTTATTTATTCCTTAAGATATAGACCACTATCTCGGGAAAGGCTAAACCGATTTCGATGAAATTTGGTAGATGGATAGTATGCTTCCTTCTTAGGTTTTCTACTTGGATGTTGCCACTAAAGGAAGCTTAGAGGGTTGCCACCTTTCCGATTTTGTTGCAAATATATGGCAATATGGGTATGAAATGAAAGGTATTTTATGGCGTATACCAACCAGAATATTTAATACACAACAGGTGTCGCCAATGTATGTTAAGTGACTTTTTGTGGTTAGTGTTCGATATTTTGGAAATCTATTTTGGGAATTTATGCTCTTGGTAAGTAAGATTATGCTGCAAATTCGAAAAATACCGAGCAAGTCTCGGTCACCCAGGTACTAAGATTCTATTTGAATTATTCCTATAAGAACGACAACAACAACAACACGGTAATGAGTATGTCTGTTATCCTACTATTTCGAAGGTCCGTTCAAATCCCGTGTAAAAGTGGGGACGCCTCTTGGCGGTGGACAAACCCTCCAATCGTATTTTTGTGTGTGAGAAAACGTTTGCGTTCTGTTTAAACATGTTAGATAAGCTACCCTCACCATTAAGAATCTAAACATTACCGATCCATGGATTTGCATCAAAACACTAAAAGCGTTTCAAACGGCCGCCATCAGCAAGGATGGGTATCAACTAGGGCTGTGCTTTTATTCGATTAATCGAGTAAGTTGATTAATCAAATTTTCAATTAATCGATTACTTGATTAATCAATATTATGAGTAATCAAAACGAGCTTTACTCGAGTATTTAAAAAAATGGTTAATCAAAAACTGATTAATTTACTCATTTTCTTATGTGAAAGTATGACTTGAAATAGGTGACAACAAAAAATATTAAAAACCAAACATGCTTCAATATATTAAAAAATAAATAAATTTTAGAAAATTTTGAGGTGTTGTCCGATCGCGAATGGGCAAACTGTCGAAGATGCAACAAATGGTTGGAGTATCAAGGAACTTATAAATTTGTGCCGTTTTAATATATGATAAATCATTTTATTCCAAAAAGGATTAATCAAAAAGGGCGATTAATCAATTAACTTTCTTTTTGATTTATCGAAATCTTGATTAATCGAGTAAACACCCTTTTTTTTTGATTATTCAAAAGTCATTATTAATCGATTATTTGAGTAATCGAAATTATGGTTAGTCAAAATTTTGATTTATCAATTAATCGCACAGCCCTAGTATCAACGGTAGCTTTTGATGATTCTCTTTTGGTAGCGAGCCTGGAAACGATTTTATAAATTGTATATAGTTTTAAACTTTATACATTATTTAAATTTTTACAGGGTACTAAAAAAAAAACTTGAATTTCCATAGCTGAAACTCTCACAAGTGGTGTTATGAAACCAACGAAGCGGACAACATTTCAAACTTGTTTTCCGATCCGCTCTAATGCAATGCAATACACTCATATAAATATATATTCAAATACAAAACGCATAATTTGTGCTACTCATCGTTCGCTTTGAAATGTTGACATTTGTGTCCTTTAATTTTTGTCCATACCAAATGATTAGAATAGTAGCAAAAACAACAATTCACTAACTCACTGAGCACGAGGGAAAGTTCAATTTTCATTTTTCGATTACATTGCGAAATTTTCAATTGGAACTACAATTCGAATTATCATTGCAATTCATCAATGACAGGGTTTGCATGTCGGTGCAACCACAAAGTGTCTACATACGTATGGACAGACATGATGATGCGCATGCATATGGTCATTATATATGGATGATGCGCATGCACTTAGCATGGTTAGGGGGCGGGCATTAAAAATGCTGCCATATTGATATCTTGTTGCAATGAATATTGTACTATGGTAAGTAATTATGTATGTATTGTTGTTAGATACAATGTGCATTGACAATTTTGTTGATCATTGCAACTATTTGCAGCAGATGTACAGTGGTCAGTTATTGTAGAATATGTGCTCATGGACAGTTGAACTCATTGGAAATGTTGAAAACTAAGGAAGGAGAATAGCGAATCTTAAAAGGGCCGGTGGAAATTGTGGCACTATGCCAGTGGCTTTGGGTATAGGTAATTCTTTCAGTCGCCTAATCTGGTTTGCTGAAACTTCGTAGGCCATTTTGCACTCCGTTTTAATACGAATATTGGTTGTAGGGAATATAGTTTGCGATAACGGTCTTAGAAAAGTCTTAATCCCCTTTAAACTTTGGTACAAGAACGGTTACCTTACCTACCATCATTACCCATAAGTCAATATCCGTTGAGGTAACTGAGCAGCAAAAGCTTGGTATTTCGCACACAAAAACTAAAATCTTCGGCATATGATGCCTCAAACCTCCTTATACCAGTATAAATATTGCAATGGTCCTACCAAATAGTTCCCGCCACCAGTTCAGGCAGTACATCAAGGGAGTATGGGAGTGTTTTAGGTTCATATTCGGCAAAGGACAGCAATCATCAAAATCTTCGGAGAGTGTTTTTGTAGTTACAAAAAACAGCAACAACAACAAAATGGGCATGTCTTTTTATATGCGTCTATTCATCCTCAACAAACATTGCAAGCAATCTCAGATAATGACCTAATCCAGCAATCCGACTTTAATGGGAAAGATAATGGTCGGCTGTTGTCGTGCTAGTAAGAGCACTTAGTAGTGTTTTGCAGACTTACCTTATAAAGAATGCGGATTTTAAAGGATTGTCCTGAATTAACAGCACTGGATAAAGTAATACTCGAAACATTATGAACTTCTGTGGCAGTATAGAAGAGTTTGGAAGGTGGCTGGTCGATGCAATTACTGAAGCCTGACTATCAATTCAACTGACTTAAGTAAGAATTAATTTCGAAACACCCAAATATCAGAGCTTATTTTAAATATGCCCAGTGGTGCAGACTGGAAACCATATTTCGATAGATGAGTGGAAGATCACCCTATTTCAAGATATTTAAAAAAAATGCTCTATCTCAGAATTTTTATGAAGAATGCCCTATGTCAGACATTCTTTTCAATAACACCATTTTTAAAACTTGTTTAAAGAAAGCCTGAGAAAGCCCTATCTAAAAAAAAAAAAACATTTTCAACTGAGATAGGGCGTTTTCGAAAAAAATTATTAGATAAGGCGTTTTTTAAGTCGATATAATCTTTGCTTTTGTTTGCCTTGAGCCAAGTTCTATCAATGCATACACCACATGAAAGCGTCATTTGATTAAAAGGTGACCGACAGGCTCTTAACAAGAGACCCTCACAGAGACTGTGGCTCAACTTCAATGGGGATACTGTGCATATTAAACTTTTACTTAGTCAGACTGAAACCATCCATACGGCATGTTCAATGGGCCAGACTTTTCTTACACGAATTGCACTCTAGTCCAATCGTCTTTAAAATGATTACAGTATCGTTTAGTACTATAACTAACATCTTGATAGCAATAAAATATTGACATTAGCAACATTCGTCTATGCTTCCCACCTCTGCTATACATAGTTTTAATACGAGTAGGCATCGCAAAAGCCCATACGACAACTGCATTGGCTCGCACTGTGTCCCTTAGCGAGGACAATGATAATGATTACGCCTAGTTTGTCTTGTTGTTAAATTCCTACTGGACTCTTTTGAAGTAATTATCTACTATTTTTAAATTTATGTTGCTTTTTGTTTTTTTCATTTTCTATTACACAAATGGGCAAGAATAATGCAAGACTTGTAGCTCGTATTGGTCGTTGCACTTTGTGCTGGGATGGAATGCGCATTCTTGTTTTTGTTGTTGTTGTAATATCCTGCTTTGTCCTGTGACCCAAAAGTGCAACGTTTTGTACTTCATTAATATCTGCAAGGCTATTAAACTTGAATGGGCTGGAAAAAAAAGTCAAAGTGAAATGCTTGTTTATCAGCTAAAATGTAGTGAGCTGTGCTATTACACAATAACAAATACAAAAACAACTACAGCAACAAAGAACACAATAAATCATAGTATGGCATGGTGCACTTAATTGTGAAGTGCACTAAAATGAAAGAAATAGTTTAAAATCCGCTGGCACTAATCATACATTCTTATGACCCTTCTTCCTATTTTAGAAAAATTAAGAGACATTTTTTTTCATCCAAATTCATCACTTAAATATTGCATTTCACTTACAATTAATGAATTATATTTAGTGCAATCTTGAATTTGTTGCACTATGCTCAGCTATGTAGTAAGCCAAGTGCAATAAATATAGTACTTCTCGATGCCCTCGACTATCTTGAGCAAGCAACACGGCATCCACCTATAGCTTGCTTGCTTACCGAAACGAAGCAACGAGGTTGAACTCAATGGGAACTTAACGAAATGGCGAGAAGCTCGGCCAAGAACTCTTTGGAAGCCGAAATATGGACAGAGAAATATTTAGCATCTCCGCCTCTCACAGTCAATTAGGTTATTCATCACCTACGTCCACGTTATAAGCGCATCCGTTAGCAAATGTCAGATTTGGATACAAAAATTTGTTACAGTTTTGACTATACCAACGCACCATTCGTGTGAAGAGTCCATTAACAAACAAAGAAATTCCTCTTTAGCACCTTAAACGACTCATCTAACTCGACTTAATGGTGTCAGTGAAGCAACCCTGTGGAAGTTGAAATGGAGACCGGCTTTTGGGTGTACAAAAAAAAAAAGCTGCAGCTTTCTTTATGACAATACGATTTGAGACCCATCAACAGCTTTGGATTGGATTCTCTGCCAGTGAGAAGAAACTAATTTTTTTTTTTCCAAAAAAATGCGTTATTTTTCTTTCCTAGACTGTATAAGTGTCATGTACTGAAAATGATAATGACATGGTAAATATGCGGATGTGGATAAGCCATAGTTTCGAGGAAGACCATCGTTTGAAAATATCTATGTATGTATGTTCACTTATTGTAGTACATATGTACTTAAATTTTGAGCAACGGTCAGCATGTGGCAGAGGGAGACTAAAAATGCGGCTGTTTGCCTTTGGTTGACGTACTTTTAATGTCTTCTCTTTCAATAAGTTTTTTTTTTGTTTCCATTGCTGTGTATTGTTGTCTCTTGTTATCGTAGTTACAGTTTTTGTTGTTGTCGCATTGTTCATAAATTGCAAATGCGTCAAATATTTATCAACGACTAGCAGCATAGCAATAACAACAACAACAAGAATAGCAATAGCAAAGATTTGCGTTAGAGAGCAAGTCCCCTGTGTTCCTTTGAACAAAAGGTTATCCTGTGCCTCTCGTGTGCGCTGAGTGATGAAGCAGAAAAATGCCTCCGTTTTAGTTACAACAACAAATAACACTGTATATGCACAAGTAAAGTCAATTTGGCCCAGCATCAACTCAAGCTC
This sequence comes from Sphenella marginata, assembly GCA_951509765.1. Classification (NCBI taxonomy): domain Eukaryota; kingdom Metazoa; phylum Arthropoda; class Insecta; order Diptera; family Tephritidae; genus Sphenella; species Sphenella marginata. The sequence continues at coordinate 11,495,261 of OX608081.1, read as the reverse complement.
GAAACCTAAGCTGTGATAGCGGTGGTTGGTTCATCCATTCTAAATCGTTACACAAGGGTACTCGTCGGCAATGCCTCACATGCAAACATATGGATGTAGCCTTAACGTCCTGGCCACTGCCTTATTGTTGTCACAGTGCCATTGTACGGGCATATGTGTATGTATGTGTGCTTATTGTTATTGATACCGTTTGGTTTTAATGTTGAGGCGCTAGACAGTGAGGCAATTTGGAATAAGTTGTGGTACACAAGCTTCTCAGTAAGCGATAAAAGCTGAAGTGATCACACAAATAGTGGCTGAAAGCTATAGGAAATAAATACATACATATGTATATAAAAAATTAATGTTTATTTTTCTTATAGTCGTCGATCTTAAATCGACTTTTTCAGTAATTTTATCCGCGCTTAAGTTTTTTAAACTGATTTTAATATCCGATTTTTGGCATAAAAAATAGAATTAAGCAACTTTCTGTCTCATTATTCTCGTTGCTTAGGAATTTAAAATTGTGACAATATTTTTCAAATTGCGCCATAGTGCGACAGTGGCAGGATGTTGAATATGTGTACTCGCATGACACCAACATAAATCATTTTTGTTATGCTATGTAAAAATGTTGTTGGTGATGTTCTATTACAGTTTATGATGTGATTGGTTTTTTCTGCAAGTTTATTCATTTTCTATTTTTTCTTCTTTTTATTTATTGTTATTTTGCTATTATTGGTGAAGTACTCGTACCATGCCTGTGTGTTTGTGTCATCTTGACTTACTGTTTTTGTTGTTGCTAAAAGGAATGTGAAAATGTATGGTATTTACAAGTACAATGCAAAACACAGTGGGCAAATCCACGAAAGATTGATATGTTTTTTTTTTCATATGAAATGTTTCTTTTACCTCAGAAGCTTGCATTTGAAGAGCTCAGGAAGGAAAGAACAAGGTCTTATAAAATTTGTATTCTTTTTCCGGTCTTGTTTAGTTTCAAAAACTCACAAGTTCTCTAGCCACTCTGGTGAGTTATTATAATGTTCTTCACCGACGATTGCGTGATGATGTCAACAGATCAGAACCTTCCGTTGATAATCTATTCTATTAAGTATATCTAGCCTCCCAGATATAGAAGCCTAAAGTTGATGTGGCTCTCAGTGATTGAAAATAATCAGCACTCAAAGTGGTGACATTTGGAGGTGAATTTCTACATCTATGAAACAGAGTCTATCCTTGCCGAAAATCATATAATCTTTGTTTTCATCGCTTATCTTATTTCTTAAATGCTTTAAGTTCCATGGACTAACCCACATCCATATATGTACATGCGTACTTTCTTAAAATGTAACACAGCTGACCTAAGCAAAATTTGATGACACTCTTGATTACAGCAAGCTTTTAAAAAATTCATTTCAAGGGGAGTGTGATGGAATGCCTTATATTTGTGGCATTGCCAAAAACTCAAAATTACAATTTCATGGAACTCAGCCATGGATCAAAAAAGATTGAGATTAAAGTGAAATGTTAATTGAAACAGATAGTGTACATCCTAAGCGTTTTACTTTCGAAGCTTTTACTTACTGATAGCAGCATGTGCAAATGACTTGGATTGTAAAATAGTCAAACCCGGGTCTATAATTAACAAAGCTCAGAAACTCAGTTCTTAAAGATATACATTTGGTGGAAATAAATTAGCTAAATTAATAAAATAAATACGTTGGCAGTCCCCGAATATTAATTATTTAGCTGTGAGCTATGGCAAAAATATTGAAAAAATATATTTATTTATAGTTTATTGGCTTAAAATAAAGTCTTCATAAAAACGATGTTGTTCTGCCCAAAATTTTACTTAGCTCTCTTTTCTCAGTGTTGGTCGCCTTGTCGTGGAGAAGGGGCTTAAGTATCGTATTGGGATCGGTCCTGGTGGATGGGTCCTAATGCGAGACGAACTAAGAGGAATACCTTTTATTCCCTACAGCAACAGGCGGCGTGTACGTGTACGCACCAACGGTTGATGCAGGGAATGCTAGGATATCCGCGCCAACGCCACCCTAAGCCCAAGGTGTGAAGGCACCGTGCCGACGGGCTGAATGGTCAGCGGGTGTTTATTGAATAGCTGACCGCGTACGGTCCCCTCCGATGCCCGGGCAAGGTCGGTTGTATAAGCGCCTTACCCCGGTACATTGGCTCTGCCGGGGCGGACGAACCCCTTCCATACTACTCGTGGGACTTACATGGACTTAAACTTACATAAAACAAAAGACAGAAAGGATGAGGAGGAGAGCGTTCTGGGAACGCTTTCGGAGGACGATCTCCTGGCAAGTAGCCAGGGGAGCGTCAAAACCAAGGAGGACAAGGGTACCAGCCACAGTACCCCTGTTCTTCCAAGCCAAATGACAATCAGAAAAGAGGGAAGCGCACCAGCCACAGTGGCTCCCAAAAAGAAGAGGTCGAGGAAGTCCTCTGGCACCATCGAGAAAGGTAGGTACCAGAGGGCCCTCTATATCCTCAACAAGATCCGCAGGAATGAGGAGAGCGGTGAGGTCCATGCGCGAGATGCCGAGGACAGGGTGAGGTATGAGGCTGTGGTCAAGGACTACGAGGCCGCCCTCGCAACCAAGCCCGCTGCTCAACCACAAGAGCAACAACCGAAAGTACGACAGTCGGCCAAGCGAAATCGGTCACATGAAGTGAACGAGCGTGATGGCAAAAGGGGCAGATACGGCCAGCAAAGTGAGGGCCCCTCCACTAGTGCTGCAGCGAGGCACACCTACAGTGAGGTGGTCAGGGACCACCTCCAGGTAGCGTTGGTAGATGCTGCAAACAATAATGGGAGGCGAGTGTTGGCGGTCTGGACCTCCATTGAGGGACGACTATCTGAGATGGTCGTCGAGCACCTCATGGAGAATCGAACCCCAGTACCGATATACGATTGCGACGAGATCTGCCGAGGCTGCAGGGTAGTCAAGTGCGCGGACGGGTTCTCCCGGGAGTTTCTAGAGCGGTGCGTTGCTAAGATCAGCGGCGCATATGATGGCCTTACGCTTAAGATCATCAACGCTTCGGAAATTCCCAGAAGGCCCCGGGCTCGCATTTGGTTACCCAAAATGAAGTTGGATGAAGGGAGCATCATCCACTGCCTTAAGGTGCAGAACATGGGCGTCCCGATGGACGACTGGGAAATTTTAAAAATAGAGGACCAGCAGAAAAATAGCCAGCCGGTGCTACTGCTGATAAACAACGAGTCCCTGGGGGAACTCGTAAAACGGGGAAATAAACTAACGTTTGGCGTCAGGACCGCCAAACTGAAAATTTTCCCAGCGGCAGTAGCGCCGGACAACAATTTGGAGGAGATAGACGACGCCGATAAGCTCCTGGGGGAGCTTAGCCTGGCGGTGCCAGCCGGTGCTGGTTCCGAGTCGGTCTCCAACGCAGGTGCGCAGGCCCAATCCGATGATTAGGGTGGCGCAAATAAACCTGCAGCACGCAAAAATAGCCTCGGACAACCTTCTAGTCCTCCTAAGGGAGGAGGACATAGACATCTGCTTGGTGCAGGAGCCTTGGGTATGGCGGTCTAAGGTTAAGGGCCTCCATACCAGAAACTATAACCTGTTCTACACCCACGGAGAAGGTAAACCGAGAGCGTGCATCCTCGTTAGGGATACCATTAATGCTTTCTTCTTGCCTAATTTCAGCACATACGACACGGCAGTGGTCAGGATGGAATCGAAGAGCGGACGCAGTATAACGTTCGCCTCGGCTTACATGGCCCATGACCGGCCCGCACCTCCCGAGGAGGTGACGCAGCTAACAAAGATACTTGCAGCCAAGGAAGAGGTCATCATAGGCAGTGATGCAAACGCGAGGCATTCGCTGTGGGGCAGCAGTGAGATAAACGAGCGGGGTGAGTCTCTTTTTGAATTCTTGTTATCAAATAATCTACGTATATGTAACAGGGGAAGCTCTCCCACCTTTGTGTTCCCTGGTTCGGAGAACTTCGCAGGGTGGGAGGAAGTCCTCGACATCACCATAGCATCTGACTCTCAGGAACTTTTGGTAAGAAACTGGGAGGTTTCGAAAAAGATCTCAATGTCGGATCATCGAATGATCCTCTTTGAAATAGATTGGGAGAGGGAGATAAAGAAACCATATAGAAATCCTAGACGGACTTCTTGGGGTCTATTTGAGAAGATAGTCAATGATAGGCTCAGCAGGAACAAGATACCCATTCAATCAGCAGACTCTCTAGACGACCGAGTCAGGTCTCTGGAAAGTAGTTTTCGGGTTGCCTACAAGGCTTCCTGTAGACCATCAAGGAGTAAGAAGACCTTTCCCCCATGGTGGAACAAAGACCTTAGCGAACTAAGGTCAAGAATGAGGAAGGTTTTCAACGATTGTCATACTAGGGGAGACTTTCAGCAGTTCAAGATCTCCCAAAGGGAATATAAGAAAGCCGTGCGGATCGCAAGGGCGAAATCCTGGCAGGAGCACTGTGAAACTATTGAGTCCACGAAGGACTCAGCAAGACTCGGGAGAATCCTTGCCAGGGAGCACTCAAACAAAACCTTCGTGAAACGCTCAGATGGCACGTGGGCCGGATCAGCGGAGGAAACCCTTGATATTCTGATAGAGGCTCACTTTCCCGACGGTACCGGGGAGGCGGAGCAGAGTAGGGAACTGGTGCAACAGGAGGCACCTGGTATGTCTATAGACAAACTTCTAGCAGAAGACAAAATTGCCTGGGCGATAAGCAGCTTCTCACCATATAAGTCACCGGGAGTAGACGGTATACTCCCGATTATGATGCAGAAGACTCAGACATCTTTGGTTAAGGAACTGAAGGAGATCTTCGCTGCGTGCATCATCCATAACCACATTCCGGACACCTGGAGGAAAACAAGGGTGGTTTTTATTCCGAAGTCTGGAAGAAGGGGGCACGAGCTGGCCAAAGATTTCCGGCCAATAAGTCTCACGTCCTTCGTGTTGAAAACATTTGAGAGGCTTTTGGACTTACACATACGGGAACTCCTGGAGGGGCCTGTCCTTTCAGTGGCGCAGCATGCGTACATAAGGGGCAGATCTACGGAGTCTGCGCTGCACGAAGTAGTGCGGACAGTGGAGAAATCCCTTCAATTTAAAGAATTTACGCTAGCGGCGTTTGTCGATGTGGAAGGCGCTTTCAATAATGTAAGAGCCGAAGCAATAACATCAGCGCTAGTGGGGGTGGGGGTGGAGGAGCCAATCAGGAATTGGATCTCGTCCCTGCTTAGGAAGCGTGAGATATCAGCAGAGCTAGGGGGAGCAAAGGCTAGTAGGCAGGTATGTAGAGGTACACCACAGGGAGGGGTCCTCTCACCTCTACTTTGGATCATTACCATGAACGATATCCTCTTAAAACTTAATACAAACGGAGTAAAGATTGTGGCGTACGCCGACGACGTGGCGATCCTAGTTTCGGGTCCCTTCCCTTCCGTAATGAGCGAGATTATGGAAAGAACGTTGGCAAAACTCAGTAGGTGGGCACAGGAAAGTGGCCTTAGGCTGAATCCGGATAAAACGGAGCTTCTTCTCTTCACGAAGAAGTACAAGCCACCTACCTTCGAACTCCCTAGGCTAAATGGCCAACAGCTAACCCTGTCTCCCAGCACTAAGTATTTGGGGCTAATAATTGATTGTAAGTTAAATTGGAAAGCGTGCATCGAGGAGCGGGTGAGGAAAGCCTGTATCGCTTTCTACGCCTGCAAATCAATGTTTGGCAAGAAGTGGGGTCTAAAGCCGAAGATAGTGCTGTGGATGTACGAAGCGGTAGTCAGACCGGTGCTGACCTACGGTTCGGTGGTGTGGTGGGAAGCTCTTCGGAAGAACTATAATCTCACTAGCTTGCAAAAGGTTCAGCGCACAGCGTGTGTTGGCACCACCGGGGCTTTACGCACCTGCCCCACTGCGGCATTGGATCCTATTTTGAACCTGCTCCCAATTGACTTGCACATATTATGCATATCGGCACAATCCGCACTGAGGCTCCGGGAGTCTGGGTGCTGGAAGGATACTCAGCAAGGGCACAGCAGTATCCTTAACGATCTCCCAGCGGGAGTAGTTAACAATTCAACAGATCATTATCCTCACAAACTGAAGTTTGAGAGCAATGCCATCACAGCATTTCCAAGTAGGAATGAATGGAGGAGGGGCGAGATAATAAGTGATAGGGGTATACAAATCTTCACAGACGGCTCCAAGATGGACTCGGGTGTGGGGGCTGGTATATTCTCGGGAAGCCTGGATATTTCTGCTGCATTCAGGCTCCCTTCGTATTGCAGCGTTTTTCAAGCAGAGGTTCTTGCGATTTGCCAGGCATGCAAAGCGCTCGAGCAAAGAAACATAATTGGTAAGGTTACTATCTTCTCTGATAGCCAGGCTGCGATAAAGGCAATCGCATCGCCGCATACTACTTCAAGCGCAGTGCATGCATGTAAGCAAGCCTTGGCAGCGCTGGCCAATAATCTGGAAGTATCCATTATCTGGGTCCCGGGTCATAGGGGAATCGAGGGTAATGAGAAGGCTGATGAACTGGCACGTAGGGGCTCATCAGGGGAAGAAGTAAGCAAACTTGAGACGGGTGTACCCCTAGCAGTAGCAAAGGGAGACATCCATAAGTATTACCTAAGTGAGGCACAGCGTAGGTGGAGGGGCATCGCTACGTGTGCAATATCAAGAGCCACCTGGCCGGAGTATGACCAGAGGAGAACAAGGAGTCTTCTAGGCAGGTCCAGGGCGGATACGTACAAACTTATAGCGGTCTGCACAGGTCACTGGCCGATTGGCACGCATGCGGAAAAAATGGGTATTCCGCATAACGACCACTGCAGAAGTTGTAATGACACCGCTACCAAAGAGACCGTTGAGCACTTCCTGTGTAAATGTCCGGCTCTAGCTAGAACACGATTAAAATCTTTCGGGACCCCCTTTTTGGAAAACCTAGGGAGGGTATCTGAAATAGGGATTCCTAGCATTCTGGAATTTATAAACAACTCTGGTTGGTTGTAGAGAAATATCCGCATTATTGTTAGTAGGTTCGACGAGTCCTTATGGCATCAAAACGGCTTCTAAGAAAGCTACTTGGGCGACCTTTTCCAGGTCGCAGCCATTTTACCTACCTACCTACCTACCTTTTCTTATAAAAGACCCAAATTTATCTTACCTACTTTTCTTCCTCTTCATCTGCTTCTCCTTTTGGATATAATTTATCTCTTATTTATCTAACCCTATCTCCTATCACTATCACTATCACTATCACTATCACTATCACTATCACTATCACTATCACTATCACTATCACTATCACTATCACTATCACTATCACTATCACTATCACTATCACTATCACTATCACTATCACTATCACTATCACTATCACTATCACTATCACTATCACTATCACTATCACTATCACTATCACTATCACTATCACTATCACTATCACTATCACTATCACTATCACTATCACTATCACTATCACTATCACTATCACTATCACTATCACTATCACTATCACTATCACTATCACTATCACTATCACTATCACCATCACTATCACTATCACTATCACTATCACTATCACTATCACTATCACTATCACTATCACTATCACTATCACTATCACTATCACTATCACTATCACTATCACTATCACTATCACTATCACTATCACTATCACTATCACTATCACTATCACTATCACTATCACTATCACTATCACTATCACTATCCTATCACTATCACTATCACTATCACTATCACTATCACTATCACTATCACTATCACTATCACTTAGTTAGTGTCACTGACAATAATTCCATTGACATTATCACACGTCACCAAATATTCCCCTCAAGAATTAAAATCGTTTTTATAAATACATAAAATAAATATCAGGTTGAAACAATATTATTCATTCACAGCCAAATGCTTGTAATATCTTTTATGTCAACACCAAACAAACGAGTTCATTTGCGAGGAGGAAATATGTATTTATTATATTCATAACATGCATTCTCCGAATTCATTCACGCATGTATTATGTATTACATTACCAAAAAATTAATTCACACCAGCTTCATTTGGACATGTGCCCCACACGCTTAGCACAAGAAATAAATAATATCAAAATATTTTCACTACTTACATACATTCTACCCTCATCAACTTTTCGTACATTTTCACACGCACAAGGTCCTGGCTAGCGTATGCGTGTGCTCTGCTGTGGAACTGTATACGCTCTTGATTAGTTCCTGCAGGATTTCCTGTTTCTACCCGATGAATAAGAGTGAACGGAAATGATCGACGATTAATCTTCATTTTTTACACTCACCAAAAAGGGCCAAAGCTGGCGAGAAGGGTCAAAGTCCAAAGGACGTTGCGCGCGGTTATTTGCTCGGGGGGAAGGAAATAGTGCGACAATGTACAAGAGTTACTTTTACGTTCGCGAATATATATTTGCACATACGAATACTAAATAAATACGCTGCCACCCTCATGCATGCATATGTGAGCTGAATTGAGTATCAAGCTGATACAGTGTTGAGCGTTAAATTAGCCAGCAAAATGATTTGCCGAAATATTTTTGAAAATTGACGTACACTTTTTCTTGTGCAGAGAATGGAAGACTGCTCTAATTTTTGAGATGACAATAGTTTACTAAATGTTTCAAAAACGTACCAGCACTTCTTGCTGCTATTATATTACGCAATGCTGTATGTTTGCTGCATGGTTGATTCTATTTGTGTGCTTTTAAGAGGCTAAATTTGTAGCATACTTTTGTGCATGCAATGCCCTAAATTTTTCTCTATGAAGCAACTCGTGTGTAATGCAGTCAAAGCTAAAATATTCACAGTTAAAGGCAGCCAATTTAAAACAGTAACGTGCCAAAAGCACGACAAATGGAACCAGTTTGCACTTCAAGCGCAACTAGTCAGCTGATATGACTTTCATCAAAAACTTGTATTCTTAGCATGGAGAATAGTCCAATGAAGTTAGGCTGAGAGAGCTTGCTTTGAATTGCCCACAGATCCACTGGGTCACAGTAATCGACTTTAAAATTAAAAAAGACACTTGTTTTAACTAGGACAGAGTTCCGCGAAAACTTGCATACAGAAATTGGATTGCCTTTCAAATCTTCCGAAGGTCGGGACCAAAAATAAAGCTGTTTTCAAAGATTTTCATTAATAAAACATCTCTGGGGTACATTTGCTAATCAAGCGCCTCTAAATTACCGTCAGACTGTGAACATTCCACAATTCTTTGAAACTTTATTTTTGAGTAGTCTAAACTTGATTTCTTTCAGAGTAGTTCGATGCCACTCAGAAAAAATTAGTACTTTTTTGGGCAAATTTGTTATATCAGAGCTGGGATTTTACTCACACATGCCAATATATGAAAACGTGTGTGTGTGTGGCGATGCAGATGAGAAAAATTGAAATGAAATGCGCCAAGAAAGTTGATTCGATAAAAGTAGAAGAAGAATTTTAGCAAAATATTTGAATGAAAGAAAGGCAAATCTAGAACAGAAAGAACAATAAGGCAATTGCAACAAAAAATAGTAAATTACTATTAGTAATGAAAGAGCAAAGTTTTTTGTTTGTGTTTCTCAAAGTCGCGCCAACGTCAATGTATTGCTGCACTGTAGGTGTGTGGGTGTTACGTTTAGCAATTTCGTGTTCACATTCCTTATCACCACGCCAAAGAGGCATTCGAAACAATTTAGAAAGCTGCATGCATGTATGTATGTATGTATGTTTCTTTGTAAAGTCAAATACAAGCTGTCCACTAATCAAAGTTGTCTACCCTGCAGGGAAATCAAAAAGTTGTGACCGACATTTTTAAAACAGAGGTAGAACTACAGTGTCAAATAGGATTTAGTATTATTATAATTAGGTAGAACTCAGTTCAAAATCTGACCATTGTGTAGGTGTTAATTGTAAATATCTATTTATGAATGAATCACGATCATACTGGAATCACTGTGGAGAGTTTTGGTTTGTCACGAATGATGCTACGGATGTTCAATTTCGATTTCGAAATGCAGAAACTTCGAATTGATTTAGTCTTTTGATTTATTGCTGGAAAAAATTACAAATATAATTTTTCAGCAAAGCAAAAATTTCTCATCATAATGATTAGCTATCTTAGAACTTGTAAGTTGGTTTTACATCGTTCAAATGCTAGCCCGTCTGAGAAATCGAATGTTTGAAAAAGTAGAAAAAAAGGTAAAATGTCTTGCAATTTGTCGAGTGCTGCTTCTAGTTCATCCTACAAATCACCGAGAACTAGATGGCAGATACATATATGTGCACTCCAGATAATTTCCGGCTACTGCCGACACCCGAAGCCTTTAAAAAAAGACTTTTTCTAAAGCAATTTAATTAGCAGACCCGGCAGACGTTGTTCTGTCTGACCAGTGACTTCCCTAGAAATAAATTTTCAAATATTTTTATATTCATTTTTAACATTCCATTTATTGCAGTGCTTTAGGATATACAATATTTATGGTTTTACCGTCTTTGGTATAAACAAATAAATTTTTTGGACACCGGACTCAAAAAAACGGACCTTTTGAAATTTAAGATTAATGAACATATATGTGAATTTAACTAATTTCAAGCAAATATAAAGGATGTAGCGAGTTGAAATATTAATTAGCTTGGTTGCTTGGAACTACCCACTTTTCCAAAAAATTTACATATATAGCCTATCCTATATAGACATACCTAACGAGGCTTTTAAGTATTCGGAAAGTTTAAAAGAGATCGACCATGAACTTTGGACATAATTGAAGCGCAAACAAAACACAAAAGATGTGGGCGTGGCACCGTCCACTTCTCCAAAATTATGTCAATCTTGACCAAAGGACACACATATCCAAAAACCATTAATTTAGACCAAATATGTTCAGAGTTATGAAGAACTGAAATTTTATATAGCCTGAGGGCGTGGCACCGCCCATTACTATTTATAGTCTACACTGTACTTGGTAGTTTAACAAAGACGCTATGGCCATCTCGCCTAAAGCAAGTTAGTTCAATTAGAAGAAGAAGAAGCATAAGAAAACGATTTTTTTGAGTTTAACCGATCAGTGCACAGTGCCATCTATAGGTAACTTCCTGGAACCAGTCCACGAACCATAATTGATTAATTCTAAACATATCCTGTAAATTTCAAGTAACTCGTTTTTGAGTCCATTGGCGTCACAGGATTATTTCTTTTATTTTTTTAAATGGTAACCAATTAATAATTTTGGATTGCAAAAAAAAAACGTATTCCAATTCATTATTGATTAACAAAACTTTCTAGCACCTTCAAACACCGACCACCCTAATGAATTTGAAAAAAGTATAAAATGCCTTGCAAAGGTATTCGAGCAACAAAATAAAATACTAAATTACACGAAAAAATTAATTTTATTTACATAATACCTCTATGGTTTAGAAAAGGTGTTGGTAAAAATAATTATTCTTCAGATCCGACAGCATCATACTCAAAGGAATATTGTGAAATGCCCTACTATACAATATTCCTACCGGGCATGTGTAGTAATATGTTTGCAGCTTTGTATGTATACATATGCACTTTTGTATTCTTCAATTTCCGTTGTCCAATTTCCTTTCATTGCATTCCAAGAAAATAGTGTTTTTCGAATTCATGAAAGTTTTCCCTTTTGCCCTACACCCACCATTTCCATCGTATCCTTATCTTAGAAACAATTGCTTAACGCCATAAAGTATGCAATACGCATAACGTAAGTAAGAGTTTTAAAATAGAATTCGTTTATCTCCTGCCAGCGTTAAGCTGGAACACAAATCAATGATTGCTTGCTGTGATAAGACTGTTAGAAAGTGGAATAGGTAAGGCATGTTGGACTCGGTTTTATTTTAAACAAAATGTTATGAGTTTGTCTATACGAGTGATTTACTTGCGGTGGTGAACTAAATTTTGTCCTGATAGGAAATATTTCACATAGCAAAATGATGCCGAATTTTTTCGTTGTAATTTATAGCAAAAATAAAAGCAGAGAGTGGTGATTAATTATTATCGATATGATAGCCCGCGATTTTTTTAGTGGCTCATAATATTTGGGTTACGCCATAAAATTCTTGAGTTTAGCAAACGTAAAATTTCCACCAGGCGCTTAAGCAATAAATAGACTTACTATTTAATCGAGTTCATCGCTTTGTTTTTGTACTTTATCAATTGGGGTTGCAAATAAAGTTGAACTAGGGTGACCAGTGTGTGCAAAATTCAAACGCATTGCGTTACTAAAATAGTTATGAAGTCGATAACAGAACTTCATATTCATTACGTGCCACACCTTAGTGAACCTTTTCTTTATGCACACATGTATCTACATAACCCTGCAAAAATGCGATTAGTCTGCAATTATTCCGGTACGCGTTTCAAAGGAGGATGCGACTAATACCTGTTCTGATCACTTTGTATGGGTTGAACTGTCCACATTTGTTTGAGCATGTCCTATAGAGAGACTAATTGTATTCGTTTATCCTGAACAGGTACGAAGGGACTAATCCACTTTCCACCCAAATGGGTATTTTAACTCCTATAAGTATGCTACAAAAACTAAAATTGGCTTACACGCCTATAAGCATGCTACACACATTAAATTATAGCCAATTGTGAACTAAAGGGACCGCTCTCTCTAGAGACTAGTCACGCGAGTTTTTGCCGGGATATTACTCGGTCACTTTTGTACATACATATGTAAGAGTATTGAAGCACATACCTACATATTTCGAAAAAGCGAGTAAATTTATTTGCAGGAGTGGTACTTCGTGACTAAGTAGCTAAATGTATACTCTTTTTCGGATCATTTGAAAATCTGAACATTTGTGAAATCAATTTTCTGTGGCCGATTAAAGTAGCTTCCAAAAAATAACAAATACTTTCCAATACAAATGATATGATTTGCCAAAGTATCGAATTTCAAGGAGTTGCATTGATTGGCTGCACGTGCATTAAAGCGTTTTATTCCCTTGATGGTACGTATGAGAGCGATAAAAATTGCGCTTTAAAAGAATTTGATATAAATATATATGTACATATGTATAAGTATGTTAATGTAGTATGTTGAATCCTAAGCCGGCCGTGCAAGGATTTCTGTAAATAAATGAAAAAGTAAAGGTTAAATAAGCTTTGTACATATAAGCGTTTTCGGTGTTAAGTTTAAAGTGAACGTTTTATAAACCTTAGGAAGGAATTTTTAGAAATCAATTCACTTTAAAAGTTAAACACAAATGTTTACGAAAAATCGACGAAGTTGCGGTTAAGGGTAATTCATGAACATACATTTTAATCAAAAAAGCACACTAAACTTAGCCGTTATTGGTATCGGTCTAAGTGGCCCATAGCAGGGATACTCCCTCTGGAGCTCGGGGGTTTTGGGCTACGTATATTTAAATTGAGAGTTTTGAAGAGTTTGGAAGTAAGGATCGGGCACTTAAAAAAGTTATGCGTATTCATGAAAGGTGGGAAGTCTTCGACACACTTATTACTTGTTCATACTAGCCTTTTATCCACGTACCTACATATATGTAAAGGGAGGACCACACCCACTAACATATTCTCGAGTTCCTGGAAACATCTCGCAGAAGGTACTTGACATCGGAACGATTTTCCGTCATCCCTTGTAAATTTTTGTTTGTTTACAAACCGGTTTCGGCGATCCGCCATCTTCAGTGTAAAGAGAACGAAAATTGACAAGGGATGACGGAAAATCGTTCCAATATAAATCTAGCATTCACCCTGTCGGAAAAACAGAAAATCAAAATAACTCAGTACTTGACAACGCTTTAGTTTCGAAAGATGGTCCGACAATGGTAAGGTCTTCGGAAAAATCTTCTTGCTCTCATCACAGCTAGATATTTTTCGACTTAAAGAGTAGATCCGGCCAATGTATCGGTCAGTTAACATCAAATTCTCTAGCACGCACCAACTCTAGACTTAGTATTCCAACCCGCAAGAGTTAGACAAAACGGTAGAAAGTCTGCAGCAAACTCTAACAATTTCTTACTATAAATACATCCCAGTAAGCATGTTAAGCTTAAATACGAACGCAAGTCAAATCTCCTTTGTGATAATTATCAACAGCAAGGGAAGCCAGGTCATTCTTCATCTACCATTTTCAATGTATTTTATCAGCTCAAATATGTCATCTTGTCGGCAGGCCGAACACTGTACTTGTACAAGGGAAGAAAGTTTTTGATTATCGCTCTCACATATGTATACCACCTTCCAGAGAATCACTTGAGCTCTAGCGTTATGGAAAACTCTTGCCAAAATGTACTACTTCGGACTGAAGTGGAAATTTAAACCTCGGAAACAGTGGGTAAGGGCAATCGATTTATGTTGCCCTTTTCACAGATTAACTCTTCGAAATAGCTTAAAAAATTTCTAAAGTTTGGCAAGACTAATGAAATATTCCTGAAAATTACCACAATAGCATTATAATGAAGAACAAAGAATAATATATTCCCCTAATTTATAATATTATTGTACCGCACAACAATAAACTACATATGAATTAGGCAACAATAAATACGTAAAAGAAAAAAAACTTCATGTAAATTTAATCATTGGCAAAAATTTCTTTATGACACCAATAATTGGAAACGTGTGTCTTCGTTATTTGTCGTTGTCATTGTGGCTGCAAACTGACAGATTTTGTACGCCAACATCCGAACACTCCCCCTCAACACACACACACTCCCCCTCTACACACACACACACACATACAATACCCACAAACTAGCTTTTGATTAAATACGAAACTTCATAGGCATTTAACACTGTCAGTCAGGACGTGCCATCTACATAAATGCCAACGATCAAGCAAATATACATATGTACATGTATGTATGTAGGTGTGATTGTACATATGTATATGAAAGCAGAGAAAGTCAAATCCTTCACAAATTCGGCATTATCGGCACGTGCGGCCCGGTAAAGGTTACGTTGATTGCCGTGTCGATTTTTAGTTTTTTGGCAAGCAAATGTTCCATATGTCATGTTGAATGTGTGTGTGCAACTGCAGGCTGAAATACGTGAAAATGCACGTGCTTAGAATGTGAGAGTAGGCTAACATGTGCTGAGGGCATAAATGATTGCATACTTTTGGGCGTATAAGCTGATGAGCGTCAAAAATCGATGTAAATGGTATATTTCTGTGGGTGACCATGTGTGTAATCTTAAATACAAACACATACATGTACATATGTATAAGTATATGAGAGTGTGTGTGGAGTGGGTAAATAGTAGATCAGGGTGGTTCAAGAAACATACAAATCCGAGTACGATGATGGGATGGTGGGTCAATTTCTCAGTTAAAGGGGGCAGAGTAGGGCTTTCCTAACAATCTAAGTAGACACTTCCTGAGTTGGTTTTCCTTTTTTTTGCAAAGTGCTTCCTTTTATAAGGACACTTTGAACTACTTTGTAAACAAAAGATGACCCTAATGTATATTATTCTTAGAAGTTATGTATGTTCTTAGCTCACACCACCACCACCCTCCAATATGCTACACCAATTTGTGACTGCTGTTGCAATAGTTCGCTGTCAATAATTGGCCATAAGGGGGGCATACAAATTTTGATTTTTCTGCTGATTTCGAAAGGTTTTTATACTTTTTCATTTACTACTTGCTATCTTGCTCGTATTGCATTACTCAGACTCCTGAATTCCCAAACGTGTTAATAAGTTTTGAATTATATGACTGTGGAAATTGTATAGGGGGCGGACGTTCTTAAAAAGTGAGCAACGCCTAATCTCAAAATAATGAACTCAACAAAAGCAGTCGAAATGGCAACAGCAGCGTTTATGATTAGCTCTACAACAACCCCGAAGTGCTACATAACATATCATATTGTGGCTTATCGGTAACTTGATGCCAGCAACATAAACTGGCGCTACTAGCCATTCAAACAATCAACCACCACACCTTACGGCACCACCCCTTCGAAAAGAGGGAGGGAGAGAGAGAGATCTTGTCACAAATACACGCATCTGTCATTGTCATTTAGAAAAATTATTTCAACGCATATCTGATATCTAATTTTTTTTTCAGCACACATTGCGCATTGTATATAATAAATTATAGTTTTTTTTTGCTGTGCGATAAACATCAACAACTGGTTAATAACAGCAACAAAGCGTAATGGCACTCAGCACTGCTGTCATTCACTTCTTTTTCATGCGCATTTCTCTAATAAATAAGTGTTTTAAGCTTCACTTTCATCACTGCCGCTTAATGTACGAGCATTGTGCATCGGTCCTACGGGGGTTAAACGCATACACGTGCAACATGGCGTAATATGAAACTCTTTTTTCGTATCAATGCGTGAACATTGACATTGTTGCTGTAATTATGAGTGATTGTTCGCTAGTTGGCTAGTTGGCATAGCAATTATTTGTTGTTGTTATTAATTAACAATTTATGCTAATCAGTGGGTACTTAAAAAGTGTTATTCGGTAATTTAGTAATGTGTCGCACTAATTGTTTGAAAGTGTAAAAACTATTGAAATACATTTGTAATATTTAGACTCATATTGCACTTTCGTTTGATTGACAAAGTTTTGATTTGATTACAGTGTAAAGTATAAGTTTCATTATGCAATAATGCCACTAAGCTTGAGAATTCCATCATTAAATTTAAACAAAAATATTTCCGAAAAAGTCCCGGAAACAATAATCCTGAAAAAGTCTAAAAAATTGTCCAGAAAACAATCTCGCACTAATGTCGAAAGAGCTCAAAAAATTCCTTAAAACAATGAATCCCGAATTTATTTATCCCGAAAAAAGTTTAAAGAATTATGCCGAAAAGAATCCCGCATTGATGTCGAAAAACTAAAAAATTTTCAAGGAATCCTGAATTTATTTATCCCGAAAGAGTCCAAAAAATTGTCCCGAATTGATGTCGGTTAAAAAAATTCCTTAAAACAATGAATCCCGAATTTATCTATTCCGAAAAAGTTCAAAGAAGTGTCCCGAAAATAATCCCACATGGATGTCGAAATGGCTCAAAAATTTCCCTAAAACAATTCCGGAATGATCCTACAAAGTCGGGAAGTAATCTCCAAAAAGTTCCAAAAACCATCCGTGAAGTACAATTACCATGCATAAGTGTAGCCATCGTTATCTCTGTGCTGTTACTAGTGATGGAAGTGTTATTGAGTTGGGGATGGTACATGCTTGGAATATTCGCCACATTACCTAGACTCTACTACAATACTCTGCTACAAATTATACTTTAAAGATCTTCTAGTGAAGCGGGTTGTAGTGCGCCTATTGTTATAAAAAACCTTAAAGTTACATGAATCTTCCTAACTTTTTTGAAATGTAACATCTCCTGTTACAGAAATAATTAAGTTAAAACCATACTAAAATTTAACAAAATAGCCGATTTGTTACATAAACTATTCTACTTAAGTATTCATGAATATAATCAAAAATAATTTTTTTTTTGTATGAAAATTTTAATTGTTTAAATTTGTTTATAATTAATTATTAACTATGTAGTTATTTAAAGTATTTATTAGATTATTTCACATAGATCTATTTCGCAAGCTGCTAAACTTCTTCGTCACAGAAAATCTGACACGTTGTACTAATCATTCGACTATCAGAACGATGGTTTTTTGGTAGCTAAACTCCTAGTTCTATTCGTTTTAGCACACCCACTTTTTAAATCAAAGCTGTAGTAGAATTCACTCATTTCAACGATTGAGGTATTCAGTAAAGACTTCTTATCGATGTATGTATGTACATATTCTAAAGAAACAACGAATATTTTGAGAATTTTCTTGCTTGAATTATGATCTCTATAGAAAACTCTAAATCATAGCAAAGTATTTTTAGCGTAAGGGATCGAAACTTCAAAAGAAAAAAAAGTAACAAACAAATCTTCAATTACCTCAGCTGCGATATGGCGCCAAGCCAAAGCAACTTAGATATTTGAGATTCTATATTTCCAAGAGTAGCTCTGAGCAGAATTTTTAGAATGACGCAAATTTAAGTTGACGGCCCTCACGAAGTAATAGATATGAAGTCATCTGCGAAAATACAAATAGCTACTACTTAAGTAACAGCAAT
Source organism: Sphenella marginata (assembly GCA_951509765.1). Taxonomy (NCBI): domain Eukaryota; kingdom Metazoa; phylum Arthropoda; class Insecta; order Diptera; family Tephritidae; genus Sphenella; species Sphenella marginata. The sequence goes on along the minus strand of OX608081.1, from coordinate 11,477,128 downwards.
TCTTAGAAAATAAGCGGACTCGCTTTGATGCAGCTTGTTGCTTGTAGGTTTGTGTGTAGCTTAAAAATTAGGATTAGGAAACCTAAGTTTAGGCAGAGGGACAGTTTTCGTTTATATAAAACTTGCGTGCGGCTTGAACGAAAAATAAAATGTTATTTTTGTTGTATCCAAAAAAAATATGAAACTCATTGAAGCGTGTAATTTGGGAGGACAAAGTTGAGATTTATACGAATATTTGCTTGAATGAATTTTACGGCTGAAATATTGGCCAATAAATTTCTAATGAAACTTGCAAAAGATAGATATTAATTTCATGACATGATTTACTCATGTACGTAAAAACAAAAAAAACAAACAAAGTTATATTAATCGAAACGTTTAACTGTTTTCTCTCTCTCAACAAACTCGCTTTGGGGGCCACCAGTCGGGTTAAAGAGCTGTTTAAGTGCTCCCCACCAATTGACTTCTACAATAAATTTCATATCAATTGCAGTCACGAGGCCACAAATGCGGTCACAGATGCGCACACAGATATTGGCGAAAGCTTAAATAGCTAGAAGGAACAAAAACAACAACTTAATCTTTAGCTATGAGCAGCCATCATTGGCGTTTGCTTCGATTGTTTGTGGACATTTCAATAATCATTTTAATCATATCCGTTTAATGTTTATGACCCTTTTTATGTGCCTCATTTACGACTGCAAACAACAACAGTAATAGTGGAATGAAAGTTGAAAGAACGTTGAATGAGATTTTCGTAATGATCTGTGAATTAGATGGGATGGTGGTTTCGCTTAGCAAAAGCCATAAAAAATAGAGTTTGACTTGAACTCGTGATTTTGTGATACACGCACTTCATTTACAAAGCACATTTGTCCTATGACAATTAAATTATTTGGTTGTGAAAATCTTGTTGAATATATAAATGCAGTAATATGACTCCGAAAGGCCTTTTTGATGGCTTCCATGGGTGATTCGATGTGCCATACGAAAAGTAGCACCAAACAAACAACTCTCATGGAACTGATCCCCATCGTTCTGGTGAGATTTCGATCGTGATACTGATCTGGAAAGCAGATTGCAACGCGACTAAAATTTCATAAAAATCTGTTACGATTTTTTCGAGATAACCGTGGATACCGAAAATGATAAATATAATGGTTGTAGGTGGCAACTCTGTTTTGTAACTCTACCTAAAAAAGTTCTTAGAATGTGTCTAGCATACTATATACGAGTACATACCAAATTTCATCCAAATTCTATTTACATACATATATAAAAGTACATAAGAATAACTCTTTTAAGGTTATAATATTTGGTTACTAATTCTACCTTATCGGAGTTTCTTAGGGTATAGATCCTTGTTGAAAATATTTCCAGCACACAGACCTCCTAATTCTCAATGCAATTTTGCGCCGAGTTATTCAGTTCATATATCAGTTTTTATAATAGGATTCACAGAGCTTAGGTGAGGTTAAGCATGATGGAAAATCCCCCTTTCATCCGATTCTAGAACGTTAAATACTGGTGACGAAGTGAAAACATTGATGAGAAAAACACAAAACAACATTTATTATTATTTTTTGTAGCATACCCTAAACATAGCTTCAATAGAAACACCATGGTTGTTGTTATTTTAAAATTGTACATTGTTTTAATTTTTGGTTACTACTCAATTCAACTGACACTTTATCAATTAACGCCCATGCTGATGCATCATTTTGACAATTTTCTCTTGCATTGTTTTAATTTCTATGTTTTTATTTTTTTATGTTTATGTTTTCATTGATAACAATCAAATTTACGTAAGCACTGTTAGATTTAAATTAATTTTTATTAGTCGTTGGTTTTTGTTGTAGAGCGCCTCTACCAGCACCTGAAATATCACAAAACCAAAAAAAAAAAAACAATAAACCAAAAAATTATAGACTGTCAAAATACCTGTTTGAAAGTAACTCATTGTTTTTGTTTTTTTTTAATGACATTTTAGCTAGCGTCACCAGCACAATATTTATAGAGCTACAGCTCGTTTGTTAGGCGCCACATGAGGTCGTTTTATACGGATGGTAATGCCCTCGTGTAAATGTCAATAAATTTATTTGTTATTCATTGCTGGCTCAGCGAAATAATTTAAATGAAATCAAATACCAAATCATACATACATATGTGTAGTAACTACACATGCGAGAATTTAGAGCAGTGTTGCACAACGTAGTAGAGATTTGAACGCAATGGTGGCTACTTTTAGGTATTACGATTTCAGAGGGTGTTAGAGCACAGGACCCTACCGGATTGATTCCCAAGAGTACTGATCATATCCATAACACTACGCAAATCTAAAGGGAGTGTTGTGTGGCTGCAACAACAACAAAAACAGAAAAAAAATTCTCACACCGCTAGGGATAGCTAAGGGCCTGGAACTGAAGCCATGCGGGTAATATAATGCGCTTTCATAATTTTTAAAGCATAACTTTCAACTTTACCGAGCTTGACAAAAACACATACGAGTATTATAAAATTTTCACGATCCGATATATGTATGTGTATGTGGTAGTCTCGAAACTACCTCAGACTCCCTTGTACATATCTGACGATTTACGTACCCAAATACGAACTAGTTATATGAACATCTATTTGTGTAGCTTATACAACGAAAAACATGTGTACTTTTACAAAATATCAAAATGTATTTGATCATTATCATGATACTCATTTGTGCTTGAAGGTGTGGCATCGAGCTTTAAATTATCACGCCCATTTGTATTAATTTAAACAACTTGACCCTACGTAATTTTTAGTTTTTGGATAACAATCATACATTTGTTCCCAGATAATTTTGTTTGAAAATTTAAATTTTTAATAGCTGAATGGTTTTGCTAATGATTCAACGAATTGAAAAAGCTTTGCTATATATTTGGAGATTTTTTTTAATTAGATGAGTACTTCTCTCAACTCATTAATACACATGAATGTGAAGAGACACATATTTTATGGGCGTCGAAAGTAGTGAGCCGACATGATGCCTTCGAGGAAAGTTTTGGGAGCACTTCGGTATGACCAGTGGAAACTTCTTGCCCCTTCACTTTTCGATTGCAGTAACTAGACTCATTACTTCTTTTCTTCTTCAGATTTTTTCTTAACCCTTCACTATTTTATTTTCCTTAGCACGAACTTTCTGATTTACTCCATTTGATAACCAATTTCTTTAATGGATACTTGCTGTTAACACATTTGTTCTTCGTCATTTCAACTTTAGCCTTCGCCTCCCTTCTTACAACAATAAATAAGAAGTCATTGACTAGCATGACTTTAACTGTAGAGCATAATTTGACTTTATTTCATTTGTCAAAAGGAATTCAGCGCATGGAGGAACCCTTTCAGCGTTGAGAGCATGCCAAAAATTATATTAGTAAAAAAAACAAAAAAAAAAAAATACAGTGGGAAATCACAATTTGTCATAATTTGCGAAAATGTAAAAGCAGTACGTTTGAAAGCACAAATAATTTTTACTTTGTTAGCAATTTGCCGCTGCCATTCGTGAAGCAATGCAATAAGTGGATGTAGTGGAAGGATGACAAAGAAACGGCGCACATACTCGCGTACTGCGAGCCAATTGACAACAAAGTAAGAAGGCAAACAGCGAGTAGACCAGGATATATGACAACATTGATGCGTCCTGCCAATGTTTGTTGTGAGCACAAACTCGTACCAGCTGTTGACAAAGCCTCGAACAAGCACGCCAATGATGCGCCAAAGCTTTATTGCTTTGAAACGAATGAATGTGTTGAGCGGTCAAAATCGCTAACGCAAACAGTCCGAGAGCGCGTCTACTTGCTGTATAGCGCTTTTGTCCGTCGAGTTGAGCATGTGGGGTATGTGTATATGACTGGGCACATGGCGTATTGTCAGCATTTATTTCTTACAACGCACACAAAACATATGCTTGGATATATGTAGGTATATTATTATAAGGGTGGTCTATACAAAATATTTTTTCGATTTCTATATCGGTAATTTTTGCTGAGAAAGTGTCACAGCAGCGTTACAATCGGATGGTTGCCGATCGCTGGTGAGGGGCGACCCCGTATTTGAAATACGTTTTCAAAACACTTTTTAATATTAATGTAGACAGAGACCAGTTCTAAAAAATTGGGTGCAGGCTTTTAGAGTATTTTCAGCTAAGATATTTACTAAGGATGCATATTTTAGAAATTTTAACAAGACGCGAACGGCACATTTACAGACGATAAAGGACAACAATTTAAAACCACCCTAATGCATTCGCACAACTACACAAACAAATGTGAGGACATTTTTCACAGACAACCAGTCATTGACATTACTTTTACTCTGATTTTGTGGCTTTGTTGTCGCAATGTTTGGTTTGTCATCGAACATCTTTGCTCTGAGGACAAATGTTTATTATTTTTATTATACCCAACTGTGCGAGCATACAAATATTAATAAGAAAGTATCGAAATACTCTGTTGGAGGGAGTGCGAGGGACTTTAAATATCCTGGTAAGTAAGTTCATCAGTTGAATCAACATGAACCATTCTGAATAAGACAGCGGTCTTCTTTCGCGAACATTTGAACTGACTAAGGTCTCTTTGAAGTAAGTAAGTAAGTAACGGCAGTGCACTGAGAGGAACAGACCAAGGTGCTCCCTGTGTGGTGGGTTCCCGAATCGTTATGGGGAGAAAACTGCAAGAAAAAGAATGTTCATGAAAAAAACGAAATTTAAGCAAGAAATCTAAGGAATTTTCAAACTTTTTAGGAAAGCTTTCTTTGTACTAAGCAATTACTTGGTATTAAAATCCAGCGCCTTCCTCGGTTAGGCTATGTTGTGTGAAAGAGTGCATCTGAGAAGGTATTCCTATCGGCAGCTGTCGGCTAAAGTAGTGGAACAGGGAGACTATTACTTCAATGGAAGGATGAAGTGGCGGCCAATTCGCAGGGCCTTCTTGCCATCTTGAGACGCTTATCACAGCAGATTTAAAGACGCAGAGCTGCCAAATACTTTCATGAACATGAAGTGGTTTTAAAACTTTGGTCTGAGAAGAAGAAGAAGACATACGCTATATCAAAATGTTCAGGGCGTTGAGCTGAGTCGATTTAGGCATTCCCGTTTCTCGGCACGACTGTCTGTTTGGACGCAAAATAGCCCCTTAGGCTTCAAAATATATATAGCGGAAACTTTGTACGGGCCGCCAATTCGCCATTATAACGCATGGATTCCACACAATCGATTGTTCCGATACACGAGTTTTATCCTTTAACTTTTGCATAAGTTGAATGCAAGTCAGGAGTGACGTCTATTTCCCGCATTCTCTCACTTCCGATAAATTTGCCCTTTGATAAAGCCCACAGCTTTGTATAATTTGAGTGATTCTACCCGCTGTAAAGATTTCCCACTTTTTTATTTGTTTGTTTTTCTCGATGCTTTCGGCTTTCCTGCTTGTGCTATCTATTTATCAACATTGTTGCCTTTTACTAATTGGATGAACTGATTTGTTAAATTTATGGTAACCAACAATGCCGTCAATTCGCAAAGCGATCTCATCCTCTAAATATTTCCTTTGCTGTGATGAAGCCATATTAGCTTGAAAGCGTTTTGGTACCGATAATGTGTGCATTACGCTTTGATACTTCGCTTACAAAAACAAACAAACGAAAAAATAGCGACAACGTTTTCCTTGATTGTTGACGGCGAAACGCGCTTGTTCGCCGGGATTTATCCACCACAATTGCCATTATTCATTTTCTGATTCCATTTATAAGCTGCTCCATTTGCGTTGAGCATTTTTATTTATCCAACCAAAACCAAAGCCAGAACTCGCGCTAGCTACGCCACTGTAATTGCTCAGCTACTCTCAATTTATTTTCAGCTATAACAGTTTGAGTTTTTTTTTTCATTTTTATTGGCTGCCATACTTTATTTCCTCTTATTGAAACATTGTGCTATATACAGTAGGTACTATATTTATGTGTGTGTGTTGCATTATGGCCACATTGGCATAGGAAGCAGTTAAAACATCTTGTACCGCCTTCCCATTTTTCTTTGTAGCGAAATTGCTGATGAAAGCTGATTTATATTTATTAGTCTGTAATATGTTGAATGTTTGTTATATTTATGTGTGTATATCAGGCGCGTATTCAGGGGGGGGGTTTCGGGGGTTCAAACCCCCCCCGAAATTTCCGAAAATTAAAAAATATGCGTCTGTACTAGAATAATTACTCTATTCACTTTTAAAACCCCTGTTAAGAAATTAGCATTAATAGCAATAATGAAAATATGAAAGAATAAAATTAAATAATATTTCACACTGAGAGAAGTTATTGGTAGTCGCTAAACAATTGTCAGAGTAAGTTTGAGAGGTCACAACTAAATTCCTGCAACGGTTCACTCACTTGGCCCTTTAAGAAATTCGCGCAAAACTATCAGACTTGTTCTGCATAAGATCAACTTAGCATCTCAACTACATAGCATGTTAAGAAAGTCTGTTGAAATTTAAATTAACTGCTTTTCGAGCTATGAATACAGCGGGCAAAAAACGTAAAAATTAGTGTCCCTCGTTATTATAGTCACGGTTGCCAGAGGTTTAACCAAAAAAATTAACAAGAAGTTAGTTTCCAAAAATTACTAAGCTGTACACAACGCAGTCGTATTGAATTATCAGAGAAAGTAACAATTAAATTGTACTTATACTTGTGAGGTGATAATAAAAAGTGACGCTAATTTGGCAAAAAAGGATTGAAAAGGTTTAAAAGAAAGCCCGGTATGCTGTTGAAAAGAAAATGCTTAAGAAATATTTTCAAGTATTTCTTGACTATGAAATTGTCATGAATAGCCAACAAATGTTGACGTTCCGTTTTGCATGTTGAATAATTGCAATTTTCCGCTTTTTATATGAATTTCAATGTTATTTCATTATATTTTTTGTTTTTATTTTTCCGAAGCTTCAGTTTTTCTTCAAGAAATAAAGCGACAACTATTTACTTCTTGCCAAAGCCTGAAGAAATCCTACACAAAATTTCAAAACAAACAATAAAAATAAATATTGTTTTGTACACGGCTAAAAGTTTTAGCCTATATTTAAAACTTTTTGGGGCTACATATACACCTAGACCAGTATGTTTGCGTTCAAAGTGTTGTTTGGAATTTCCAGTAAGATTAACTTCCTTTGACTAATTTCATTATTTTTGTATGAAAGAATGTGCAAAAAAACAATAAAAATACTGCGACTCAAAGTTAAGAACGTTGTGGAAAATTCATGAAAATTCAAGCAAACTCGAAAAAATTTCATAAAAATTTCAAACTTTTTAGTAAAAATGCTTAAATTTTTTCGAGTTTGCAGTTTTGTGGCCCGTTCAATTAAAGTGAACAAAGATAGCAATCTTAAGCCGCTAGAAGAATTACTAGATTTTTGGCAATTTTTTTTCTAGCAAAGTGCATTATCTTCCATACAAATTTATAAGCGTAATATTTTTATATTGAAGAAAATGCTCTTGGTCGGCGTTTGACAATTGAACGAGCAGCAAAACTGCATACTCAAAAAAAATCAAAAAAATTTTACGAGAAAGTTAGAAATTTCGATGAAATTTTTTCGAGATTTCTTAAATTTTCATGAATTTTCCACAAACTTTTTAACTTTGATTTGCAGAATTTTTATGAAGTATTTGCACATACTTTCATTCAAAAATAATTAAATTAGTCTAAAGATGTTAATTTTACTGGCAATTCCAAAAAAAACCCTTTGAACGCAGACATACTGGTCTAGGTGTATGACCAAATTTGGCTTAGAATTAAATTTACGCCGGTTGTCATAGAAATGCGCCTAATAAAAATTATTTAAATTTTATACCGAAATTGTTGTTAACAATTGTTTATGTTTTTTTTTTTAAATGTTAGGTCTCGAGCCGACGTGCCCCAAATCAGTGCGCAATGCTCTACCTACTGAGCTACGGCGCACTCAGGAATTTTTTGCGAAAAGTGCAGTGTTTGTTTATCCTGGTTAAGTTTTAAATCTAAACCGCAAAAAATTGAGGAAGGTTTGGAATTTATTACCAAACAGTTTTAAAAATTGTGTAAACCAATGAATGGTTTAAAATTTAGTCTCAAATTTTTAGCCGTGTAGAAAGAGGAAATTTTCAAATAAATAAAAGTATAAATATGTAATATATAAATATATAAATATGTATGTATGTATGTGTGTATTTACAGGTAATTCTTATTTACTGACACTTTGGCCAAAACCCCCCCCGAAATTTTTTTCTGGCTACGCGCCTGGTGTATATACATATGTATTTGCGTTTGTTGTTGTATAAAAAAAAATGTTGTTTCCCTATGTACGAGTATGTGCTGCGTGCAACGTTGCCGACATGGTCCATAAAAGCATTTCTCACATGATTCAATTTGACTTATGGTCAATTTTTTAAATTGAATTATTTGCCTCTGCAATTATTGCAATGAAAGAAGATTCTGTTTCTCTTTGATTTTAAAGCAATGCTTTTGAAACAAAAAAAAATTGATTTGTGGCTAAAATCTTGTTACAATTGCGACTCGCTCGTTTAGTGTGAGATATGATATCACCACGTGATCAAATAAAGGAAATGACATGACAAAGCGAGGAATTGTTATAACTTTTTTTTTCTTCAAAATAGGTAAAGAGCTGCTACTTATTGAACATTGGAATGCGTTTGAAAGAAAATTTCAAATTTAAAACTTTAAATATGCTACTAAAGTGCTATGATAAGCATAAACGCGATTAAAGCAGGGCTGCCAGACGTACTGGTTTTGATAGCAGTTTTCTAAATATCCTGAATTTAATATTAAAACCTATAAAACGTACATTTAACCTACACAAACGCAACATCACTTTTAGAAATGGTATTTTCGAAAAATTGTGCGCTTGGCAAGACATCGAAATATCGCAAAATTGACGGTAACGGGTACGTTGAAGCTTTTACCTTTTTCAAGTAATATAAAAGGGCGTGGCACCGCCCACTTATGAGTCAAGCAATTTTCAAATTCGACTGCTAATAACTTTAGAACGGTGAGAGATAGGTTTACGAAACTAGGTACCAGGCATGTTATGTTTATGTAGAGTACTACCACAGAAAATATGAAAAATCGGTGAACGACCGGCGTCGACTTTTGGACTAAAGTTCTCTAAACGAGAGTTAGGAAACCGGAATATGCAATATCTGTTTAACTGATAAAGATATAATGCTAAAATTTAGTACACTCATTCACCTGATGATGTTATTAGTGATGTTTAAAGGTTTTTTGGTAATATTTTGGAAAATGGGCGTGGCACCGCCCACAAGTGAATAAACAAAATATCAACATTTCACTATTAACAAGCCACTGTGAAAGTATCATAAAGATCTGCAATGAAAACTGATCTTCAAATAGGGACAAACAATGTAATAAAATCCGTGGGCGTGCCACCACCCATTTTTTTTAAATTATGTAAATATTGATTAATGGACACATATATCCGTACATCAAAAAATTTCACAAAATACGTTAAAAGTTATGGGCATGGCACGCCTTCTTTTCCAAAGTTATATATGTATAGGACATGGTATAACCCTTGAAAAGATCGATTCAGTACTTTTGGCTCATGTAAGCGGTTAAAGTTTTAGAGGCAAGGGGCGTGGCAGGGCCCACCAAATTCGCTATTGTTTAGGCTCGGAATAGATTGGTTTTTTAAATGGGCGAAATCGGATGAAAACCACGCCCCCTTTTTCTGAAAACTAACGCTGGGTATTTAATGTTCGGTTCACCCGAACTTAGACTTCCTTACTTGTTGTTATTGTATTTATTACACACATTTTCTAAGTTTAAATCAAAACTAGACAGTGTTCGGTACTGGGACTTGTTGTTGCTTTTGTGAAGTTGCTTTTCTAGAAAAAGGTGTGCCGTGCTAGGGATTTGTTTCATGTTACAAATACAGTATCTCAGTTCTTTCTACAGATTTGCTGTTTGGAAAATTTAGTTTGTGTGGGAGGTGGCACTCTTCATTTTCAATTGTACCTGAATGGTTAGAGATTAGCGTCATAAAATATACCTATTTTTGAGTTTTATTGTTCTATCGTAAAAATGTACAAAGATTGGAAATTTCTTCGAGTTATATTGTTCTAACATAGGCACTTCCGTTGATATCCCTTCTTATGAAAGGTACTGCAAAACTGGTCTCTTACGGCGGTTGTAGTGAAAGACCCAAGAACTGGCATCAGTTGGAAGTACGTGAAATTTAAACACCTTAAAAATAAATCGGTAATATACATATGTATATGAAAAAATTGCTCATACGACCTGACAAATATCTGCCTAAAAAACCTATGCCAAGTGTAATTTTCAAAACTCTACAACTTTATAAAGGACTAAGTGGAGTTAGTGAGAAAGTTTTAGTAAGGTTGACTGAAAATTTTTGAAAACATTTCATTTAGGCACTTCTACTTAGAACTCCTTCAACTGACGTTTAAGTTAATTTGATTTAGTGTTGAAAATGTTACGCACGCAAAAAAAAAATTAAGTTCGTCTTTGCGCTGATGCTCTCATATTACAGTACATTTAAACGTCAATACAAACGAATGCTCTCTTTTATCAAACATAATAACACCGGTGATCTAAATCGAAAAACGTAATCTCTACTAAAGCACTGGATCTAATGAAAAAATATGAGATGATAACCTTTATGTGAAGTAAACACATTTGCGCAACTCATTTATTTTGTTAAATACTTTGAAATGCGAATATTTCCTAAAGTTATATAACCGACACACACACACACACACACACACATGTGCATTATATAAGAAAATTATCATAAACTACAAACATTTATCAAAAAGGTTTTCACGTTGAAAGCACAAAGAAATGCGGCACATAAATTTAAACTCTTCCACAGGATGCACTCATACATATAATATGTACTTATATGTATATAAAGTATGTACATACATATGTATGTATATAAAAAATAGGATATGAACGAATGAATTTGGTAAATAAAATTTGTATGCATAACATACATGGCATAAATTTAAATTAAGAATGAACGACGACGAATAGGTTTTCATAAAAGCATTTATTACTGCAGTGCATTAATTTTATGTGTCTTTCTTGCTCAAATACTTAGTTGGGGGCTATATGAGTAAGGGCTCACGTCAGTGCTGGCAGCGCATTTTGAAGTGCTTCAAACGTGTGTCCCTCATTTCCGTTGGCATTTTTCATGTTTCTTATCTCACGAGTTGGTTGCTTGAATAAGAAAAATATTGCTCCTTTTTTTTTTGGTTGTATGTTAAAAAAGTTAATAAAAAAAGCTACAAGTCCACTTTTAGTAGAAGACACGCGAATAAAATATTTGCTTATAAGGGAGGCTCGATGAATGAATAGAAAAATGTAATAGATCACTGCAAAAGGGTGAAAGTTATTTAAATTTTATTTTATTTTATTTTATTTTTATTATTTTATTTTATTTTATTTTATTTTATTTTATTTTTATTATTTTATTTTATTTTATTTTATTTTATTTTATTTTATTTTATTTTATTTTATTTTATTTTATTTTATTTTTATTATTTTATTTTATTTTATTTTATTTTTATTATTTTATTTTATTTTATTTTATTTTATTTTATTTTATTTTATTTTATTTTATTTTATTTTATTTTACTTTATTTTATTTTATTTTAATTTATTTTATTTTATTTATTTTATTTTATTTTAATTTTATTTTATTTTATTTTATTTTATTTTATTTTATTTTATTTTATTTTATTTTATTTTATTTTATTTTATTTTATTTTATTTTATTTTATTTTATTTTATTTTATTTTATTTTATTTTATTTTATTTTATTTTATTTTATTTTATTTTATTTTGTTTTAAATTATTCTGTTTTATTTTATATTGCTTTATTTTATTTCATTTCATTTCAGTTTTTTTTGTTTAAGGAATTAAGGAATAAGGATCACCTTAACATATTTGTGTAAAAATAAAAGCCAAATAAATAGTAAGCGATATGTTAAGGTACGTGTAAGCAGTTAAACTGGTATATGTGCTGCCGAAACCCAGCAGGCAAGTCAATAACTAGTGATCGCAATTTTTAGGTTTAGAACTAGAATTACCGCGCTCAAAAGAAAATGGCTATATTAAAACTGTCAACTCATCAGTTTAAAAATTCATTTGTTGAAGATCCTCCTACTTTAGAGGTTGCTTTAGAAAATCTTCAACAACGGTGTTTAAGTATTCAGAACATTGGACTTAGGGTGAGACTTTTTTGATAGCAATTCTACTATGGGATCTACTTTACAAGATTGCTTAGTTTATGCGAACGTTTAAGGGAAATAAGCTGATTTCATTCAAACGAAAAAAAAATTTCAAAACTTTCAAAACACTGAAATCTAGACGAAGTATTTAAGCCATCTCTAGAACCAACGAAATAAGACTGATAAAGAATTAATTCCGAATCATAGAATGTTATGTATAAAAAGAGATTGAAAACGAACTAGTAGTGGTTCCGAACACACTTTAAGTGATTTTCTCTGTTGGGTCACTTCGCGAAAGTCGCCGTAATGTATGCAACACATTCTCTTTGCAGATTTTTTTTAGCGTTTTTTATACTTACCGAGCGAGGCTAAACTATACTGTTTGCTATAACAAGAAAATTAGAGCGTTAAAGCGGTGGGTGAAAAACAAAAATAAAATTGAGAAAAACGTACAAATAAAGTGAAAAAAAAAATTACAAAAATTGAGTCAACGAATACTAGCCAACACGTACCAGCAGCAAAGCGGAGCGTATGAGGAAGCTGCGGGAGAAACCTTTGCTTAGATGATAAATGGGCGACACGTTGACATATCATGCTGGTATTTTTTGTTGTTGTTTTATTTTATTTTTTAGAATTCTACTCATAACAGTTGTGTTAGTGACATTTTAAGCACGTCTTTTATGCTGCCATTCTCGGAGATTTGGTAGAGTTTTATGAAAGCTTTCTAACTCCCTTAAGTAGTATGCGCAGTTGATGGTGGAGAATTAAGTTAGGCACGTGGGGGAGTTCATTTTTTTTTATCAAAAGTCGAAGGTAAAGTAAAAAGTTAAGTAAGGGTGGATGAGCGACAGATACTTATAGGGTTTGAGCGTAACTACACCTACGTCGTTAACCCTTGGTAAGTATTTATGTATGTATGTATGTATCTAAAGCTTCATACAACAAACCTCTTTTTCGCAAAACATCAAACGCGCCCAATTTACATACCAAAACTATTTGCTGCTTTCTTGCATGTTTACCGCCCACGTTTGTAATGTTTGCCTTAAAGTGTTATTTGCCTTGTTTGGTTGTCACATGGTGGCTTTTGCCTCCTAATCCTTCGACTCCACCCACTCATTCTGCGTTTTAGGTTCATCAAAAAAAAAAAAAAAAGCCGCGCTTAAATTCCATGCTTTTTATTCCCCGTTAAACGCTTTTGCGTAGCCAAATGCCAACATTTCCGGAAAGGTTTGCCTGCTCAGCTTACATGCCGAGAAATGGTTGAATGGCGACGGAAATGCGCTGCAACACAAACAAAAAACACGAGCACAAACGAAATAAAAATGAAAAACAAAAATTTGGTCTGTGTTCTTTTGCTCTGCTTGCATGTTTGTCATATCCTGCATTTTTGCTTTCAACTTGTTACAATTTTTATGTTTTTATTTGTTTTGTTTTATGCTTTTTTATTTTTGTCCATTTCTTTGACAAGATAAAGCTCCATGAAATTATATGGCAAGCAGCAATAACCGTTTTGGAAAACGTGCCGCATACCAAGCGATAATACATAGGGCATAGAGAGAATTTTGTTTGGTTTATGATCAAGGTGAGAAAGAAACGGTTCGAAAAGCAGGGACCGCAAATAATAATTATTTTTAATTTTTCAATTTGATTACACTTTTATTTTTTATATATCCTAAATTATTACGAATTCCACCTTAAAGACTTAAACCAACACTCTTCTTGCTCTCAACCACATAAAATGGTATTATAAATGGAGGAAAGTGCTGTTTCTGCTTAGAGCAAACAGTTTCTTTGTTTAAATTTTGCAGGCGAAACTCCACATAGTTCAGATTCTGAACTTCAGTTTATGGAAAATAAAATAATCATCATTCTTTAGTAAAAATAAAAAATAATCATTATTTGCGGTCCCTGCAGAAAAGTCGACTCTTTCGAAATTCCTGAAGGTGTTATGTGTTTTTATCAGGGACGGGGACGGAAAAAAAAAGTTATTTCTGGACTTTTATTCTTATCCGGACAAAAATAATCGGACAAATCGGACTTTTATTTTTTCTCGCCAAGAATAAAAGTTATCTTTGTCCTTTTATTTTTTTTAAGGAAAAAATAAAAGTCCGAGCCAAAATCTACCAACCCGCCAATCTAAATTTAATGAATTTCTTATCATATGAATATTGGGATAGACCAACACATTTCAAAAACTTTACTGACTTGTGATGAGCTGCACTTTTCTCTAGGAGTCAGTCAGTCTTCGAATCAGAGGTATTTCTACTGCAATTTAAATTTAGAAATACTTGAATCAGATTAGGCCGCTGTGCAAGAATCTCCTACACTTTTGCTTCATCTTATCGGACACTTATTTTCCTTGTTGACTCGTCAGGCTCACTATCCAATGCAGAGCAAATAATAAAATGTCTTCCCTATTGTATCAGTCGTTCTTTAGGGCTCGCTGATATCCTACATACAGTGGACGTAGGCACTCACACTCAGTTGAAAAGTCAGTATTCTCGTCTTTTATCTCATGCAGGTGACTTATATTGGCGAAATAACTTGCTTTCCATGTAGACATGAACTCGGGAATATATATAGCAGAATATTTAACGGTTGTTTCAGTGAGCCTATTAACTCAAAATATGAAAACATGTACATTCATGTTTTTTGCAGCAGAGCGATGTTAAGCCTAATATTATTTCATTCTTAAAGGTTAGTTCGACAGTAAAAGCTTATGACGTCTCAGGCGACTTAACATCCATGATAAGCACAAACTACAAACTTTACCCAACAAAAATACTAAGCTTAATCAGCTTTAGCTACTAGCCATCACTTGCTTAATACTTCGACCAAAAAAATAGTCCAATAATCATTAAGAATTCGAGTTGGTTGAAAAAAGGTTATGACAGGGTATTGCTTAGATGAGACGGAGTGAATTTTTGGTGAAACCTAAACTTCCAACATGAAAAGCCATTAATCAAATTCTTAATCAGT